>CM053628.1:28962403-28985721 GCA_028646595.1 Phalanger gymnotis | reverse complement strand
TTCTTTCCTCTTCTCTCTCTCCCCACCCCAAGTTTCTCTCTTCCTCCCTTCACTCCCTTCTTCCTCCCATTATTTTATGGGTTCAGTTTTACTGGCATACTAAAACCATGGTCAAAAAGATCCCAGGAGTCTTGATACCCCCAACATTTAATGATGTGGCACAAAACAGCTTCAAGAAGTTGGGGATTGTTCCCCTAGTCCAGTAGGTTCATTAATAGCTTGCTCTTCTCTTTACCTATGGAAAGTGAGAAGAGGGCTCTCATCACCTCAGAACCCCCAGGAAGTGATTTGGAGGAATCTCCTCACCTGGGGATTCTGCCAGCTCAACTGGAGGCAATTCTCTCCCTTTTGGAAATCCCCACCTCCCTCCCACCCTGACCCTGCACCTAGGGGAAAATGTTGTGAGGGCAAACACCTTTGCTATAAACCCTAAAATCTTTCTCACTGCCCAGAAAGTGGGGTGAGGGCTCTCTTGCATCATAGAATTACCCTTTTTCACCATCTCCCACAGAGTAGGGTGAGGATTCCAGTTGCTCTGGACCCCTGCTATCTTCCCAGCCAGGGGTAACCCTCCCACCCACACAACCATTCCCATACTCTCACAGCAGAGTGGGATGAGGGCTCAGGTGGCTGGGGCAGGGTATAGCCAAATCCTTCCAGAGGCCCCACCCATCCTCACCTACTCCAAGACTCTCTCCAGCCATGTCACCAAGACCTTGGCCCACTCTCAGTCAAGCAGCCCTGGGCTGACTTATCCTTACTCACACCTCTAGCTGACCTGTAGAGCAGGCCTCAAGAAGGCCTGGGTCAGCTCCCATCCATGAATCTGACTACAGGCTTCTCCCTGACACCTTCCACTGAAACCGCTGTTCTAATCTCCACTTTATGCTCACCACATCTGCGGGGTCATTCCCATCTACCACTCCCAAACCAGACTAGTGGAATAAGTAGCAAATCAAGGGGAAAAATAAAGAAATTCTGCAGTGTGGAAGGTCGAAGGGACAAAAATCCCTCAGAAGTTTTGCTGATGCAAAAGTGCCAAATGAGAAATTAAATTGGATCCAAAGTCTCCCAAAGACAATAAAACCCAACAAGCCACTGCTGTGGGTGAAAAGGATGAGAAGAAAATGCCCAAAGGAGATAAAGGAGTAATTAGGGACATGGGAGGCCCAGAAACATCAATGGAGACAGCGAATGCTGATCAATGCAGTTTGAGGAAAGAGCAAAAGGTAACACAAATAGAAGTGAAGAAGGAAGAAACACAAATTAGAACAGAAAGGAAGCAGCGACTAATGGAGGTGGAGGATACAATAATGGATTGGAGATCAAGAGAGAAATGGAAACATTGGCGTAATTGGGATATCAGAAGCTACAGGAAAAGAGTCTGACAAGCTGTTACAGGGCCCTAATTAAAGAAAACCTTCCGGAGCGAATAAGACCTAGCAGTCTCTCTATGTAAGAAAGGAAAGAATAAACAATACAGAAGCGAACATTCTATGACTGCCTAATCGATTCGCTCTCTCACAGCCCACAGCACCCATTCCCCCCACTCTCTCACCAATCCCTCTATATGCACCCTTAATACCATCCCTTGCCAACTCTGCAGGAAGTTGTCCCCACGGTCCTGTATACCCCCCTCTTACTTCAGTCTCCACCATCCTTAAAAAAATGTCCCTTGATCTCAGCATCCTCAGCAGCAAGGATTCTATATCTCTCTTCTCTTTCTTGGCTTAGCTCCTTGATGAAGTAACTGATACTAAGTGTCCCAGGATTCTCTCTTCCCACTTTTTTCTAAATCCTCTGAAATCCGGGTTCTGTATCTTATTGTTCAACTGAACCTGTGCAGCTCTCTCCAAAGTTACTAACAATCTCTTGATTGCCAAATCCGATGGTCTTTTCTCATTCCTCATCCTTCCTGACCTCTTTGTGACCTCTGACACTTCTGATCACCTTCTCCTCTGGGTTGGTATTCTACTGCTCTCTCCCTATTCTCTCCCTTCTCAGTCATTTGGTTGGTTCTTCATCCAGGTTAATCTTAATGACCACGGATTATCCCTGAAGCCTTTTTCCTGGGCCCTATTCTCTTTTCACTTTATACTATCTCACACAGCAATCTCACCAACTCCCATGGGTTCAATTGTCACTTCTGTGCAGAGGATTCCCACATCTATATACCCAGCCCCAATCCTTCTGCTGAGCTACAGTCACACATCTCTAATTGCCTTTTGGACATCTCAAATTTGACATGTCTAAAAGAGAATTACTTATCCCTTCCCCCCAAAGTCTCACCTGATCACAACTTTCCCATGATTTTTGAGGGCATCACTATCTTTCTAGTCACCCAAGCCCCTACATATCCAAATCATGTCATTTTTCCATCTTAGCTCAGGGCCCCCATCACCTCTCCTCTAGACTACCGTGATAGCTTTCTAACGTGTCTTCCTGCCTCAAGTCTGTCCTCCATGTTAATCCATCCTCCACTCAGATGCTAAAGTGATCATGTTTCCCCACCACTGCTTCCCTATATTACCTCGAGGGTCCAATAGAAACATCTTTGTTTATCATTTAAGGCTCTTCATGACCTGGCCAGTCTTCTTACACTCGTTTCTGCTCTATACGTGTTACCATACAGATACACAGGCCTACTTACAATCTATTGTACGTGACACTGTTAACCAGCTCTGTGTCATTGTGCTGGTTGTCCATCACATCTGTAACACTCTGCGCCTCCACCTCCATCTCTTGGCTTCCCTGGATTCCTCCAAGACTCCACTCAAATAGTACTTTCCCCATCCCCCAGGTGGCAATGGCTTCCCTTCTTAGATTTCCTTCCCTCTACTATGTGCATATCTTATGAATGCCCTTCACTCTCATTAGAATGTACACTCCTTAAGGGCATAGAATGTTGTCTGTTTTCCCCTTAATTATCATCACACCTAGGGCATAAGGAGTGCCTAAGAAATGTTTGTTGACTGACTCATCAATACCAACAGGAAGAAATCCCAAACATGAAACAATATAATACATACAGGCGAAACTAAAAATTATCATGGGAAAGGGAGAAAAATATTAAAAACCTTGAAAAAGCAAAAAAAAATGTAAAAAGTTAATCAAATATCCAGTTTAGAAATAAATGTAGCATTCTCTGGAACATAAATGCATTAAAAAAAAACTTTAATAGAAATGCATTCTAGGAAGCTCTATCTTAATTAAATAGCTAAATGTTTTTCAGAACTTAGCCAACTCTAACATATCCACATCACCTAAAGCTAACAATCAGCAGGGAGAAAAAATTAGTTTTAATATATGCCTCAATATGCAGTTTTCCCCTTTTAGAGAATGTATTCGTTGAAGGTCGATTATAGACTTCTGAAAAAAAATACTAGAGAAACATCAGACTTTCTCAAAAGAACAAAGTAAAACCATCAAAGTTGGACCAAAAAACACACAAAAGTCTAATAAACATAGGATTATGGTATACAACATACCCCACAAACTATGACTATACTCTTGGAAAACAAACACCTTCACTTCAAAGACAACATGGCATTGAAGAACCACCAAAAAAGAAATTTCTACAAGGTCTAGGAGGGGACATTCAAAGTGACTAGAAGAATTATTTACAAATATAATAAATCCTCAAAGTCATTTACTGCCTGCAGTAAGTTCCCATATAAAGTGACAGAAAAGAACATATATGAACTGACTTAACTATAACAGAAACAATCAAACCAGTATTTAGAATAAAAATGTATTATATCGTGGTTAACTTAAAAGGAAAAAAGTCACTACGCACCAACTAACAAGAATATCTTTGACAGAGATGAGAAACAAAAGCAACTTTCAAAAGATGATAAAGGAAGGAAGCTGGGAGCTCCAAAGGCAAAAATCCTCTATTTATAATGAAAATGCAACTAAACATAAAGGAAGACTGAAACGAAAGGAACAAAATGGAAATATACCTTGTTTTGCTTGCTAGCTTTTAAAGTTGAAATAATCCTATAAATTAGGATATGCATCACTCCCAGAAGATCACACCAGAACAATAAGCAGGAAATAAAAGAAAACGCATCAATTTTATTACTTAAACATGAATGGGCTAAAAATCTCTTTCGAATTTTACAGATTACAACAGCAGAACCCAAGTCATCAAAATGGCTAGAGACAAATTAACAGGCTGCTCTAAAATATATCATGCAACTGCGAAAAAAGAAAGACAGAAAGAAAGTCGAAGTGCCAATAATGCTATCAGATAAAGCGGATTTCAAATTTAAAAGCTTGCAAGAGAAAGATATTGGTAGTAAAAAATGGCAAAAAGTAGTGAATACATAACAATCCTTTATTGCTAGGCCCCCAAACAGCTGACAATAAATTTGCAAAAGAAAGTTTATACGAGAGAGACCAAATTCAGTTAGCAGTGGGAGACCACAACACCTTACTCGCTGTAAGAATGCAACAAATCAAGTAAAAAGATCCTTGACAATTAAGAAATCACTGATCTAAACTGTCTGTTTCTATAAGGGATCCCTAAATCTACATGGTTTTCTAAAAGAGAACTCAATGGGCGAAGCAGAGAAAACCTGTTCTGGTCCAATACTCATGGGATAATCACCCAAACTGTTCATACGAAAGAGAGACAGAGACACTGAGAGATAGGGTGATAGAGAGATACTGAGAGAGATATGCAAATTAGTCAAATTATCCACTGGAAAAGGAGGAGTGATCGAGAATACAATCAGAGGACACCATATGTACTTATGTTCTAACAAATAAGAAAATTTAAAGAGAAGAGTGGATCACCTACAAAGAGATAAATTGTCCAACTTGACACAAGAAGAAATGAAATAGAACAACTGTAGGGGATTGAGCAAGATGAAGAAAAACATTAGAGAAATACTACACCACTCAGATGTGTACACACATATACACAAGCATGTAAACACACATGCAAAGGAGCAACGCACACGTGTGTGCACAAGGCACTAATGTATATGATACTTACATGAACACAATACAATACACATGCATAATGCACTAACACAGACGCACACTGTACACACACATACACAGTGCATATAATACATACCCATGTGCATGTAGACATGATTGTACATACACATGTACATGTATCCATATACACATGTGTGTATAACCATGCTAGCATATGCACACAAGTACACACAGACACATATGCATATACACTGTGCACATACTTACGCATGAACACACCCACACAGGAGCATAGACATACATACAGGCACTCACCCACAATACACAACACACACAGGCAAGTGTGCACAAAATATACTATATATAAACAGCACAAGAACACATGCATACAAACACATATACCCACATGTATACAATACTCACATCCACACAGAGGCACACAACACAGCAACAAACACACATGCATACACATACATATATTCATACTACATATCTACATACAGCCATTCATACACATATACACACAAATACAAAGCATACACAAATACATGGGAACTCACCTATGTGCACACACATACACAATACATGCACATAAGCAACGTACCCACACAGACACAACATGGAGGCAAACAGATAAACACAAATACATGCACACCAGCATATACAGAATATACTATATCTACACATTTCCACACATATAAACACATAGATTCACGTGTGATACACATAAACCCATATACATACATAATACACTCACATTCAAGCACATGTGTGTATAGACAAGACACCTATACAATGTGCAAACATGCACAGTACACGCAGAATGCATAATACATATTTGTATACATTAACACACACATACCACTCACAGATACACAATATAGATGTGCACACATGCGCACACATAGAGGTACAAGATATACGCCACACACATAATGCACACCCACATGCATACACTTACACACACGGCCTCAAAACACACATGAGCACATAACACACATACATACCTTCATGCACAGACATATACACACGGACACACATAACCCTTGCCTAGATGGTGTTCTAACGTAAGCTCCTTGAGGACGGATATGGTTTTACTTTTTGGCTTTCTATGGAATGTGGCCTGGCACAAATTGTCTGCTTAATAAGTGCTTGTTGACTGACTCATAGTATGATAGCAAAATTCTTTCAGACTTTCCAAAACTTAAAGAATCTCTAGGTTATATAGATTAATCATCCATATGGAACAAGACAGACTACTCCTGAATGCATTTTAGGCTGTAAATATGATGTTGATTTTACAACAAAGATTACATTACAAAGAATCTTATAGATCAATTTTACTGCCAAATATAGATGCAAAAATATGCCAAGAGAGCACAGTGATACATTAAGAATTATTTCATCTTACCCGAGCATGGTTTGCCACCAGCTACATAAGCTATGTAACAAGAGAAAGAGCAAACATCACAATATATAAACAAAAAAACCTCTAAAACAACAGCAAAAAACCAAAAACCCTGAAATTATACGATGTCAATATACAGAGAAAAACACTTTGGACAAAATTCAATATTCGTTCACGACAGAAACACTTAAAAGACTCATTATAGAGGTTTTGTCAACACAATAAAAAGTACTTATCATAAACCAAGGTCTAGCAAAATATGCAATAGAGAAACATCCAAAATATTCCCATTTAACACAAGACAAGGGTTCCTACTATAAGATATTCTGATGATTGCAATAAGACAAGAAAAAATACTAGAGGGCTTAATATTGGAAAAGAAAAGGCCGAAATATCATTATTTGCAGGTGACAAGATAACGTATCTACAAAATTCAACTGCCTCAAACCAAAAATTAATGGAATGATAAGTGAGTTCACAAATATTGTAAGGATCTGAGATTAACCCACAAAAATCATTTGTATTCTAATTCACTAGTAATAAAGATCAATAAAACATAATAAAAAAGAAGTCCTACTTACAATAACAAGAAAAATTAGGAATTTTCAGAGAATTAACTTCCCTAGGAATAAGCAGAATCAATGTAAAGAAAACTATAAATTTTTAATGACCAAATAAAGGAGGGGGTAAATAACAAGGGTGACATTCAATATTCAGGGATGGGTCAGATTAATATAGTGAAATGATGCCTCTCTTCTCCAAATTACCCATCAAATACGAAAGGGCTTTTGACAAAATCATAATAAAAGTTATGTGGAAAAAAAGCAGGCAAGGATAGTAACAGGCATACTGCAAAGAAAAAAGGATGCAATAAATCCTCCACTTGCACACTTTAACACATTACAAAAAATACAATTATCAGAACTGTGGGGCATTGGTCAAAACTTACGAGCAGATAGATGGGATAGAACGGATATAGAAATCCAACCAAATGTTACAAAATATTTGCATTTGACCAACCTTAGGAAAATGAAAAGAGAGAGATGATTCAATATTTTAAAATTATACTAGGATAAATCAGTTGTCTAATGGAGAAGGAATTTGAACCTGCATTATATACGATGTGACCCTGTGAAGCCCAGCTGAATGAGATATAAGAACTAATGATGATAATGATAATGATAATAAAAAGGCTCCAGAAAAGATAGGATAAAATGGAATGAAATCTTTATCTCAGGCATAGAGAAGAGCCAAACTTGTTTCATTTCTTCAAATGGAAGAAATCACTGGTACATGATAAAATGTGATAGACTATAAAAAAATAAAAATTTAAAATTTGTAGAACTAAAACATTGTGATTAAATTAAATAGAAAGAGCTAACTGTCCATCATTCCTGCCCTCCAGGAGCATGTAGTCTAATTGGGAAGAAAAAAAGAAGTCTGTGAAAAGACAAGTAATTCCCAAAGAAATGCTAAGTGTCAAATGAGGCATTACTATAGTAAAAAAAAAGTGCTGGGGTGGTCAGAGTAGGGAGAGAGCTCATAGCAATGGGCGATCCAGGGAGACTTGAATTTGGTCACAATAGCCTTTCTCCTCTGGAGGGCAGGAATGACTGTGGGCAGCATCCTGTAGTCTTTCCACAGAGGAGTCTGGGGAATTCAGTAAGCAGCCTGGCTTGGTCAGGGGGAAAAGGATTGTTAAAGAACCAAAGTGCTACCCACTACATCCCCTTCCTCCATTGCAGAGACTGGGGATGGGGTGGGAAGAGGTGTGGAAAATAGCATATAATGCATATAATGTCAGACTTTTTTCCTATGTATCAATTGGATTTGCTGAAAAATATTTTACTTTCTTTAAAAAAAACATTTGTTATAAGGGATGTCTCTACGAGTAGTGAACTGATACAGGAGCTAATCTAGGTGTTATAAAAACAAACCAAAAGTATCAATAAAATTGACTTAATAAAACCAAGGTGTAGTAAGGCAGAGAGCATGGTTACAGTCAACACTTCCCTGGACATAGCGCATCTGGTACAACCGAAAGCAATTTGTCTCATTTCAGTAGAATCTTGCAGTCATGTCACGGTGATTAACACCCCGCACCCCCTGACCTTTTCCCCAGGATCTCCCCTACACCTTGGACTAGAATAATGGAGCTTTCAGGGATTTGAGGCAGGCCTCAGCCTGGTGTGAGCAGTAGTCACCCACCCCGTCCAGCTCTCCCAAACACATCTTGGCTGGTGCGTCCTTGCTTCTCTGCCTGGAAAGTCAGTTCCCAACATGCAAAGAATGGTTTCATTGAGCCCATAATCATTTACTTAAAGCTGATTTTATAAGCTTGTACCAAACTTAGAAAGCTCACATAAGCTTATATAAGAACTATCATGAACATTTCCATCTCTCTTCAGGGAAGCTAATCTCTCCAGAAGTTCTAATTGACTTTCTAGAGAAATCGGAAGAGTCTCAGTTCTGCCCTTTATGGTCTACAGCAAGGGGCTGATTCCTGTCATCGGGATTGTGTAACCAGGTGACAAGGCCAACAGGAGCCTTGGCATTAGAGGTGACCTTGGGCCAATCATTTCCCATCTCCTCTCCATAAATTATAGATCCTAATACTTGCAGCATCTGAGGTTTAAGGTTGTTGTGAGGATCATATGACACAATCACTATGTAAAGGAGTGGTTTTTCTAGCACTGACAAATGTGGCTACATGCTTTCAAATGTTAGAAGGACCTGAATGACAATGATGAAAATGGCCATTTCTCTAGCACTTTAGACTTTACAATGAGAGGTCCTAGGGGAGAGAAGGCTGGCCTGGGAGTCAAGAAGGCCTGGATTCATGTTTTGCTCTTGACACATGAAGCTTGTCGCTTTACCCTTAGGCAAGTCAGTTACATTTTTGGTGTCAAGGTGAGTGGCTAAGAGTTACAGATGGCTTGCCAGTCTGCACTGGTGACCTAAGTTTTCACAGCCAGGAATTCCCAACCGAGATAGGAGAAAGGAAGGGAGAGAGAGAGGAAGAGGGAGAGAGGAAGGGGAATGGGGGGAAAGAGAGGGGAGAGGGGGACTGAGGGGAAGGGAAAGTTTATGAAGCACTTTACGAAGAAAGGATTATCTTGTTTGAGTTTCACAACAACTCTGTGCAGTATTATTCCCATCTTCCAAGTGGGAAAACTGAGGCTTAAAGAGAGGAATGAGCTCATCCATGGTCACACAGCCAGTAAGGGGTAGAGCTGGGACCAAAATGCGTATCTCTTTACTCCATTTATCTATTCTTCCCATAATATGGAGTGCCCTCAGAAGCTTTCATGTAGATAACCAGGAAGCCAATTGGATTCCAAACTAGATACTCCTACCCCTACCCCACAGAGGTCTTTCTCAGGCTGTGTCTACACTGCCACCCAAATAAGTGCTTGCAGAGTGAAAAAATGTGGTCAAGCCAATTATTTGCCAAGCAAATGTTTTGTAATCACTTTGGAGACAACAATTTACTAGTTGTTTGACTGAACTTTATGAATGAATAGATGCCACCATGCAACTGCAGGCTCTCAGGAAACAGTCGGTGACACTTTGACAGGCCGCTTTCTTCCTGCCCAAACCCAACGCTTGCTATCTTCCCTCCTAGATCTACCCCTCTTTCAAAATTCCCTATTACTGCCTAGAGCAGACGTGTCAAACACAAGGCAGTGGCTTCAAGCGGGCTGCAACATGCCCCAAGTGCGGCCAGAAACAGATTAAAATGCAATTGGGAAATATTTAGCAAACTCAATTAAAATGCGATAAAACATAGATGTATTCTATTATAAAATGAAGTTCATATGCAGTTCTCAGGGATCCTTACTTATGGTTGAGCAGCCCATTTCTATTTGCATTGGAACTCACTGATATAGAGCAGGGCTTTTTTCAACTTCTCCCCCTAACAACCCCTTCAGTGCTTCTTAAACTGTGACTCATGACCCCATGTGGGGTGGGGACCCTCACTTCGAGAAGCACTGAGGATTGTAGAGCACCAGCTTCCTCCCAGGCACCCAGGGAAGTAACCTTGGTGTCTTCCTCCTCTCACACACTTGCCCCACATATCAAACCAGTTACACCAAAGCTTGTCTCTACCAGATCTCATATTTATGTCCCCTTGTCTCTACTTTTACTGCCACCACCAAGTTGAGGCCCTCATCACCTGCAGCCTGGATTATCTAAACAGCTTTCAAACTCGTCTCCTTGTTTCACGTGTCCTTTCTCCAAACCATACAGGTCTGACCATAACCTTCCCCTACTCAATAAACATCACTAATGCCTTACTGCTTGTGGGATCAAAGATCAACCCCTCTGTCTGGCATTTACAGTTCTTCACAACCTTTCCCATCTTCTTACATTTTACTTCCTTCCAACAAGTATGTGATCTAGCGACTGGATCCCCTTAATAAAAGCATTTGTTCTGTAAAACGTGGACTCAGTCAAAAAGCCACACTCGAGGACCTAGAAGGCTATGCATGGCCTCGAGGCTGCAGGTTTCCCCGCACACCTCACTCTGGTAGCCATACTGGCCTTCTTGCTGTTTCTCACCCATGCATCTACATGCTTTTGCAAAGCTTCCTGAGCCCTTTTCAGGGCTGCTCTTCCATTTTTGATTTCCACCTGCCACCCAAATCTCACCTGTGGTTCCAAGAAGCTGTCGCATGTGCAACGGCCACACTCTGCTAAAAACATCTCGGCAGACAGGCTAAACCAGACTGAGGGCAACTGATGGGCCTCAAACTCCTAGGTGGGTTAGGAGGATGTGTACCCCAAGCATGTGAAGACTTTCTCGGAGGAATGGGCAGATGAGAGCAATTTGTTCCAATGGTCATGAAGGTGACTGAAGCCTGCAGGCTCTGTGGAGCACTTAGAGCTTGGTCAGATATCAGACGCCAAGGCCATCCACTGCATCCCAGGCCACTGCCGGGCATTCTGACTTTTGTCTTACCAATGAACTTCAATGACTCTGGAAGACAGAGGGCGGCTGACAACTTCGTACAACTCTGCCTCACTTAAAGCCATTTCATGACCAAGTTGAAGCATCACCCCATGCTGTCACTGGTCCCCTTCTAAAATGAAGGACGAACAACAACAACATTCTTCTGCACAGGCTATACCAGTGCCTCGAATGTTCTCTCTTCTGCCTCTTGGAGTCACTGGTTTGCTTCAATACTTAAATCAAAGACCACTTTCTACATGAAGACCTTCCTTATACCCCCAGTTGATAGCAACCCCCAAATTACCTAATATTTCTTTTTGGATTCGTTCTCTGTAACATCATAGGATACCAGAGGTCCTCATTTGAAAAATGAGGGCACAGAGGCCCAGGAGATTAAGTGAATTACTCAGTCACACAGGCACTAAGTGGTAGAGGCAGATTTTGAACCCAGGTCCTCTGACACCATAAGGAAGAAGGGTAAAGCTTATAAAAGCTCCTGTATTTACATATATTCATATCAGTTCCCTGAGGGCAACATCTCCAGAGCTTAGCACTATACTAGGCAAAAAGCGGGCACTTAATAAATGCTTCTTGAGGACTTATTTGATACTAGTGATACTAGCATTGACGGGGAGCTCATGACCCAAAATATTCCCTTCCCCCAGGCTTACGGGGCAGCTATGAATTTGTTCACTCTAGCTCAGGGGTGTGAAACCTGCAACCTCAAGGTCACATGTGGCCCTCCGCCCTTTGGCTGAATCAGAGCCACATTTGAGGACCTAGAGGGCCACATGTGGCCTCAAAGTTGCAGGACCCCCCTCACTCCCCACACTAGTTCAATCTCCCTAGCAGATACTGTCTTGGTGGAGGGGAGTGCCACTGGAGAAACAATAGTGAGCAGGCTGGGAAGTTGGGGGGGGGATCGATATTATGATTATTTTGTTGAGCTAACTGAGAACCTGCCCCACCCTGCCACATCTTCAAACTCTTTAATATTGCCTTTTCTGCCATATCTCCAATAAGACACTTCCCTGATCTATTTCACTCTCTTTTGATCATAACCTTCTGGTTATATGACCTTCCTAACCACAAGTTCAAACCCACATCCCAGATCCCAAGCTCAGAGCAGAGCCATGAGTCGGGCAAGGTCACAAGTACTTTGTTCCACGGAAGCAAAATTGAGGGAGCATAAATATTTAAAGGAATGTTTTACAAGGGGGTCCAATTTGACATATATACTTTGACAGCATTTCCTTCAGCACCATGGAGAGCATTTTACCCATTTCACTCATCTCAGTCCTGAGGTAAGGGGCCACCAGATGGGGGCCACAGTACATGCTATCAGGTCTAGTCACTGTGTCCTGTGGCTCTGTTTTACTTTTTTCTTACAAAGAGGGGTTCAATTTGTATGCTTGGGTGTGGTGGGGGATGGGGGAAAGGTCTTAAGAAGAAATGACAGCACCATAACAAAAGGCAACAATAAAGTTTTAAAAAGAGGAAAAAATTAGTTTGTAAGAATAAGTAGTTAAAATAGAAAGCTACCAGATGGCCATGTTGCCTCCCTCCTGGTAACTGCACACCAGGTATGCTCTTCCTCTGCTCCCCCAACCCCTTGCAGCATCTTCCACAGCAATGGCCTTAGGGTACTCCCAGGGTCTCCCCTCCTTCTTAAATATGTCTTAATTACTTCTAGAATTATTTTCACATCATGAACTTCAAAGCTGATTTGCTTGCTGTTTGCTCCTTGGTGTCAAAATTGCCATGTTAGCTTTGGTAAGGAGAATGGGGAAAGAGAAAGAGGGAATGAAACGGGAACCCTGTCTCTATTTCCAGTTCTGCTCCAATTTCTGCCTAGTAGCTTAACAATCGACCTCATAGCATTGCAGCATCATTAGACCTACTGGTGAGGCTGATCCTGCTCTTCCCAGCTAATGAGAAAGAAGGTACAGAAGCTGCCTCAAATGAAGGCTAATAGGTGGTATTTAGGAGATTAGGCAGACAGATAGATAATGGAAAAATACAGATGATAAAGAGATGCGCCCCTGACCTAGCCATGGAATATATCTTGGCTGAGTCCCCATTGTTGTTGTTTCTCGGTCATTGCCAACTTTCTGTGACCCTATTTTGGGGTTTTCTTGGCAAGGATACTGAGTGGTTTGCCATTTCCTTCTCCAGCTCATTTTACACATGAGGAAGCTGAGGCAAACAAGGTGAAGTGACTTGCCCATGATCACATGAAGTGTTTGAAGCCACATTTGAACTCAGGAAGAAGAGCCTTCATGACTTCAGGCCCAGCGCTCTATCCACTGTGCCACCACCTAGCTATCCCCTCATTATTTTCATCCTCCCAGGAAGGACCAGGTTAATAGGAGGTGCCATTTTGGATCTACTGACTGTGGACACACTTTTTTTTTCAGTGGGTCATGGTTGGTTCTTTTCTCTATCTTTGGAAAATAAGAAGAAAATCTCAGTTCCTTAAGACCATCTTGCTGCTCTCTCCCGGCTGTTTAACATTACCAGTCTCAGGAAGTGTGCAAGAAGGGAGAAAAGAAGTAGCAGGAGGGAGATGACCAAGAATCTTTTGGCCATGATTCAGACAGGTGAATCATCAAACATTAGCATTGGAAGGGACCTGAAGATTATCTGATCAGGCTTCCTCACTCCTCCACCTCTGTCTCTGCAGATAATAGTCCATTAAAACTGGGCTGAATTGAGAAACACTTTCATAATCTGCCTCTCTATTCAACAGAGACTATTCGCCAGATAAATAAGACAGGATTGCGATTGCACCATTTCTCTTCCTAGCACATGTCTGGCCTCTCGGCTTGTCACGATGACAATAAACAATATCAGTGAACAAGCACAGGGAGAAATATAATACCTAGAAGCTCAACAGACAACCAGGGCAGGGACTTTCACCCCATTGCCCTGTGCTCTGAGGTAGCTTGAGAAAAGAAGAGAATACTTTTCAATAGTGGTGGGTAATAGAGGTCAGAGGTGAAATTTCCCCACTCACCCAGGGCCCCACTAAAGGCAAGGGTTATGCATGGACTAGCCATGGGCTGGGTAAGATGCAAAGAAGGAGCTGCACAGTCTCTGTATAGGGATTTCTGTGAGCTAACCACCTCAGGCTTTGGGGAGCCTATCTTGGGGAGCAAGCAAAGGTAACTTAGAAATGCCCACAAAGAGTACCATCTGTGTATGCGATGCTGCTTAAATTTATAGCCTAAGCCATGGGCTTAATTACGGAAAATAATCCCTTAATCAACCAATACACATTTATAAAGTGCCTAATATATGCCAGGCACTGAGCTAGATGGGAGAACATATAACAAAAATGAAACAGCCCTTTGCCCTCTGGGACCTAATAAGGGAGACAATATAATCTCCAGGGGAGGTGGGGGAGGGGAATTTAAAGCTCCTTTGGCATGGATTACAGACCATGGAAGTAGAAAGAGATGCTGCCCAGGCAATATATTAGAAAAGAGGCCATTCCAGTTGTGTTAGTAAGGGGATTAGATTTGGGGTCAAAGGATCTAAGTTGAAATCCCAGCACCGCCTCTTGTTACTTATGTGACTGAACTTATTTGGGCCTCAGTTTCTGCATCTATAAAAAGAGATTTAGACTATAGGAGCTCAAAAAAGGTTCTAACTACTTGGTATATTCTAATCAAAGGGGGCAAATCTGGTACAACAGAAAGAGCTCAGGATTTGTAGTCTGAGGATCTGGATGTGAATCCTGGCTCTTCTACTGGCTACTTGTAGGACTTTATGGATGTCGCTTAATCACCATGGGCCTCAGTTTCTTGAAGCCCTCTGATGTCCTAAGATCTTACACAGATTGCCTACAAAACAAAGTCATTTGGGGGACAGGCTTCAGTTAGAAGGTCCCTTATAGCTCTAAATCTGTCATGTTCTGTGTGGCCATGTTGCTCTACCTATAAGCCTCAGTTTCCCTATCTGTCAAATGAAGGGGTTGGTCTAGGTGGCCTCTCTAGTCCCTTCCAGTTATACATGTAACATCTTGTGTGTGACCTTGGGCAAGTCCCTACTCTTCTCTGGGCCTCGGTTTCTTCCTCTATGAAATGAGGGGGCTGGACTAGATGGTCCCTGAGGGCCCTTCCAGGGTGAGGTTTAGGATGCTAAGATCTTCTTTCAAGTACCAGGGGTGAGCGTGTCATTCCTGATCAATTAGCAAACTTCCTCGGGAAAGTGAAAATGTTGTATGTTGTTTACTAAAACCCCAAGAACAAAATAACCACAAGGGATTGCCAAAGGTCAAACCCTCTCTTGGACAATGGCAGGCTTTACTAGAACATAGCCATGGTTTTAACGGGCTTTGTGGCCATGTCCCAGTGTGGTCTCCTCTCAACTTAGGCATGCCCACGGAGCTAGGGCTCTCACATTGGTGCAATACCAGCTGAACCGAACCCCCTCAAGGAAGACAAGAGATGTGTCTCAATGTACAACGACCCCTTCCTTCCTTTTGGATCATTACATAGACCTGAGCTCCTGTGAAGGACAGCCAGGCTTCCCCAAGAGGCAGATAGGAGCTCATGTGACCAAGCTGGTGCTCATTGCTTATGGGACCTCAGGCCCCTTCACCCCTCTGGGCCTCAGTTTCTTTACTGGTAAAATGGGAGGGGGGATGGATCAGATGACCTCCAAGATCCCTCAGTCTAGCTTTAGAGCTAAGTGGTTATGACCTCACTGGGAAAAAAGCAACACTCCACCTCTTCTGACAAAGTGACCTTTTTTGGTGAGGAGGGGTCTCTGGTCACCCACCACTTTGGATACAAATATCTTAACAACCCAAAGTAGCAGCACAATTGATCATTCCTAGTTTTAAACAAATAGGTAAAAGATCTCCCAGTGTGGGAACTACTTCCCCAAGTAGACTGCGCTACGACGATAACTAAGTAGCTCAATCTGCCGTAATAATACCAGAGGTAACTAGGTGATGTTACAATGGATAGAGCGCTGGGCCTGAGCTCGAATGTGACCTCAGATACTTATTAGCTGTGTGACCCTGGGCAAGTCACTTAACCCTGTGTCCGCCTCAACTGCATAATGGAGATAATAATATGTAATATCATAATATAATAACCTACCTCTCATGGACTGTTGTAAAAATCAAGTAAGAGAGGATTGGTGAAGCACTTAGCAGAGTACCTGGCGCATCCTTTCTTCCTGCCCTCCTCCCTTTTTTCCTTCCTTCCTTGCTTCCTCTCTCTCTCCCTTGGGCGAGTTACTTAATGTTATTGGGTTCAGGTTCCTCATTGGTAAAATGAAGGATTTAGACTACAGCACCTCCAAGATCCTCTCTGGTACTAAACTTTCACACTAGGGAGTGAACTGAGGCCCACAGAGATTCTGTAACTTTGGGCATTCATAAGGGTCAAAGCTAGGATTTGAATTGAGGCCTTTTTGCCCCCGCCCCAGCCCACCACTCCATTCACTTTACCAACTGCTTCTACCTCTCTTTCACAGAAGAGGAAATGGGCTGATGGGACTTGCCAGGCCAAGGGCCCAAAGTGTCAGAAATAGAATTCCAGCCTAGGTCTCATACCTCCAGGCCAGTTCTCTTTCCTTCATGGCACAGCTGCCTCCTCTGAGGAAACCGACAATTCTCTCGGCCGACCTCATGCAGCGGAAGATGAAACGCCTGTAATTAGGACCTAATCAGCCATTCATTGGGCACCAGCTCCCTGCAGTAAATCCATTGTCTCTAGGAACGGGATTTGGTCTGCTCGTTTAGAAGCAAGTTAGTAACTGAGCACGATATTTTTCTGTAAATATCTGAGGAGAAATAGCAAAGGGAAGAGAGGGAAATGTATTCAGTGTGATCAGTGGGGCAAGAAAATGATTAAAGAGCTTGGCGTGTGTTTTCTTTTGCTTCTGGCTAGCTACAATATTCAGGGTAAAAAATCAGCTTCCAGACAAAGTCAGAGGCCATCAGCCAGCTTCCTCATTCAAATTCAGATCTTACCGGCCAATGTTACCATAGAGTGCCATTAGTGATAGAGTCCTATGAGCCCTCATCCAGGGAGAAGTCTTCTTCTCCCCCCAAGGATTTAAGGACAAAGTCCCAGAGCCCTAATTTGTTAGAGAAGAAATTGAGGACCCTGGACATCACCCAACCCAAGCCCCTCAGTACCACAGAAGAGGTGACAGCTTGCTCCAGGTTTCTTACAACTAGGATGGGGGAACATCCTGACTCATAGGACCCCTGCCCTGCTCCCACAGTGCTCCCCAAGCTCTGACAAGTGGAGAGGCAGCATCGGGGACTTCAGAGCTGGAGACCCGGACTTGGAGTAATGAGAGCCTTGTTTCAAATGCTACCAATATCACTTCACGGCTGTGGCCCTGGACTAGCCACTTCACTGCCCCAAGCTCTACATTAAGCAACTTTCTAAAGGAAGCTATTTTGGGACACATTTCAATCTGGATTGGTGAGGATGGCTCCCCAGGGTGCATAGTAACTAACAGCTAATCTGCACCACATGCCAGCAACTATGCTGGGGGCAAGTGCTCCTCTAGTTTAATGGTGTGGGTAGAGTCCACAGAGGGAGAGAGGGACCCCAGAAGCCTAGAAAGGGCCTAGTGAGGTCTCAGCACAGGGGTCTGGGGGTGGTGCAAACTAGGGTGAAGGAGAAATCCATCCTAGCCCACCTTCTGGCACCTCCTGTCTGAGCTGATTATTCTTGGTCTCTTATTTCTATTTTGCTGAGATTGAAGCTGGTTTCAGATCCCTATCACTGCAGTGGTCTCTCATTTGGGTACCCTGAAACAAGGCACTTGTTGCCTCTCCCTTGAGAGGCTGTCCACCTCTGAAGTAATGACAGCTTCTATGAGAGGGTGGAATTCTGCAAGCCTTTGGTAAGAGGAGCCTTGGAGATGAAGATTTCTTCTCCATCACTGTCCAGGGCCAAGGGTGTCTCATTCCAATAACCAGTCCTGGTTCTTTAGACAGAAATATCTCTAGACTGGCTATTGGCAATTCATCACACTACCACAGCTTGAGAGAAATGTCCCTTAAGAACATTCAAGTCCCTTTCCTATGATTCTCTGTTTGCTAAGCAACAGACTTTGCAGTTTGGTCTCCTGAGGGGCCCTCCCTCCTCACCAGTGGAGAGTGGCCTGGGCAGATGACCCAGAGCTCCCATTGAAAATGAATCAATTAGCTGTCTGGCTTCAAATAAGGCTCCTGTAAGTTTGATTAGCGTGAATTAGTTCCCTGGAGCCTGATCACCCCTGGGTGAACAGAGAAAATTGAATTCCAGAGCATGCAATGACGGGGCTCAGACCCTCGACTCATGGTGACCCTAGAAAAGAGCTAGGGAAGTGAAGCTCTGCCTGGAACAGCCAGATTGCCTCTGTCCATCTTAATGACTAGGTTGTTTTCAGACCCCTGTTGTTGCTGATGCATGTGAAGCTACAAGGAGAGAGCCTATTATAACGCCTGCAAGATGGGACAAGTATAAGCCTTAGCAAGGCACAATAGGAAAAGGCAGAGGATTTGTCCTCAAATCCAAGCTGTGCCACTGACTCCCTCCACTGACTCAGCCCCTTTTCCTCCCACAAGCTCTGTGGGAGAGGTAGCCCATGAGCAAGCATGTGCCTGGGGGCTAGGCATTCCAGGACAAGGATTTGTCCCCTTTTGACAAATAAAGAAAGGGAGGGCCAGAGATGAAGTCACACAGCACCACAGGATCAAGGACATGGAACTTGACCAGACCTTACAGGCCATCTAGATAAGAAAACGGAGGCCTGAGAGAGGAGGCCCTTCGGATCATAGCACCAGAGATCCAACTCCTTTCCTTTACACACAAGGAAAGTGAGGCCCAGGGGGGTTTAGTGGCTTTCTCCAGGTCACACGGTAACAAGTGACAGAGACAGGATGTTAAGGCATCTGATCAGACCTTCAAACCAACAGGGTTCCTGTTTGCTGGTTTCTGTCCTGATGACATTTCTGTAGTATTTTCAGGATAGCAGAACACTACGTAGATCAGAACTTCAGAAAGAAGTTCAGAAACACTGGGGAAGAGCGGGGTGAGGCACTATAGGTAGGATATTCCCATTGCACAGATGAGGAAATCAGAGCTCAACTGGGTTATGCAACTTGCCTGTGCTCACATAGCCAGTGAGGGTTAGAGGTGTGATTTGAACTCAGGGTCACAAAGCTAGTCAAGGGCCTGTTCTTGAGAATCTCAAATTACTCTTTCCATTAGCTTTCCCTGCTGTTCTTACTTTCTCTTATGTGTGTGCGTGTGGGGGCAGGTTCTCAGAGGCTGGACAGAGGGACACAGGCTACAGCTTCTGGGGTCCAGCCTCCTTGAGCACACAAGCCCAATTCTTCAAAGCCCCTACCATGTGCAGAATCAAACGGGGGACAAACCATCCTCCAGCTCCTCTCCAAGGACTCTGTTCCAAAGCAGACTCATAAATTCACAGAACAGAAACATAGAAAAGACTTTACTGATCCCCTAATCCAAAATCCTCATTTGACAGGAAGAAAGTGAGAACCACTAAGGGGGAGTGATTTGCCAAGGTTCACACAGCTAGTTAGGGGTAGAATGTGGTTCTCTCAACTCTGGCTCTCCATAAGCTAGTGGAAAGTTGTAACTAGGGTAGGGAAGCTGGTGTTTTGTCTCAGAATGCCAAAACTGAGAAGGCACCTATAGCACAGTCCCAGGGTGTGCTTCCTACCCCCAGCAGCCTTATCCTGGCTGAGCTCCTCCCTCCTGGGGCCCACCCTGCACAATATCAGCCTTATTCCTCTCTAAAGGGCAATACCCCTTGGCCACAAGTCTTTGAAGATCAAAGAAACTTCACAGTTTCCCAGTACACCAGACCCCCTTCTCCCGGCAGCCCCATCCCAGGTAAGCTGCCCTGCCCCAGTGCACTCTCCATGATCATCACCTTCTTGTTCCAGAGATTAAAAACTCCTCATTTAGACTGGGGTCTCATACTTGTTTGGCTACTCTCAGCTGCTGCATTTAGCTTGGAAAGAACACTGGCTTTGGAGTCAGAGAAACTTGCTTCAAATGTGACCCCGAGCAAGTTATTTCCCATAACCTGGGCCTGAGCTTTCTAATCTATAAAATGAGGGGGTAGATTAAATGGCTTCTGAGGTCTCTCCTAATTTTAGATACAGGGCCCTCTTATTATAAGCCTAGAGCTCTCTTTGGGCAATGACAAACTGCCGAGAGAACATGAGATAAAGGCAATGTCCCAGCATCTCATTGTTGGAGAGGAGTGGGGGGCCCTGTGTGCATTTAAAAACTATGTCCTTCTCAAAAGACTTCTCAAAAGACTGTCCTTTATGATAATAAGCAGCCATTAACCTAGCACTCTTGGAAGCACAAACGGACACTGAAAAGAGCAGCCATTACCTTTATGAAACAAGTCCAGGACAGCACGAGAGGCCGAGGCCAAGACGACTCTGTGGAATCAATTGCTGCTGCAGAGGCGTCATTACCATAGCAACCCCAGAAGGCTAGCCTACAGAAGCAAACGACAGGACACTATGGGAAGAGAGATTGAAGAGTAATGTCCCCGACTTGAACACATGCTAATTCCAGTTATAGTGAGCACAGCATGGTCTCCTGCAAATGCGCCATCATGGAGTTCCTGAGGTTTGTTTTTTTAAGACAGGGAGGATGACCCATACTCTGAGAAAATGTTCTGAGGCTGTTTCAGAAGAAGCATAGCTAAGTACCTAAGCCCCACGTACAGGATCCCAAATGGCCCAGTGGTGTTCCAAGCCCCAGGTAGGCAGAAACAAGCTCTAATGGATTTCAATCCCTGGTGGGGCTAAAATACTGAAGCCGCCAGGAAGAAGCCCATTATAACACTTGAATGGATATACTAAGGTAGAAGCCTAAGTATGATACAATGGTAAAATGGAATTAGAGACTCTGGCTCGGAATCTCAATTCTGTCACTTATTACCTCAGTGACCTCTCCTCTCTAGGATTCAGTTTCCCTATATATAAAATGGGAACATGCGTGGTAGAGCCAGGATGGCAGCTGGAAAACAGACTCACTTAAGCTCTCCCCCAAATCCCTCCAAACACCCATAAAATGGCTCTGAACAAATTCTAGAGCTACAGAACCCACAAAATAACAGAGGGAAGCAAGTCTCTAGCCCAGCACTGCCTGGAAGGGTCTATCGCAGCATACTGGGTGTGGAGCACAGCCCAGCATGGGCCTCCCCAGGAACAACCAGGCCAGGAATAAATCAGGCAGAGCAAGCCTTAGGGCCATGAATCCCTGAGCTGTAGCACGTACCAGATTCTCAACCCACAAAAGCCAAAGACAACTTAGCAGGTCAGTGGGAAAACTGCTGGATTTGGGTGAGAGAAGTGTACGGTCTGGCCCCAGCCCCGGGGTGGCAGAGGTGGGGTAATGGCAGCAGCAGGAAGCTCCAGAGGCTGTTTCCAGAGCTCCAGCTGTGGCTGCTTCCAGCCCCAGGCCCACTCAGTGGGAGCAATCAAGTGGCAAATCAGAGCAGGAATGCAGAGAGCACCTTGCTGGTGCAGAGGCAGAGTTCTCTAGCTTTGCCCTGCTTGGATCTGGGTCAAGGTCCTGGTTGGCAGTTCTTGGGGGAGGAGGAACACTGGTGTGGCAGAGCTTGCTGTGTAGAGGTAGCTCTGAAAACAGCAGTGCAAGACCCCTGAAGCTTGGGACAAAGCACTCTCTATTCTGAAGGCAGTCATACCCTGACAAAAAGCTCAAGGGTCAAGTTGTTGGCTAGGAACATGAGCAAGCAGTGTAAAAACACACAGATTATAGATTCTTACTTTGGTGTCAAAGAAGACCAAGACATACAGCCAGAAGAAGTCAACAAAGTCAAAGAGCCTACATCAAAAGCCTCCAAGAAAAACATGAACTGGTCTCAGGCCATGGAAGAGCTCAAAAAGGATTTGGAAAAGCAAGTAAGAGAAGTAGAGGAAAAATTGGGAAGAGAAATGAGAATGATGTGAGAAAACCATGAAAAACAAGTCAATGAATTGCTAAAGGAGACCCAAAAAATACTGAAGGAAACTACACCTTAAAAAATAGACTAACTCAAATGTCAAAAGAGCTCCAAAAAGCCAATGGCAGAAGAATGCCTTGAAAGGCAGAATTAGCCAAATGGAAAAGGTCCAAAAGATCACTGAAGAAAATACCACCTTAAAAATTTGATTGGAGCAAGGGGAAGCTAGTGACTTCATGAGAAACCAAGATATTGTAAAACAGAACCAAAGGAATGAAAAAAATGGAAGACAATGTGAAATATCTCATTGGAAAAACCACTGACCTGGGAAGTAGATCCAGGAGAGATCATTTAAAAATTATTGGAGTACCTGAAAGCCATGATCAAAAAAAAAGAGCCTAGACATCATCCTTCAAGAAATTATCAAGGAAAACTGACCTCATATTCCAGAACCAGAGGGTAAAATAGGAATTGAAAGAATCTGCCAATCGCCTCTTGAAAAAGATCCCAAAAAGAAAACTCCTAGGAATATTGTCACCAAATTCCAGAGTTTCCAGGTCAAGGAGAAAATACTGCAAGCAGCCAGAAAGAAACAATTTGAATATTGTGGAAACACAATCAGAATAACCCAAGATCTAGCAGCGTCTACATTAAGGTATCAAGGGGCTTGGAATATGATATTCTAGAGATCAAAGGCCCTAGGATTAAAATGAAGAATCACCTACCCAGCAAATTGAGTATAATACTCCAAGGCAAAACACGGATTTTCAATAAAATAGAGGACTTTCAAGCTTTCTCAATGAAAAGACTAGAGTTGAATAGAAAATTTGACTTTCAAACACAAGAATCAAGAGAAGCATGAAAAGGTAAACAAGAAAGAGAATTCATAAGGGACTTACTAAAGTTGAACTGTTATGTTTACATTCCTACATGGAAAGATGATGTATGTAATTCATGAGACTTTTTTCAGTACTAGGGGAGTTGAAGGGAATATAGACAGAGGGCACAGGATGAGTTGAATATGAA
>CM053628.1:28926231-28961903 GCA_028646595.1 Phalanger gymnotis | reverse complement strand
TTTCCCACTAACCTACTCTGTTGTCCTTGGTGTTTGTGGGTTGAGAAGTCTGGTAACTGCTGCAGCTCACTGATTCAGGGCACTAGAACACACTCCGCCCATCTCCTGGTCTGGTCGGTCCGCGCCACCCATGCTGGGCTCTGCTCCACTCAGCTCCGCTCCCCTCTGCTCCCAGCTCTGTGTGGGATAGACCTTACCCAGAGACTATCCAGGCTGTCCTGGGCTAGAGCCCTGCTTCCCTCTGTTACCCTGTGGGTTCTGCAGTTCTAGAATTGGTTCAAAACCATTTTTTATAGGTTTTTGGAGGGACTTGGTGGGGAGCTCACACTAGTCCCTGCCTTCCAGCCTCAATCTTGGCTCCACCCCAGCATCGTCTTGTTTTAAGGAGTCTTTAAGGGTCCACAGATAGATTGTACACTTAAGGATGCTTCAGCATAATGCTCTAAGAGAAGCGCTGGGCCCAGGGAGTTACTTTCCAATAGAGAAGAGTCTCCTGTAAAGCCAAGATTCTCACTGTCCAGATGTCCCAAACAGCAAAATTTGTCTTTCCTCTTTGCTTCTGCCGCTACCGTGGAGGTCAAGTCCAAATAGAGGCCCTCATCAGCCCCTGAGGAGCCTGGCCTTGAAGTCCCTGCTCTTCTAGTCAGTTTCTGTGTATCCTTGGACACGTTCTTTCTGCTCTCTAGGCCTCAGTTTCCCTAACTGCCAAATGAGGGGGAGAGTGGACTTGATGCTCTCTAAGGTCCCTTTTAAGTGTGAGTTAACAATTAACCTAGAGCCTTCTAAGTGTATAAATTCTATCAACAAGTTTCTTACTAAGACTTTTCCTCAGTGCAAGGCCAGAGGCAGGGAGGGAATGATGGGACAGACAGTCTTTGCTTTCAAAGTGTTTATAGTCTAATTTGGGGGGGGGGTTGATGTGGGGAGAGCAACATAGGCACAAATGAGGGTGGTGCTTGAGCTGAGCTTTGAATGTATGTAAGAATTACCAGAGGCAGAAATGGGGGGTGGCATTCTGGGCCAGAGAGACAGTTCACGGAAAGCCATCATCTTCAGTGTGAAAAGTAGTCAACCTACTCTGTGCAAAACTCAGAGTAAGGTCATGAGGAATAGGACACAAACCCCTGCCTCGAGGGCCTGAAAAACACATCCATAGAAAATAATCAATAACAGCGAAAGGCAGCGTATGAAAGAAATTTAGCCGATGGTACATGTTAAGTGATACAGGGGTTTGAGGGCAGGACATGGGGCTAATTTGGAACACTTCTCCTGGGAGGTGCTTCTTGGGCTAATTCTTCACTGCTGGTTGGGAATTAGTGAGACCAAGAGGAAGAAGTGCACTCTAGGCTGGGAGTGGGTTGGGGTGTAGAACGGCCCCAGGCAAAGATCCTAGTCTGGTGCCAGACAGGGTCACGGCTCATCAGCAGAACAGTCTGGGAAAAAATGGGGCAGTCTTAAGTCGTTGCATTGATTTGACATTTTTCAGCTTGAGCAGCAGACAAGGCTGTGTGGAAAGTCTAGGAGACTCAGGCTCTGCCCACGCATATTGAGCTGGAGTTGATTTGGGGCCATACAATTGGAAAAGTCCAGCGGGCAGTGAAGAATGTGGGATTGGAGCGCAGAGAAAAGAGCAGGGCTGGAGATGTCAATTTGTGAGCAAAAGTGACGGATGAGGCCATAAGACTAGATGGAGGACTTTGGACCAAGAATCTGGCTTCTCACAAGCATGCCAGGCAAAGGGAAATTTTGTAATTATATAGTTTTCCCCTTCACATTAATGGCTCCCCTCACCTACTTTCTTTTCCAATCAGACTGTTTCCCATCTCCTGCCTTCATGCCTTTCCTTCCTTTAAGACTTAGCTCAGGTGCTACCCACTACATGGACCCTTCGCAAGTTCTTCGTTGACTTATCTTTGTGAACATTGAATGATCCCGATAGATAGTAAGCTCTTTCAGGCTAGGGATTGGTTTATATTTATAAGTTTGGCACTTCATAAATGCTGAATGAACTCATGAATGAGTTATTTTACTCAGACTGTAGGGTCAACCAGGTAACTCCCATCACTTCCCTAGGTCCACATTGGTCTCCCTCTGAGAAGAGAAGAAACACTAGTTTGGGGAAGGCCACTCCACTCTCCAGCTGCACAGGGAGAGTGAAGTGTCCCTTAAGGAAAATTGGACCCCAGTATGAAGGGAGCACCAAAGGAGACTTGCCACTCCTTCAAGCCACTTGTCAAGCTTTGTGTTATGATGACTTAGAAGCATAGCCTCCCCTCACACCTATGGCCTAGGGTTGTTGAGAGTCTCAAACAAGACAGTGGGTATCTAGTATTTGGAAAACCTTAAAGTGAGTTAGAAACAGGAACTAAGATTTCCTCTCTGTTATCCTTAGCAGCTGTCAATGACCAGATCCTATGGATTTCATGGACATATTCTTTTCCCCCACATGCCAGCCCCTCTCATTTTATAGAGGAGGAAACTGAGGCCAAGGAAGGGAAGGTGACTTGTCCAAGGTCACTCAAGCAGTAAGCCTCAGAGACTGAATTTGAACTCAGGTCCTCTGTCTCTAGAATCAGTGATCTTTCTATTGTAATCTCTGCTAAATGAGTGCTCATTTAAAAAAAATAGAATGCTTATCTAAAAGCAAAGAAAGTCTCTTCTTAATACCCCACCCCTTTATTCCCCTAGGTGCGCTGGCCAGAGGTTACTTGAATTTCCTCCCTACTATCCCTACTCGAGGCTGTAGCCCCGCACATAGATCCACTCTACCCCTTGAGCTGATTAAAGTAATTTAAACTGAAGTGTGAATGGCTGACGCAACCAACCTTTTATGAGAGCTATTTGCGTTTAAACGGAAGAGCTTCTTAAGCCAAAAGACTGTCCAGTTGGTAGAATGTATGGGAAAGAGATTTCTGAATCCAAGTTGCCTGCCTTGTCTATTCCAGGAAGTCTCCCCACTTCCCCCAGCACCACCACCAACCACCCTCTCAAAACATCCAGGATGAGGGTTAACAATTTGGCCTTTCCTTTCTTAAAGCTTCCTCATCCCTATCACAGACACAGATTTCAGCTCAGTTTAATACCCAGTTTCATCTTTCATACCTTCTTAAACTTGTCCATTGCCATTTCCCTTGTTTATCTGAACTCAGTCGATATTAGAACACTCTATTAAAATGGATTTGACAGGCACTGGCCATAACAGGAGATCTATTTCTTTATTGGTGCATTGCACCCGAGGTCCTTTCATTTACTGTGTATCCTTGCCCTGGTAGAGGAGAATCTAGCTCTCCCAAAGGGCAGATGGTAGATCCCCAGAATGTCAACACTCGGAGAGGCCTCTGAGGCCTTACCAGTCTCCTTTAGTTTCTCCTTGAGGCCCAGACAGTGAAAGCAGCCTGGCCAAGTTTATGTCACTAGTTTCATAATTGTATTCAGTTTGCCCAAGTCTGTTATAAACTAGTTCCATAATTATATTCGGTTTAAGCTAAGCTATAAAGCTAGAGGGAACATTAAAGCATCTGAACAAATTAAGTCCTGCAGGGAGATGAAAGCTAGAATTACCTGAGACAATATTGTGAGCGTTTGTTTTCTGCTCAGTTGTTATAATTATGCTTGCAAAAAGAATTAACAATTTTCAGCATTGTTCAGTATAAACTTTGAGCCTAGTTCTCTGACTGAGAGTTCATCGACCAGAATAATAGCATCATTGTTAACCACGATTTTAAAAAGCAATCAAGCATCAATTTGTAAGCCTCCTCAAAGAGGGAAAAATTCCAAAAGACTGGAAAAGAAGATTACTTGGATGGGAGGAAGGGAAGATCAGGAGGGACCTGTGACTTGGATTCATATAGGGATCTCCTGGTGAAGAAATGCCTTTTTCCAATGCAGGTTGACACCTGCTCTGAAACTTACAGTCTTAGAAAATTGCTTGAGGCACTGAGAGATTAAGTGACATTCCCAGAGTCAAAGAGCCACTACTTGTATCCAAGTCTGAATCTTAACTCTAAAATTTGCTCTCTAGCTCACTGCCTCTCAAAAAAAGGATTGTAGATAGTATCATCTTTTCCCCAAGCTTCCCCCTT
Source organism: Phalanger gymnotis (assembly GCA_028646595.1). Lineage (NCBI taxonomy): Eukaryota > Metazoa > Chordata > Mammalia > Diprotodontia > Phalangeridae > Phalanger > Phalanger gymnotis. The sequence goes on along the minus strand of CM053628.1, from coordinate 28,957,821 downwards.
CCCCCAAAAATGATACTGGAAAGATAACAGTCTTTATCACCTACTTGGTCATTTTTATCAGATCTTCAGAAATGGTCTGCACCAGAGGCGTCAAACTCATGTTGTCTGCAAAACTCCCAAATCACGTTAAAATGTAATTGGGGGAACATATAAGAAAAGAAATAAAAATGCAATGCAACTTCAATGATGTTCATTTGTTTTCTAAGTCAACATCGGCTTGCAGAGATATGTTTCTGCTTGAGTTTGATACCTCTGGTCTAACCTCTGGTGTGTAACACATTGAGGGTGTCCTCTATTCATAGAGCATGGAAGGTCCTCCCATGTATGAATTCCTGTCATTCCTGTCTTAGACAACACTTTTCTCATTCTACCATTGTTAACTGTATAAGGCTTTGTAAGACTGAGCTTACAAGATGTAGTCATGTATGCACACATCTCTATGACATGAAGGAAACTCATAAGGCCTCTTAATGTGCAAAATACATCTATTACCCAAGTCAGTGATGCATCATTGGGGCTCCTTTGCTTTGGCTCCTGTTAAAATGCAAATCTCCCTGTCTCTTTCCTCATCCATAAAATGACCAGAATGGCTTCTAAGGATTCTTCCATGTCAGCATTCTTCATTATTTTCATCTGGAGTCTATGTCAAATGTAATCAAAAGAAACTCCCAAGCAATGTCTAATGTTCTTTTGTGGTACAGAGGATGAGATTTTTCACTGTGGCAGAATTTCAGGACAGCAACTCACTTATTTCAAAAAATATTCCTTAGACAAAGGGTGGCGACAGGATGGGACCTTGAATACTCGGGTCCTCTGGCTGGCTCTTCTGCTCACCAGGCATTCAACCTTGTACCAGTCCCTTTACCCCTGAGCCTCTGTCTCCTCCAGTGGAAAATGGGAGCAGTGGTGTTTTACAACCAGTCTTGCAGAGAAGTTTTGTTATTGTTGTTGTTCAGTTGTTTCAGTTGCATCCCACTCTTTGTGACCCCATTTGGGGTTTTCTTAGCAAGGATACTGGAGTGGTTTGCCATTTCCTTCTCCAGTTCATTTTACAGATGAACAAACTGAGGCAAACAGGGTTAATTGACTTGCCCAGAGTCAGCCAGCTAGTAAGTATCTGAGGCCATATTTGAACTCAGGAAGATGAGTCTTCTTCACTCCAGGCTCAGCACTCTATCCACTGCAGTGCCACCTAGTGGCTAAATGTCAAGTTTGTAGGTAGCAGACAAAGAACAAATAGACTGGGGGATGTTAAAGATTAAGGAGATAGAGAAGATGACTGCATGACCAATTTGCCAGAAGAGAGAGGAGAAGATGGGCTCAACAATGCAAGTAGGGAATGGTCTTGGTCTAGAGAAGAGCTGTCTTTTATCAGAGATTAGAGTAAAGGAGTCTGGAATGGATGATGATGTCAAAGGGTTTTGAGATGTAGAATAGAAAAGGGAGTTCATAGTGAATTATCTCTCTATGTAAGGTGAGGTCTTATGCTGAAAGGGAGGGGAAAGAGCCACATATTAAGGACTGAAGATTCTGCTTGGGATTCTTTCATATGTGAGCTGTCTCTTTCTTGCCATTTTTATTATTTTATCTTTTACTTGCGCAGTCTGAATCTTGGTTACTGCATTTCAAAGCGATATAAATCTAGGGTGTCTCTTTGCTGGTCATATCTTATGTAGTCCATCTAGCTGCAGTTTGTCATCCAGGTAATTTTATTTTATGATTTTCTTAATTAAATAAGGTATTTAGACATTTACAAATTGCTTTTTCTGAAAGAATAATGCTTATATTCTCACTCTGAGCTCTATCTTCCAGGAAAATTCTCTATATAGAGACCTCATGTGTTCCTCCACTTTTGCTATATTTATGTTAAGCTTTATATGTGTATACACACATATATACACAATATGTAAAACATATTATCTATTTTATATTCTATGTGTGTGTATGTATATATTATTTTTTGTTGCCTCACCACATTAAGTGCAATCTCCTATGTTATCTTTATCTTTTTTTGGTGAATTTCTTAATATTTCATTTTTCCTTAGTTACATATAAAACCAATTTTTAACTTTTGGCTTTAAAATGTTGTTTCAAATTTTCTCCCTCCCTCCTTTCCCTCCCCTTTCATTGAGAAGGCAAACAATTTGATATAGATTATACATGTGTAGTCATACAAAAGATATTTCCTTATCAATCATGTTATGAAAGAAAACATAGACCAAAAAAGAAAAAGAAAGAAAATTTTACAAAGTATGCTTTGACCTGCATTTAGACTCCATGAGTTCTTTCTCTGGGGATGAATAGCATTTTTCATTTTTAGTCCTTCAGAATTATCTTGGATCAATGTGTGGCTGAGAATAGCTAAGTTATTCACAATTGATCATCATACAATATTACTATTACTGTGCACAGTGTTTTCTTGGTTCTGCTCACATCAGTTTGTGTCAGTTCATCTAAGTCTTCCCAGGTTTTTTCTGAGACAATACTGCTCATCATCTCCTGTAATAGGATTCCATCACAATCATATACCACTTATCCAGCCATTCCTTCAATGAGCATTCCTTCAATTTCTAATTCTTTGCCACCACATAAGAGCTGCTATAAATATTTTTGTACATATAGGTCCTTTTCTTTTTTATTCTATTTTGGACATAGACCTAGTAGAGTTGTTGCTAAGTCAAAGAGTAAGCATAGTTTTATAGCCCTTTGGGCATAGTTCCAAATTGCTCTCCAGAATGGTTGATTCATCTCGCAACTTCACCAACAGCATATTAGTGTCTGAACTTTTCCATATCCTCTCCCAGACTTCTCATTTTCCTTTTCTGTCAAATTGGCCAGTCTACTAGATGTGAGGTGATACTTCCGAATTGTTTTAATTTGCATTTCTCTAATCAATAGTGATTTAGAGCATTTTTTCATATGACTTTAGATAGCTTTAATTACTTCATCTGAAAACTACCTGCTCATATCCTTTGACCATTTATCAATTGGGGAGTAGCTCTTATTTTTATAAATTTGACTCAGTTCACTATATTTTTGAGAAATGAGGCCTCTGTTAGAGAAACTTGCTGTAAACATTTTTTTCACCGTTATTATTATTCATGTATTTTCATCCTATTTCCCCTCATGTTTATCTTATTTTCTCATTTTACTCTGTCCATCTTCAAAAGTGTTTTGTTTCTGACTACCACCTCCCCCAATCTGCCCTTCTTTCCATCACCCCTCCCTCTCTTATCCTCTTTCCCTGCTACTTTCATGTAGGGTAACAGATTTTTATACCCAATTTAATGTGTATATTGTCCCTCTTTGAGCCAATTCTATTCCCCTCCACTGTAAAAGCTCTTTCATCTTCTTTTATGTGAGATAATCTCCCACTTCATTCCTCCTTCTTACCTCTTAATTTTATTTTTAGGTAGTCATCCCATTGTATTCATTTCACACCCATGCACTTTGTATAGACATGTATACTCCTTCTAATTGCCTTAATAATAATAAAGTTCTTAAAAGTTATACAGGTATCATCTTCTCATGTAGGCTTGTAAACAGCTCAACCTTATTGAATCCTTTATGATTTCTCTTTCTTGGTTACCTTTTCATGCTTCTTTTGATTCTTGTATTTGAAAGTCAAATTTTCTGTTCAGCTCTGGTTTTTTTCATCAGGAATGTTTGAAAGTCTTCTTTTTCATTGGATTTTTCTCTCTTGAAGGATTATACTCATTTTTGCTGAGTATGTGATTCTTGGTTGTAATCCTAGCTCTTTTGCTGTGATAACATTCCAAGCCCTCTGATCCTTTAATGTTAAAAGCTGCTAAATCTTGGATGATCCTTACTGCGGCTCCACAAATTTTGAATCATTTCTTTCTGTCTGCTTGCAATATTTTTCTATTTGACCTGGGAGCTCTGGAATTTGGCTATAATATTCCTGGAAGTTTTCATTTTGGGATGTCTTTCAGAAGGTGATTGGTAGATTCTTTTGGTTTCTATTTTGCCCTCTGGTTCTAGAAAATAAGGACAATTTTCCTTGATAAATTCTTGAAAGATCTTGTCTCGGCTCTTTTTTGATCATGGCTTTCAGGGAGTCCAATAATTCTTAAATTATCTCTCTTGCATCTATTTTCCAGGTCAGTTGTTTTTCCAATGAGATAACTCACATTTTATTGTATTTTTTCATTCTTTTGATTCATTTCTTGATGCCTCATGGAATCATTAGCTTCCATTTGATCAATTTTAATTTTTAATAATTTTTTCAGCAAGCTTTTGTACCTCCTTTTCCATTAGGCTAATTCTACTATTTAAGGAGTACTCATAAGTGAATTTTTGTATCCTTTTCAATTAAGAAGTTGTTCTTGACTATTCTGTAAATAAGTGTAATGTGAAGTTATATGTAAAAGATATATTGGATTCTATGCTGTCTTGGGGAAGAGGGGAGGGGGGAAGAAAATCTGGAACTCAAAATCTTGCAGAACTGAGTGTTGTAAACTAAAAATTAAAAATTTTAATTTTAAAAAAAGAAGTTGTTCACTTCAATGAATTTTTATGCTTCTTTTACCATTTGGCCTATTCTGATTTTTAAAGTGTTATTTTCTTCAGTATTTTTTGTGCCTCCTTTACAAAGCTGTTGACTCTTTTTTCATGATTTTCTTGTATCACTCTCATTTCTTTTCCCAATTTTTTTCTCTCCCTCTATTATTTGATTTTGAAAATCCTTTTTGAGCCTTTCCAGAAATTCTTTTTTAGCCTGACACCATTTCACATTTTTCTTTGAAGCTTTTCATATGGTGGTTTTGATGTTTCTTCTGAGTTGTATTTTGGTCTTCCCTGTCTCCATAATAACTTTCCATAGTCAGGATTTTTTCTGCTGCCTACTCATTTTCCAGCTTATTTTTGACTTTTAACTCTATGCTAAATTGGGGGTCTGCTTCCAGAGTGGACAGGCACTATCATAAGCTTTAGGGTTTTTGTGCAGCTATTTTCAGAGCTAGTCCTGGGGGCCTGTAAGTTTTTAGTTATTCCAAGGTGGTATGATATAAGGAGAGGTGTGTTTACTACTCTGTTGGCCTGTGCTGTGGTCTGTGAGCAACCAGAAGTACTCTTTTCCACCCTGGAACTGTGACCAAGGTCTCTCTCCCCTGCAGCCACAAGATCTGATGTGCTAGTGCTCTTCCTCACCCTGAGACTGGGGCCTGGATCTTCATATGGGCAAGGCAACAGAGTCCTGCACCCATTTCCAGCAAAGGGACCTCTGTAATCTCTTTTTGACCAGTTGTCTGACTCCCTTACTGTCTGTGGGCTGAGAGCTCCAAAACAGGGCCTGACTGTGGGGACTGGGGAAGGAGGGCAAGTCATGGGGGCACAGCCTCTATCAGGTCAGGGTGGCTCTGCTCTCACCTCAGTGAGACAAAGCTTTCCTGATGACCTTCTAAGTTGTCCTGGAAAATTGTTACACCTCATTCTTTTGTGGGTTCTGTCACTGTAGAATTCATTACGAATTTTAAAATTTAAAGTTTCTTGGATGGGAATTTGAGAGGGCTCGGGTGAGTCACTGCCTTTTCTCTGCCATCTTGGCTCTGCCTCCATGATCTGTTTCAAGATAAGCACTGTGCTATTGAAGTTTTCTGTCTTCTCTCCTGAGCCATCAATCCTTCTTTTGAGCTTTCCATGGGAAAAAAATTCTAATTTCACTCCTTACATCTTCTTTCAATTCTTTTATTATAATTGTTAAGCATGGTGGCATTATATATGGCGATTCCATTCTCTTTTCTTGGGTTCTAATTGTACTTATTACAGATTATTCCCTTCTGGAAATTTTTTCTACATTATTTTACCACTGTTTTGTTGCCCTCCACCTTGTCTTTTTTGAGATAATGAGATGAATCTGGGCTTCCATATAACATCTCACTCAGCTACCTTGCCACAAGTTCTATTGCTTTAAGTTATTTTAAGACAAGCCTTCTTAATGAAGTCGTGCTGGCCCTTGGTGATCTCTCATTTCTTCTCTAGTTGTTTTCTAATGATCCCTTTAATAATATATTCTGGAATTTTGCCGGGAATTGAAGTCAAGCTCATTAGTCTGTATTTTGCAAATTCTATTCTCTTTGCTTTTTGAAAATTGAAATAACATTTGCACTTTCCAAAATCTGTAAGACCTTGCCTGTTCTCTATAAACCACCCTTAAAAGAAAACAAAGTCAAATTTGGGCCAAAAAGCTGATTATTTACGAAAGGAGGGAATATGTTAAATTCTTTTGATTAAATTTGCTTTTTTTCCTTGCTGTCTTCCTCTTTTCCCAAATGGATTTTTCTCTTTTAAATATTTCTTTGCCAGGGTAAATGATCTTTGGGGAGGTTGGTGAGTAGGATTTGTAGTGGAATTAGTGAAGTGTATATTCACCTTTTCCACCCCCTTTGCTGTACCCTCTTGTCTACCTTGTTCCCTACATGGTCAATGGACTCATGCTTCTCAGTGGTTCCCAGACTGCTACTCTGTTACCCTACCTGGACCCACCCTCTTCATATACTACTGAATTTCTCTTATTTTACTGTTTCTGTTTACAGGGCTTATTGTACAGGAGCCACATAAGTAGGGATTGTATGTATCACCTGGTCTAAACCATTAATTTTAAAGTGGAGGAAATAGAGGCCCACGTAGGGGGAAATCCTTGTCAGGCTAAAGTTTAGACAGAGTTAATGGGACAGCTGCTACTTCTAATTCTTCATGCAATAGACTAAGAATTGTTGTTGTTTAGTTGTCTTCAGTCATGTCTGACTTTCTGTGACCCCATTTGGGGTTTTCTTGAGAAAGATACTGGAGTAATTTGTCCTTCTCCAGCTCATTTTACAGATGAGGAAACTGAGGCAAAGAGGGTAGAGTTAAGTGACTTGCACAGGGTCACCTAGCTAATAAGTTTCTCAGAGTGGATTTGAACTCAGGTCCTTCTGACTCTAGGGCTCACACTCTATCCACTACCATCTGGTTGCCCTTAGACTAAGAATTGAGGGGGCAGCATAAGATAACTTTATGACCACAGGGTCTAGAGTCAAGAGCAAGATGGGTTTGAATGGTTTTCATTGGAGATTAGTGAGATGGCAAAGTCATTTAACATCTATGAACCTCAGTTACCTCAGTTGTAAAGTAGGTGTGATAATCATACTTGTACTTTGTACCTTACAGGGTGACTGTGTGAATCAGCTTCAGAATATACCTTATAAGTCATTCAAAACAATGTAGAAACCAAAGCTAAATGTTCTTTCACTGTTGCAAGCCTAAATTGCCTCTTTAGAATCTGTATAGTGAAGAAAACCGTGGTGATACGCAGATGTCCAGAGCATTTTTATCCAGCACTAAAGCCATGATATTTGTTCATATAAACTGGCATTTCACTCACCATTAGACAGAATGTACCTGAGCAGTAATGATGCTTCAGAGAGGTGCAGGGTCCATACCTGTGGTTTCATTGGTGAAGAACATCTGGAGCCTGGCAACTAAAAGCCTCAGAGCATGGCCTGGTATGCTGGACTTGCCCAGGGTCTCACAGCCAGTAGGTGTCAGAGATGAGGTTGGAATGTGTTAGGGCTTGAAGGCCAGCTCTTTATCCTCTGCCATCTCTGCCTCTATATTTTATAGAGATTAGAAAAAATTAATATTATATATGTATAGAAAATATATACTAGAAAATTATGTTTAGTTTATATATGTATATAAAAAGAATTATATACTTGAAAAATATTTTATATATGCATAGCAAAGCAATTATGTATTTAAAATATTTATTTCATATTAGAGAAACATAATTATATAGAGATATTAGAAAAGTAATATTTTATATGTGTATAGAAAAAGAATTATATATTAGAAAAATAATGTTTATTTTATATATGTATAGAAAATTATATATTTTATATTAGAAAATGATATTTGTGATATATAGATAAAACGATTATATATTAATATGTATTAGAAAATAATAATTCTATAATTTTAAATTATCTCAATCTCTTCCCATTTCTATGTTGCTTTGGAAAAAAGTACTTAACCTGGGATCTCTGAACTGCTTTTCCCAACTATTTTTATAACTATTTCAATATTATTACTTTCCTGTGTAATACTATGTGTTTAAATATTGTGAGACGGGACCCTTGGGCTTCACCACCAGACTTCCAAAAGGGTCCAGGAAACAAGCCCCAAATATGACAAAACCCTGCTCTCAGATTTTCAAAGCTCTTTCCTCACTTTAACCCTGCAAGGTAGGTTGTGGAAATAGTAGCCTCATTTTACAGATGGGGAAAGCAAGGATCATCTCCCACAAACCCCATATACAAGGGATCAATCGTGAATTTTTTTGTTCTTTTGGAAAAAGGAGTGTCAGCGTTAGGGAAGCAAGTTTGTACCCAGAACTTGGAGAGGAGAAGATTTCTTTGGCAAGTAGTTTCTCTAAAGCATTTATATGTGAAAGAGTGACAGCTTCATGATTCACAAAAGGTTATGCAGTTTCTCTGGCAATGAGGGAATTATGTCTGATGATCGGTAATTTAACCTTCTCAGTCTCTGGCAGAGCTGGACCATCTCAAGTGCCTCGTGAGGCTCTTTGTACAAAGGGTCACACTCATTAATATGTCCTTTTAACAGAGATGGGTAATCATGTACTTAGGATCAGGAATAAGAGCATGCTAATTTCACATTTAGGTTCTATCTCTGAGTGTTTTTTTCCGTTTCATGCCAGTGAAGCATATAGAATAAAAATTAGGCTTTGGATACCTGGGTTCTTCTCGCACCCAGTCAACCTGAGGAGCAAATAGAAGTAGAAATGGAAGGATGGTGGTCTGGGTGTCATTTTTGATTGAGATCCTCAAGGAATTCCTACTAATTTGTAGGATCCTGCTATTTAGGAAATGGGGGTGAACTATTGAGGTGCTCTCCTCTTCTTCTTTTTCACTACTGTAAACCTCCTCCCCAGGATGAAAATGAGTGACGATTTCAGCCGGTGATACTGACTTCTACATCATAGCAGAGACAGACCTGGAAGCAACCTGTAATGCTCCTGGGTTTGGAATGCTCATGGATCTGGAACACCCTTGAAGCCTGAGTCTTTTGTTTTATAGATGAGGGAACCTGGGCTCTTTACAGGCAAAGTGGATTGCCTGAGCTCACATCACCAAAGACAGAAGTGGGTTTTGAATCTGGGTCCTTGGATTCCAGCCCCTTTTGTTGAAGGACTTTGGTCCAATGGGCTTGTCTCCTCACTACTTAGCACACAATAGACTCTGCTTGTTGCTTGATTGATTGAGGTTTAGACTAGGTAGGTCAAGATTTCTTAACCTTTTCTGTGCCCTGGACTCCTCTGTCAATCTAAGAGAGGCGATGGACCTCTTCTCAGAATGACATTTTTCAATATATAAGGTTATAAAATCTAGCACTACAGAGGAAACCATTTTTTTTACTGAAATAGGTTTACAAGAGTATTTCTTTAAAAACCAGTTCATGAATGCCAGGTTAAGAATCCCTGATCAAGTCTAAACCTCTTGTTTTAGGGTCTGAGGAATGATTTGAACCCAAGTCTTCCAGGCTTCAAGTTTTGCAGATTACCTACTGTGCAAGGCTGCCTCTCAAGTCACTTATGACTCTTCTCTAAAGAGTAAAGCCTTTCCCTTCTCCAGGCATAACTTTGTATATTTTCAAAAGGAGAAGTCTGGATCTGGCAATCCCTAAGGTCTATTTGGGCTGGAAGTCTGAAGACATCTAAACATGCCACGCTTTCCCCTTCTGCAGTCTCTCTGCTGTCATGTTGTTCAGATTTCTCCAGTGCTTTTAATTATTTTTAATCACACGAAAATTTCTATGTTTACCCATGTTTACAGCTTCATGGATTAATTTAAACAGCATTTTAAAATCAGTTCTCCAAATTGATGCCTAATTTATATGTTTTCTCCATTATTTGTGAGTTGGAATAATCTACCTGTCATTAAGCAAGGCTTCATTCAAGATTCCTTGTGTTGTGTTCAGTTCTTAGGGGGCCATAGGCAAGATTAACCAAAGGCTTTCCCTTTAAGCAGCTTGCAGGCTAAGAATCAGACTGAAAATTGTCTATATATCTGATACCGATGTATCAGTCCTTCGAAAGAGGCATTTCCCTTTTGAAATTAGATAAAAATCTTCCCTTCAAGGAGCTTTCAGAGTAAGGATCAAAGACTGAAAATTGTCTATATGCCTAAAACATCAACCAATCCTTTGAATGGAGACAGGGAAAGTCTGGTATAAACCACAGTAAGCAGAGACCTCTAAATGCTAGGTTCTAGTTTTGGCTTAGCTCCTAACTTGTTAGTGTGACCTTAGACAAGTCACTGCACTGCTTTCAGACCTCAGTTTTCCCTTCTGTCAAGTGAAAAGGTTGGACTAAATGTCCTTCACAGTTTCCTCCAGCTCTGTGGTTGGTGGTGCTGTAAAACAAAGCAGTGACTATGGAACCAGCTACCCAGCTTCTACTACCGGATCTCCTGGTAGGTGACCATGGGCAAGGCACTTACCTTAGTCACTCAGTCAAGAAACATTTGCTAAGTGTCTGCTGTGTGCCTCGCACTGTGCCTTGCACTGTTTGTTCCTAAATTCGGCCAAGCAAATGGTCTTTTTTTCAGTGGCCTTGTTGAAACCTCCCCGAATTCCTAAGACATAGCTATGCTTCCACATTGTTTTGTTATTGAAGAACCAGAGCCAAATTTGTCATTTCATCCACGTAGAGATTCTTAGAAAAATCCCTAATGTGTGCAACTGGTCTTCAAATTCTGTTCTTCAAATTAGGCTGGTTAGGGTTAGATGTGGGGATTTCAGAAGGAGTAAGGAGTCTCCAATGGGTCTGATGGGACTGATGGGGAGGGTTCGATTGGAGAGAAGAAAATGTAGACCAAAGGACCTCGTCTCTGATTTTGTAACAAGCATCAAGTGGTTATCAATTATTAAACAACTTATATTTCAATCCAGTCCAGCAAACATTTATCAGGTACCTACTAGGATCCTCGATCTGGTGCTAAGAGGGAATTTTCAGTCATTCTACCTTTTTTTCAGTCCTGTCCAACTCTCTGTGACCCCGTTTAGGGTTTCCTTGGCAAAGATCCTGGAGCGGTTTGCCATTCCCTTCTCCAGGTCACTTGACAGATAAGGAAACTGAGGCAAACAGGGTGACGTGACTTGGCCAGGGTCACCCAGCTAAGAAGCATCCAAGGCCAGATTTGAACTCATGAAGACAACTTCAGGCCCAGTACAGCTGTTCTGTGTCCAAAGTGGGACTTGAACTGGTGATACAGTGTTTCCAAGGCCAGCTCTCTTTCTCCTTCTTTTGTCCAGTGAAGGTGTTTAGATGAGAGAGCCTCTGAGGGCCCTTTAAGCTTTCAGTGCTGTTTTTCTTTAGATCATTGTAACCACCCTAGAAACTGTTCTACCTTTCATAATCTTTTGAGATAACCATTATGATGGTTAGAGCCCTGGATGCAGAGTCAGGAAACCTAGATTAGAGTCCTGCCTCAGACTCATACTGGCTGGATCATTCTGGTTCCTTAACCTAGATGCCACCCTACTTTCCATCCTAACCTGTGCTGGGAGCAAATAGCAGTTTCTCAAAATGCCTCTTTTTCCTTCTTTTTTCTCTGTTGCAGGTTTACGACGTGAGGACGGAGGGGGGGCAAGCTGAGGCAGGGTTTTCCATCACTCAAGCACTGAGTCCTTCTGGCAGAAACATCCAGATGACTATGTCTTTCTTTCAATAATCTAGATAATTACCTCCAATCTTCCACTTCACTTTAATAGCGATGACGACCAGGCCATCAGGACAATTCAGACACATTTCAGGGGGTGAGGAGTGGGGAGTGGGTGGAAAAGCAGGCATATAGAATGAGGAAGAACTGAAGACCTCAAAGCACCCTTATGTAAAAGATTCTCTGAAGAACTACTATGAAAGAAAAAAAGGCAAATGGGGGAAAAAGCCCCTTGCACACAGTTTTATTGAGTAAACGATGTTTGCTTTTCAATTTTTCGGAATTTCAGCTCCAGCACAACAGAAAGCTTGCTTGGAGCAAGATCCAGGGTAAGACTTAGCTGGGAAAAATGAAAAAAAATGTGATCAAGGCAGAGCCATCTGTGGTAATTAAATGGTGATTTCAGGCTTGTACCAAAAACACACTTAATAAGAAATTAAGAGCTAAAGGGAAGATGATTTCAAACGGATTTGAATACTGAAAGAAAATAGCTTCATGTTCACAGATAAAATTATCTGATGATTTGCTTTTAATTCTCTTGGAGCAGGATGTCATTAGTGGAACTGGGAAGCCTTAAGAGCAAAAAAAATGAACTGGCTTGAAGCCTTTACTTGGACTTCATTAAAGCTGTTTTCAAGAAAAAGAATATTAATACTTCTTCCCAAAAGACATCACTGACTTAGGGTTAAAAAACAGAAACTGAAAAATGAAGGCATCTCATATGTTTTCATCTTATTTAGAATACCGTGTTTGCTGAAAACATTTTCTGCATCTCACAATAAAAATGAGAGTGCCAACTGTGACCTTTTTAAAAATTTTATTTTATTTTTCCACAATGTTTTATTAATGCTCTTTTTTAATATTGCTGTTACTTCTCAATAACTACCCACCTCTACAGAACTCTCTCCTGTAACAGAGTAGATTTAAGCCAAATAAATCAACCCATCATCCAGGCCTGACAGTGTATATACCTCATTCCATGCCTTTTGTCCATCATCTCTTTGCTCGTAGGTGGGAAGGTGGCTCTTTGCCATCATGATTCAGCCTCGAAAAGTCATTTAAACGTTTCATTGATCAGACTTCTGAAGGCTTTCTCAGTTGTTTTTCCTTTACATCCTTGTAATCTTCATTGAGAATATCACTTTCCTGACCTGTTGAGAGGTAGCCTAGTGTGGTAGCCAGAGCACTGTACCTAAAGTCAGAGATCTGGGTTGGAATTCTGCCTCTGACCCTTAGTTGTCATGTGACTGGGCAAGTTCCTTAATCTTCCAGAGTTCTGGTTCCCCTGTAGTATTAAAAATGCTTTCGCTCCCTGAATCCCAAGGACATTGTGAGGAAAGGATTTTGTAGGCCTTAAAGTGAGAATGTGAACATGAGTGTTGTGTTTATTTTCTTTCGAGGTTTGGTCCAGTTTTCTCCTCTCCAGACTGGGATTCCCTCTGAAGGTAGACAGCTATGAGCCCAGTTGCTTACAGACTCACATGCATGTTTTCTACTCTTCCAAGATGAGAGCAGAAGACAGCATTGATTAGACAGAAACTGGTAGTAAGTCAGTTAGCTTTGTAGGATGAGTGTGATCAGGACAGGGAGTGTAGTATGGTGGGGGAAAAACAGTCATTACTGCACATCTATAGTAGTATTTGCATTTGCAAACAACCCTAAAAGGCAGCCACGATCACAGAAAGGCAGACAGGTGTTGGGGCTAAGAATGTCGATGTCACATGTACCATTGTATGCAACTCACTGTGTCACTTGGTTTTACTTAATTGTTTTTCTTTGTGACAAGCAAAAGATCTGTGGTGAGGTGAAAAATTAAGAACCGTCTCTTTTTTAAGACATCAGTAAAACTTTTTTAAGTGAACTCAAAGTCAGACAATCAGCATATGAACCATAGCTCTGCCATCTACTTAGTATTACTGTGATGTTGCACAGATCTAAGAAACAGGAATTCAGAACCATTTCCTTCTCTATAAAGGGGAAATAGTTACCTTAACTCATTTGATTGTTGTGACAATTCTGAAACACTGTGTGTGAATGGGCTTTGTAAACGTGAAAGCACTCTATATATGGAAAGCACTAATTCTCATGCCAATACTGGAAAAGACAGGAAAGGCAAGACAGTTTCAGAGAACGTGAATTTGTTCAAGTGAAGTGAACAAAGGAGTGACAACTGCCTGTATCTGAAGTAAGATAAAGTGTTATTTCCTCAGCATGTTGAAATTAATCAGTCATTTACCCAAGTGAAAATCTTCATCTTCTAGCAATATCAAAAGCAAGACCAAGGTCAATAAGTGTAATGTTGCATTTTGTTAATTTCATCTACTCAATAAGATTCATCCTGATAAATACATTAAAATGAAAATGAGACTTCAGAGTCGACCGTTCGTTGGGGAGCCAGTGAAAATTTATTGGTACTCAGTCACCTTTCATTAATGATTTTAATTAACAAGGCTGGGAAGATTATTATGTTTTCAAAAAATCAATGACTGTATTTTAGACAGAATAGTTAGAACACATCTACTTGTCTTGAATTTGAGTTATCTGATAACTTACCATGTTCCTGTTTGGAAAAAAAAGAAGCCCAATTAAGTGAGTTGGAGTTTAGAAATTGATTGTTGATTCTTATCTTTAATGGTAGACATGAAAGAAAGATCATTATTTTACCATTAGGGAAGAAAAGAACCTTGAGGAAAATTATCATTGGCTATAGAACCTGCAAACGAAATTCCTTGCAGAATTCTGTGGTTCTTTACCAAAGGACTTGACTATGGAAAGAAATAACAAAGAGTCGATCTTTCTTTCAGAAGAGAAGAAAATGGCAAAATCAAGGCAGTGAGATTCAGGAAGCATCCCCAGAGGATCCTAAAAAGTGACCATGGAAGGTATTTTACCACTGAATTCCCCCCAAATTCCCAAGGTGGCTGGAGGATGGTGCTAATTAGCTCACCATCACAAAATAGCCAACTGGTACACGGGTTTTAAAAATCTTATTTTATTGACATCTTTTGTTTTTATATCCACCTCATTTGAAGGCAAGATTTATTTGAGAAGTAAATGTGTGTGTACGTGTGTGTGTGTGTGTGTGTGTGTGTGTGCGCGTGTGTGCGTGTATGTATAAAAACACCTAGCAGCGTCTGGCAACATAGTAGGTTTTTAATAAATGCTTGTTGATTTCCCAGTATGTCTCTCACCTGCCCCCTACCTAGTGTCCCATCCCTCATGAAAAACTTTTAAAAGAAAGGAAAAAAAATCAACAAAATCAACCAAAACATTGACCAAGTCTGACAGCATAAGCCATATTCCAAATCCCTAGTTTCTCCAAATCTGCAAAAAAAAAAAAGAGGGAGATGTTTCCTCAACTCTACTCCTTGGGCATGCTTCTTAGTCATTATAATTACAAAGAGATCAGTTTCATTTTTTCCCTTTATTTTTACATTATCTTAGTCACTGGGTGTATTATTTTCCTAGTTCTCATTACTCCGCTATGACTCAGTTCACATAAGTCTTCCACTGTGTCTCTGAATCCATCTTTTTTTTTGTTCCAGCATAGCAATCTTCTGTTATATTCATGTACCACAGTCTGTTTAACCATTCTCCAGTTAATAGGCACATTCTTTCTTTCTAAAACAAAAAGTGATGTTATGAATATTTTGGTGTGCATAGGAACTTTCTTTCTGACTTTGACCTCCTTGGGGTCATGTTATAATGGGATTTCTAGGTTAAAGGACATGGATGTTTTCGTCACTTGGCATAACTGCTTTCCAGAATTGTTGTATTAAGTCATGGCAACATCAATACTGTAATAGTCTGCCTGTCCTTCAGTAGCCAGTGGGCCTTATCTGCAGCTCTAAGGTATAGCCAATCTAGCTGACTTGGAATTCCCCTGAGCCTTGACCTGCTGAAGTTGCTCAGCCTGGAAAGGGGAGAAGTGGGGAGATGAGTTACTAGCTGATGCCAAAAAACCAACACAAACTGAATCCTGAGACTCAAGAGATCTCATCCTACTAACCAGAACCCACCACCATCACCAAGCAGCTAAGGCCAAGTGGACAGCAGGGCCCCCTTTCCTGCTGCCTCATTCATCCCTCCTACCTTTTTGTTCTTGTAGTACACCATGTCATTTTGCCATGAGTCCCACATGCCCCTAGAGATGAACGTGAGTGCTCAAGTCTTTCCAGCAGTGGGCCTAGTTCATAAAGCCAGGCCTAGTTCTTTGTGGAGGTATCAGTGGCATTAAATAAATGTTACTGACTGCTTAAGGTTCTATAAAGACCTAATGCTTTACTATAGAGAAATGAGACAAGTGTTAGTTTTAGAATTGTGCCAGTAGTTTTGAGATGATGGGTGTCATCCTGGCTATCTGTCCAAAGTACAGAAAAGCCAAGGGGAAGGCCTCTGTGAGCCCGTTACTGAGTTAGGCCTTGAAATGTGCAATGTACATGGAAGGATGGTTTTAAAAGGTAGTTTTAAAAGAAATACCCTTTAAAATGTCAGGGATAATAAGAAATTCCACCTGTGCCTCACCTTTCCCCTGATTCTAAACCCCTCACCCCCATGAGTGAATCTCTTTCCAAACTGGGCACATTCCCAAAGGGTAATTAGCACCTAGTACACAACAGAAAAAGGTTAGGATTTGGGTTTAAATCTGAGCTGTGACTGCCTGTGTGGCCTTGAGCCAATCATTTCATTTCTCATAGCCTCAGTTTCCTGATCTGCAAAATTGGGGTTGGATTACTTGTTCTCCAAATTCCCTTCCAGCCCTAGTTCTGGGATCATAGTGCGCATTTAAAAAACATTTGTTGGATTGAAATTTGGTTTGTTTCACAAACTGATAACTACTTGACACTTTTTACAAAATTAGATATGGGATCCTCTGGTATGTGATTTGGTTTTAAAAAGAATATAGAGGCAATGAAGCTTAATGTATAGGATGCTGGACCTAGCAACAGAAAGACCTGAGTTCAACTTCTACCTTTCTCATTTACCATTTATATAACCTCAGCCAAGTCACTTCTCTTCACCTCAAGTGACTCCCTAGGACGTAGGTGCTAAGTCACAGATGGTTTGCCATTTGTGTTGGTAGATGAAATTCCTCACAGAGTTGATCTATCATGTATTTAAATGAAAAAATATTGGCACAATTTTAATAATGCTCACAAAAGATGTAGAATGGCTAGGAATATTTTTCAGTCATGAAATCAAAAAGGCTTTTGGTTCCCATAAACCCCTCCCACCCCACCCCAAATTCTGTAATAGAGAATTAATTTTCTGCTCAGACCATCTCTTAGCACTCTGTCATGCCACTGGCTCTGAGTCACGAACAGGTTCATCTGGGAGAAGGTTGATGGAAAAGATGTGGGGAAAGATGTATAGGGGAGGCAAGGCTTCCAAATACAACTGCGAATCAACAGGGTGGGGACAGCTCATTTATGGTGAAGCACTGAATGGTAAATGAAGGAATGATAGACTACATGGAGAGACTTTGGAGTCACACTTGGGTTGGAATTCTGCTTTCAGTTCTAGACTTCTAAATTGGATAACTAGTCTGGGCCCCAGTTTCCATCTCTGTCAAATGAAAGATTTCGACTTAATGGCCTCTATGATTCATTCTGGCTATAATGAGTCAGTCAGTAAACGTTTGTTAAGCACCTACTTACTATGTGCCAAGCACTGTGCTAGGCTCTGGGGATATAAAAAAGGCAAAAGACAGTCCCTGCCCTCAAGGGGCTCACAATCTAGTGGGGGAATTGTGCATCTATGATCCTATGAGTGTTTGATCCAGTATCTAGGATGGGGCAGCAAACGTTACGGCCCCAGGTGCTGAGTTCAGAGGATATGTGCCGTACTTACAGTTTTAGGACAGTGGAGTAAACTCTTCCCCAATACCCTTACATCCTTGCCCTATGCTTGTCCATTGTTCCAAAGTTTCTATGTCTCCAGGAAAAACAATGATTTAGTATCCCCTTTCCGATCAATTGAGGGTGGTTCTGTGGTACTTGCCCCAGGTACATGCATTCCTAGTTGTGGCTCTGTTCAGACATAAAGCTTCAGAGATTTATCCATGCCCTAATTTAGAATTTCTTTACAATCAGGTGTCAGAATGATGAGTTTCACAAAATCGTAATCTCCCTAGATATGCCCATTGAGTTCAGTATTCTTCCTCTTGCTTCTGATATGGAGAGCAAAAGTTTTGAATCACTTTTGTCCATCAACCTCCTACCCTCTCCCTCCTCTGGTTTACCCGAGTTATGAGGAGTGGTTAAGGATTTCAGAGTGTTGAAAGTGGAGAGGGAAAATCATTCTTCTTCCCTAGTTACAGGCATGGGAAAGAGGAGAAAGAGTTCAGAGCTGACGAGCGTTCATTGATTAGGATTTTCCAGGACATGCATGGTTATTCCTATGTGTTCTGAGAAGGAATTGGGGAGTGGATCTGGAGCACTTGTGCAGCAGTGTCATAGTGCAGGGGTTAAACTATCACCAGTGGGCCAAATTTGGGTTTTTACATTTTTAATTAAAGTTTTATTGTATTTAAAAATGTCAAAAACTTTCTCAGCTTGCGGCCTTCTCCAGGTTCCTTATACTTCCGAAACCCAGCCTTAGGTTGAGTTTTGCTCAGGATTCACCCGAATTGCTGTTGAAGAGTCCAGTGGCTTTATGGTTCTAATCTATTTGCACATTCATATTCAAGTACTCAAGTTTTCTAATGAACCTTAGGGTAAAAAGTGATTCAGACCTTTTATTCCACTAGTATAGAGACTTCCAGATGATTCAACAGGGCAGAGTGTGTAGATCACTGAAGTGGGGATCCCAAAGATCTGAGTTTGAATCCTGTCTCAGAGACTTTCTAGCTGTGTGACTTTGGGCAAGTCACTTTGTCCCTGAGCCTATTTCCTCATCTGTACAATGTGGCTAGAAATGGTGCCTGTCTTGCTGGGACATTGTGGGACTCAGATGAAATCATGCAGCTAGTGTGTTTTGTAAATTTGCAAGTGCTATATCCATGTCAACTGTTATTTATCATTATAATTACTGCTGTCGAATCTCTTCCTACCATTTCAGATCATCCGCTCTTTTACCTTACAGAGCAGCATAGGGAACTGAGGGGTTAAGTGAAATACCCAGTATATGTCCAAATCAGGACTCAAACCCCAGTATTCCTGACTCGAAGGCTGGCTCTTAGTCCACTGTCTTATGCAGCATCTCACCAATATAGATGATTCTGGCTTAATTCATCACATTTTCCTTGATCATATATTTTTATGGATATTCCACTTATATCAAATAAGTTATAGGGAGTTCATGTGGACAACAAAAGATAACATGTGACTGCCAAATACAGTAATCCTCTGGCTCTTTAAGATTGTAGCTGTAAAACATCGGAACAGAATATTTCTTTCGATGATAATGAGATATTCAAGATCTGGGACATAACTGAGAATTATTTTGAAATGCCACAGACTTTAGATAAGCTATACATTTCTTTCTCTGAGCATACATTTTCTTCTGATTTGGATATGGTTTGAGAAGACATCACCGAGCAATTTGTGATTCCACAGGATTTTTAAAAAATAATCTTATTGGTGCTTTATATCATAGTTGTCATCCATCCCTCTGGATAGAGGGAAGAAAAAGCCCTTAAATCAAGATTAAACTTTCTCTTGTTATAAAGGAAGAGAAGCAAAAATGCCTGATACAATGACCACGTTGACAAGATGCCATGTCAGATATCCTTGTGCCATTCCAGCCCATCTCTTTGTTATGAGGCATGTTTTTAATCTGCCCTCCAGGATTTTCCATGGTTTCACAGTTACTGAGATTTCAGCTTTCTTCTGTCTGTTCATTTACATGATTGAAGTCATTACATGAAACTGTTCTTTGGTTCTGATTATTTCACTCTTTGTCAGTTCATACACACACTCTCATGTTTCTCTGAATTTGTCATTTGTCTTTCTTATATATTACAGTTATCTGCATATACCATCTTTTAGTCAGGCACTCCACAATCCATGGCACCCACTTTATTTCTAATCCTTTGCTAGTACAAGCAGTATTTTGTGGTACATATTGAATCTTAGATTCTATCCTTGACTTCCTTGAAATAAATGCATTCAGTTCTATCAAAATCAGTGATATGATCCTCTTGGGCTCTGAGCATGTTCCAAGTAGAATTGCCTTAGAACAGTGCTTCTTAAACCCCATATGGGATCATGACCCACAGGTTAAGAAGCTCTGCCTTAGAATATTTGAGCCATCTGATTGGTCACACATTGTGTATGAGTAATGTCTGACTGACCTCTGAGAAGTACCATTCAGCCGTCAAGATGAACTCCGAGAAGTCTGACCTGAATTCAAATCCAACCCCAGACGTGTCCTGGTTGTGTGACCCTGGGCAAGTCACTTAATTTCTGACTTTCTCAACTTACTCATCCTTAAAATGAAGATGATAGCATCTACCTCACAGGCCTGTTGTGCAGATCAAATGAAATAATATTTGTAAAGCGCTTAGCATGTAGTACACAGTAAAGCTCTTTGCCTTTCTCTTTCCCTTCCTTTCTTCTTCTGGTATGTGTGTTGACAGGCACTGGTGGGATTCAAGATAGGTGAAAACTTGGTAGGAAATTTTTTTAAGGAAAGCCAGAAGTTTCCAATCATGTCCTTCTCTTAGAGAGATGCTGCAGATGCTAGCACAGATCATAGCACTCCTTCTCACAGCATGGCCTGGAGAATCGCATTCTTATTTGAATGGTGGGGAAATGGAACAAGAGAACTTGTATTGCATTTTTGTGCCTGTGGCAAGATTTGAAAATTGTGCGTCCATGTGTTCTTTTCCACCAGAGGTTTCTTGCTGCCTTTAGACAGGTAATAAATTTAACTCTACTAATGCTTTTTGTGTGTGTTTCTAAGGAGAGCCCTTGAGCCACCCTGTCACTAACCTATATGTAGCTTCCTTATATTTTCTGGTTTCATGTACAGTGGGAACTTCAACTCTAATATATGTCATTTCTTTGAGTTATATAGCTACCTGTTAGTTGATGGACAAAAATCTCTCATCTGGATTATCACTCGATAATATAAAGTTGCATGATTCTCAGCATCTTCTGTCCCCTTTCTCTGACATTCTGCCACTGTCATGGCAGAAGGGTAAGGGGACAGCAGAAGACCAAGAGCCATGTTGCATTTTTCTCTGATAAAGAGGGTGCCATCACTAAACAGTCAACTAGTGGCTAGCCTACTGGTTCTGAACCCTTTCTCCTTAACTAGCTTGGTCTTCAGATAACAGATAAAAGTTTGTCACTAGGATCGTACTCTCAGCCTTTCGAGTAAGAGAGAACATACATAACAGACCTTGTTCTGCATAATTTCAAAGTTGTTTTTTTTATTCGATCAAAGAGTTTTATATTTATTTCTGTGAACTGTTATTCCTTCATATATGGCTCATCCTTATAACCCATTATGATCTTGTGGGATCCTAACTTTCGTATCCATTGTATTATCTTCATTTTATCACAAACAGTTCTAGTAAGGAGGGAAAAGAGGGAGCTGTCCAAAGAGACCATGTGACTATGCAGGAAACTCTGACTGACTTAGATTTCTGAAAGAGTGTACAGATGAGAGAGAAGCAAGAGCAGGTAACTGAGAATGGTGACAGATGGGCCAGGAGTGATCATGAGCAAAGGATGGGGTTGAATTTGAAGAGCTAAGCAAGCTCTTCATGAAGAGAAGGAGAATAAAGTCAAAGAACGAAGGGGATTACTGCCCAGCTTCTATGAGATGTTGATGGTAAATGGAAAAGAATTACCAATCATCATACCAGGTCCTGGTGATATGATGACTGACTTATTGCTTATCTGTGGAAAACAAGTGCAGAAGGAGGGAGGTGCTGCAGAACCCGAGAAAGACAAGGTTATTCTAATGAGTACAAAATAAAACTGGATTCTTCCAATTATAGGCTGATGAGCCTGCTTGCTACTGATATAAACATTCAAAGACATATTAGTAAAGGTACAGTTTCTGAACTCAAGCAAGAGGAGGAGGGGCTCATTAAGAGCTGTCATGGATTCGTCAAGAATAGCTCCTATTAAAATCTCCTCATGCTTTTCTAATGGGGTTACTAGAGTGACAGATTAGCGTACCTCCTGGATTTCAGGAAAGCAATTGACATCTTCCAATGCCACCTTTGTGAGCAAGATGGACAGATGTAGGAAGCATTATACAGTACAGTTATCGTAACAAACATGAAGTACCTACTGTGAGCAGAGCTATGTGCTCGGGAGATACAAAGTTTAGAGAAGACATCCCTGCCCTCAGACTTCACAGCCTTAGTAAAGGGAAAAGACAAGTATACAGATAGCTACAATAGCCAATATTATATCTTAGGCACATTAGATAGTTGCTAAAGAAAGTGCTATGTGAGTTCTTAGGGAGAAAGTCATTATTTATGGCAGCTTGGTAGTGCATTAGAGAGAGTTCTGGGCTGGGAGTCATGTACCAGCTGTGTGACCCTAGGTAAGTCACTCAGCGTTTGACTCGCCTATAAAATGGGGATAACAACCACACCTAGCTCCCAGGGTTGTTGTGGGGATCACATGAGATTATATTTGTAGAGTGTTTGGCACAGTCTCTGGCCCTTAGTAGGAGCTATATAAATGCTAGCAGCAACTACTACCACCACCATCACTACTACTACCATTACCAGTACCACCACCACCAGCACCACAACTTACAAGTGAAGCCAGCCCTCCAAACACAGATACAGGCCCTTTTCAGGTTAGTAGTATCTCCGAGACCTTACCCATTGATGGCATAATTGTCCTTCAGGAATCCAAGCTCCTAGGTGGACATGTGGTCTGCTGAATGAATATGTCCAAGGAATTTTCCCATTGATAGCTCCAAACCACTTCCTATGGCTTTCAGAATAAGCCCAGCTAAAGGAGTCCTTTTTCACAAGATTGAAGGTCTTCAATCTAGAGAGAGACAGAATTTTGACAACTACAGGGGGTTGGTATTTGGTCACCAGAGTACCAAACAGTACAGTGTTAGAACTCAATGCTTACTCCAACCCCGTCAGCTGAGAGGCATTGTGCCATAAACGGAAAGAGAGCTGGAATCTTGGAGTAAGGTGCCTTGAAGGAGGCCTTTGTCACCATCATTTACAAGCTATGCAACCATGGACAGTTCACTTTGTATCTTAGAGCCTCAGTATTCTCCACTGTAAAGTGGGAATGATATTTATGCAACTGCCCTCACAGATAAATTGTAAAGAATGCACTGCAAGCACCGGAGGAAAACCTGAGTCCCAGAGAGTCTAAGCAACTTGCCCACAGTTTGACAGCTAGTTAGCAACAGGACCAGCATTAAACCAAACTCCTGACCTAAACTGTATCCTGATAAGATGCCTTCAGCATCACTAGGGTCTTGAAGTAAGAAGAAAACATGAGTTTCAGTGTAGACAGTATCTTAGACTGTGAGTCCTTTCCCAGGGGATAGAGATCAGACAGTGAAGAGGTGATCTGAGGTCTTGTTTGCATTTCAATTTTCTATCCAACAGTAACTGTTGACAAAAAGTTGGTTCATGCATATGTCTCAAGAGATGAACGTGATTATGCCTCAGTTTGTTTGTAATAACAGAGAATTCATGTTTAATAAAGTTTACCTTAGAGCCATCTGAGTAGGTATAAAGTCAATCTTGTGGCAGAATTTTTTCGGTAAATATTTATTCATTTATTCAACAAACATCTATCAAGTGCTTGGTATGGGCACAGCGCTGTGCCAGGCACTGAGAAATCAAAATATGAATAAAACATGGTCCCTGTCCTCAAAAAGCTTCTAGTCTAGGGAGTGGGGGATGGGATACCATACAGACACAAGTAATACGAAGCGTGAGATCAATTCACAGGGAGCACAAAGAGCTGAGTTTGAATCCCCAGATGAACACTTACTAGTGTGACTGTGGGCCCTGTTGCTCTGGGATGTCAGATGAAGGGGATGGGTAAGACTATTCATGAGACGCCTTGGAGCTTTAAATCTTAGCTTTGGATGTTTTAGGGGTTTTTGCTGTGTTGGGAGTTCTGGAGGGATAAGAATCATGGAAGGTTTCATGGCCAAGTCCCATTCTGAATTACAGGAAGAATTTCACCAGGCAGAGATGGTTAGGTGAGGATATTATTGACATAAGGCAGGGTATGAGTAAAAACCAGCAGTCAGGAGAGTGCAGAGCGTACCAGCCCACCTGAGAGTTGGAAGTAAACTCCAAAGTCATTTGGCCAAAGCATAACATGATAAATCTTTGATCAAACATCCTCCATCTAGACTTTGCTTAAAGTGTCCTGGTGAGAAGGAACGCACTAGCTCCCTAAGTGGTACATTCTCCTGTTGCACAGCTCTCATGATTACCAGGATTTCCTTCATACTGTGCCAAAGTCTGTTTCTCATCAACTTCCACCCAAGGTTCCTAATCCGGGCCAAGTAGAATCTCTTCTTCATCTGGCAGCCCTTCAGATACTTGAGAACAGCTCCTCTCATGGTTTTTCTCTGACCAAACCTGATGACTTGTTCTTAGAACTCTTCCTTCAAGACCTATCAGCTGCACTTGACACTGCTGACCACCTTCTCCTCTCACTTGTTTTGGCTCTTCTCTATGTTTGACCATTGCTCACTATCATTTACTTACACGTGAGTGTTACCCAAGGCTCTGTCAGGGGTTGTCTTCTTCCTCTACATTCTCTCAGGAATCACATCAACTCTCATGGGTTCAATTTCTTGTTGTTGTTGAGTTGTTTCAGTCATGCCTTGACTCTTCATGACCCCATTTGGTTTTTTTTTGGCGGAAATACTAAAGCAGTTTGCCATTTCCTTCTCCAGCTCATTTTAGAGATGAGGAAACTGAGGCAAACAGGGCGAAGTGACTTGCCCAGGGTCACACAGCTAGCTAGTAAGTGTCTGAAGCTGGATTTGAACTTGGGTTTTCCTGACTCCAGGCCCTATACTCTATTCACTGCATCACCACCTAGCTGCATGAAATAGTAGATACTTTGTGTTTGTTGGATTGAAATGAGTGTCTCTTCCATACTATGCATCTTTCATTCCTTCAGTCCTCCTACAGAATGACCTTGACATCCTTCACCATCCAAGCTGTCCTCCCGTGGCCCTTCCCCAGCTTCTTAATAGCTTTCGAAAACACTACCTGCAAGTGAACAGAGCCCCCCCAGGTATGCCCTGACCAGGAAGGATACTTCCGCCTCATTCTTAAATGTGTGTTTGCAGATATCCAAAGAGATCATTGTGGGCATCCCTCCTAAAGCTTACTCTGTGACCTTGGGCAAGTATCTTGACCTTTTTGGACCTCTAGGTGTGGGCTCATAGGGTCTTCTGATTCAATGGGTATTCCTTCAATGATGCAAATGTTCACCCATCCATGCCTGACTGGCTTATATGACTACTGTCTTTGTCCTCACCACTGGGGGCACCCCAATGGAATGGGATCTTCCTCACTATCTCTCATCCTCACATGAATATGTGTGCCTTTCTTAATAGAGCCTACAATGGCATTGGCCTTTTTGACTTCCATACTGCATTAATTTCCATTGAGCTCAGAGTTCATTCAAACCGTCTCCTTGATTACACTCTGATTAAGATCACGTCACCTAAAGTCACTCCAATCCTACCTACCTAGAGAAACACCTCAGTGAAACCACAATGTGGCAGTCTTATAATTGCACTAGTTTTGGTGTGCCTGAAAGGGAAGCAAAAGTAATGCCTGCAGAGATGAGAGGTAGAGAAATCTTGGCTTATGGAAGAAAGACCAGGGGTAAGGAGATAGATCTGTCTCTTTAACAGGCCGACAGGACTTTGCTAGCTTCTTACCAGATCTAATTAGGTTTCAAATGAGATTCCAGAAGGCATAATAGCTTATTCTGATTGTTCTTTTTAGATCAGGCTTGGAGCATTCAATGTGTGGCTATGATTAAATAGCAAATCAATAGGGACCGCTAGTGGACCGTTGGCTACTTTCCTTTGCTGCAGAAGCTGGAAGCGTGGCAGCCGCATTGGCTCAATCAGAGTCCTCCATCTTTTTGAGCTCATCGGGTAAGAAAGGGACAAGCAATTTGCAAGATGCCATTCCCCAAGTTTGCCCCCATTCTGTTTCTGAAATGGATGACTTCTTTAGAGGGTAGAGCTGCCTTAGGTCTTGGAGGCAGCTGCTTTTCAGGGAGAAGGCCACAGCACAACACAGGAGTGCCAAATGGATCCCTGGCTTTTCTCTAGAGTGGGAAAGAGAAGAACCACATTCCACAACCCCTACCTCTCCCATGCGTACCCCATACTTTAGCCCCTACACGTACACCAGTGATATGGGGCCTCAGTGCTTTGTAAACTGCCAAAGGTTCATGGAATGTGAGGTTGTTTCCTAGCAAAGAATTACTGCCCAAGACTAAAACATACTTGGGAATATTGGAGACTTTGCAAGTATTGAAGTAGCAAGGAAACCATGCCACAAATTAATTATTACAGTACATTCATTTGAAGCCCACTGGTTTAGCAGATGTGATCATTTGAACAGGGTATGAGTTCAAGTTTAACTGAGAAAAAAAGTTTACCTAATAAAGGAGTATTGTTATGATGAACAGGCCGGGCAAATTTTACTAAAGCTCGATTAGTCATTGGTACAGTGGAAAGAGTTTGGGATTTGCAATCATGAGATCTGGGTTCAGATGTTGGCTCTGCCACATACCACCAGTGTGATTTGGACAAGTTATTTCCTTTCTCTAGGCCTCAGTTACCTCACTAGAAAAATGGAAATCCACACAATTATAAAAATAAGAGCCATTCCCCAGTTAATAAATGGTCAAAGGATACAAACATGCATTTTTCAAAGTTATCAGTAGTCACATGAAAAAATGTTCTCAATCACTACTGATTAAAGAAATGCAAATTAAGACAACTCTGAGATACCACCTCACACCTATCAGATTGGTTAACATGGCAGAAAAGGAAAATGACAAATGCTGGAGGGGATGTAAAAAATTGGGACACGAATGCATTGCTGGTGGAGTTGTGAATTAGTCCAACCATTCTGGAGAACAATTTGGAACTCTGTCCAAAGGGTTATAAAACTGTGCCTATCCTTTGATCCAGCAATACCACTACTAGGTCTGTATCCCAAAGAGATCAAAGAAAATGAAAAGGGACCTATTTGTATACAAATATTTATGGCAGCTCTTTTTGTGGTGGCAAAGAATTGGAAATTAAGGGGATGCCCATAATTTGAGGAATGGTTGAACAAGTTGTGGTATATAATTGTGATGAGATACTACGGTACTACAAGAAATGATAAGCAAGATGCTTTTGGAAAAACTTGGGAAGACTTACATGAACTCATGCAAAGTGAAGTGAGCAGAACCAAGAGAATATTATGTACAGTAATAGCAATATTGTAAGGATCATCAATATGAAAGACTTAGCTCCCCTGATCAAGACAATGATCCAAGACAACTCCAAAGGACCCATGATGAAAAACGCTATCCACTTCCAGAGAGAGGACTGATGAACTCTGAAAGGCAATTGAAACAGACTTTTTAAAACTTTCTTTATTTTTATTATTTTGCTTGCATTTTCTTTGGCAACATGACTAATATGGAAATATTTTTATGACCTCACATATAAAATCAAAATTGAAATGCTGCCTTCTCAAGGGGGAAGTGGCGGGTGGGAGAGATGGAGAGATTAGAATTCAAAAGTTTAAAAATAAAGTTAAATTTTTTTACATGTAATTGGGAAATATTGAACAAAATAAAATGATTTTTTTAAAATATAAAAATGGAAGCTCATAATAAGAGCTCCTTTCCATATCTCAGTTTATGGTCCTTGATCTATGGCATTTATCCAGCACCTATGATGTGTTAAGTACTGTGCTGAGTGCTAGGGGATACAAAAGCAAAAAATGTAAGAAGCCCTGTTCTCAAGGAACTTCCATTCTTTAAAAAAAAACTGGTTAAATACCCATTTATTTGGTAACAATTATTAGTTATCCTTCATTTACAACTATCCATCAAAGAGACGCTAAAATCATGTTACAATTTTTCAAAAGATCTCAGTGGGTATCTAGTGTAGCCCAACCTGCTCGTTTTACAGATGAGGAAACTGAAACCCAAGGAAGGAAAGGGACTTGCCCACTCAATCAGTGGTAGAGGTTGGACTGGAATGCTGGTCTTCTGACTCCTTGTCCAGTTTTCTAGTAGAAAGCTGCCTCCCCTTGGCACAAAGCATGGTGGCAACTCTTGGTAGCCTATGTTTTCCTATCACCTCAAAAGCAATAAAACTTAATTTTTAAAAAATTCTCTAACGCAGAATTGTCATTAATGTAGCATTCTAAAAGCTAATGACAACTTAGACCATATTTAGAGAGGCCTAACTGCCAAGAGTAAGGAGGTGGTAGTCCTACCTTGTCCTCTGCCCTGGTCAGGCCCCCTCCTCTGTTTTAGGAAGGACGTCAGTAAGATGAGGGGGCCATCTCCAGTCGTCTTGATCTGTACCTGGCCACTGGACCCAGATGGCTCCAGAAGAGAGAGTGAGGGTGGTAACTTTGCGCAGCGCTCCCTCACTGTAATCCAATTCAGTTGCATGTCATAGTCCTCTTTGAGAACAAAGGCCAATAACCACAAAAAAGATGAAGAACATCCTGGAGGGAGACCAGGATGATGGAAGACCTCAACTTTGTGTCTTATGAGTATCAGTTGAGATTAATGGGGATGTTTAGGTTGGAGAAGATAGGACTTAAGGTCTGCAATGGCAGCTGACTTCAAATGTCTTCAAGAGCCGACAGAGGGATTACATTTATGCATCTTGGCCCTGAAGGGCAGAAGCAGATTTAAGCTTGATGTCCAGAAAGACTTCCTCTCCATCTGACCTGTCCTAACTTAAGGAGGTAACTCAAATTGAGATGACATATTGAAGCAATTTGCCACCTTAAAGCTGTATGTAAATTCCAGTTATTAGTGAGTTCCCTGTCTCTGGAAGTATTCAAGGGAAGGCTGGACCTCTGCTTGTGAAGCCTGTTAACCTCACAACAACCCTGTGAGACAGGAAGAATACAACTGCTAGATCATTCCCTTATTGCACAGGGGAGAAAACTGAGGCCCAGAAAGGAGAAGCAACTTGCCCAAAGTCACACAGCTAGTTAAGTCTCAGAGGCAGAATTTGATTCCAAGACTGATGTTTCTTTACTAGATGACCTCTAAGATCCCTTTCACATTTAAAAGAATGATTCTGAGGCAGCTAGGTGGCGCAGTGAGTAGAGCACCGGCCCTGGAGTCAGGAGGACCTGAGTTCAAATCTGACTCCAGACACTTGACACACTAACTAGCTGTATGACCTTGGGCAAGTCACTTAACCCTGATTGCTTTCCCTTCTCCCCTCCAAAAAAAAGCAAAAAAAAAAGAATGATTCTAATGATGCTCCAAGCACTTTATGTCTCAAGTATCTTCTACTTTGATAGCATATCTAATAATTGCACAAAAGGGTGAAAGGAGAATTTGCTACCTGCCTCCCCCACTTCTGTTGCCTATCCAGCCAATAGCCAAGAATGAGAGGAGCCTGGCTACCTGCACATTGGGTAGCATCTGAATGGAGAGATATGTGGAAAGGAAGCAGAGAAGTCACACAGGATGAGAAGGAATGGCCGGACTGTGATTTCCATGGGTAGCAGAGGCAGCCACAGTGACAATATCCCAGATGTATCCTAGTAAGGCTGTCTGTCACCTGGGAGGAGTTGGTGGCCCTTTAGAAGGGCTTAACTTTCTCATTCTCTGTTTGCTGTGCATTTCTACTAAAGGAATGGAGCAGAGGCCAGGCAGCTTTGAATTGGAAGGACAAGGAGGTCCATAATATCAGATAACCTGGGGTAAGGGGCCAGGTGCTTTGCCAAGGCTGAGGATGTCCTCCCCTTCAGTCCTACCTTGATGGGAAATGTAGTCATTCGTGGTTTCCTTCTGGTTCTCAGGCCTCAAATCAACGAAGTTAGATTCCTTTCCAGTTATGGATGTAGGCAAGTAAGGGTCACAAGCTGCCTGGAGTCTCTGAGGCCTAGCCAAATGAGTTGAGTCAATCCCATTTTCCTTACAGATGAGACATTGTTTTGGAAAGCAGGCTAGAGGCCTGCCCGCTGCCCTTCCAGTCCTCAGTGTGTCACAGTCTAATTCTTTAATCTAATGGGCACAATGCTCAAATTTCTATTTACTGGAGGCTCTATGAATACATCGCCTGAGTTACAATCAAGAAAGGGCATATTCTTGTTTTGGCTAGTCCCAGGGGTTAGGATAAAGCCTAGAATTTTTCCTCTAGGACTTTGTAGGAAATGGCCAGACTAGGTAATGGCACTTAGATTATCACTAACATCAATCAATCCTCAAGCCTACTGTGTACTTGCTAGGTCTATTACTGAGGAGCTAAAATCCCCAAATTTATTTTGCTCTCTGCATCCCCAGTGTTAACATAGTTCCCGACTCAAAGTAGGCTCTCAATAAATGCTGATTGACTGGAATTGAACAGAAGCCAGCTAATACAGACTTTGGCCACTTTAGAGGTGGCAGAATACTGAGGAATTGTCCAGTTGTACTCTGCCTCTATCAGACCACATATCAGATTAATGACATTGATAAGCTAAAGAGCCTCCAGAGGAGGGCACCTGGGATGGGGAAAGGCCTTGAGTCCATGGCATATGGTTATGGATTGGCTGAAAGCACTGGCCATGTTTAGCCTAAAGAAGAGAAGGCTGGGGGCCAGTAGAGTGAGAGCTGGGCTGTGCTAGAAAGAGGGAATAGATTTGCTCTGCTTAGCCCCAGAAGACAGAACCAAGAGTAGAGGGTGGCGCTTACAGAGGGGCAGTTTAGGCTCTATGTCAGGAAAAGCTTTTCAATAATTAGAGCCACTTAAAAGTGTGATGGGCTGCCTCAGAGGTCTTGGATTCTTCCTCCATAAAGGTCTTCAGGCAAAGACTAGATGAACTTTGTTAGGCTTGTTATCGAGGACATGTTTTTCAGATATGGATTGGATTAGGTGGCCACTGAGGTTCCTTCCATTTGTGAAATTCTCTGATTCTAGGATTCATAAACTTATGGCTGCTTCGTCTCTTTCTACCTTAGTCTGTGTTCTTCTTTGGGGGAAAAGACTGGAGGAGGTGGAGTTTTTACATCAAGAGCATAGACTCAGATTCAGAGCTAGAAGGAAACTGGGACCTCCTTCGCTTGGCACCAAGAACTTCACCAGAGAGTGAAACTTATGATATATTGGGACCCAAATCTTGGGGCTCAGATGTGATCCCTGACCCTAAGCTCACAAAATTTGCTCCTGAGGGTAGATTTTGGACATTCAAATTTAGGAGAGATTATGTACACTTTACAGATAAAGAAACAGAGTAAGTCATTTACTGATGAATAGTAACCCAGACAGTTTGTAATAGAGCTGGGTTAATATTCCAGGCCTCTTCGCTCCTAATTCAGGTTTCCTTCCCCTGGAACACAGGGTCCTGCTTTATTTTTTTCGTTATTTATTTATTTAATATTTTTCGTTTTCAGTATTAATTTTCACAAGAGTTTGAATCACAGATTTTCTCCCCATTTCTACCCTCCCCCCACTCCAAGATGATATATATTCTGATTGCCCCACTCCCCAGTTAGCCATCCCTTCTGTCACCCCACTCCCCCCCCATCCCCTTTTCCCTTACTTTTTTTTTTGAAGGTGGATATGGCTTTCTTGGCTTTCTTTTTTTTGTTTGTTTTGTTTTTAATTTATTTTTAATATGTTTAGTTTTCAGCATTGATTTTCACAGGCATTTGAATTACAAATTTTCTCC
>CM053628.1:28886516-28925731 GCA_028646595.1 Phalanger gymnotis | reverse complement strand
GGGTGGGTGGGAAGAGTAGAGGGGAGAGAATTTGGAACTCAAAGTTTTAAAAAATAGATGGTCAAAAACAAAAACAAAAAAATTTTTGCATGCAACTAGGAAATAAGATACACAGGCAATGGGTCATAGAAATTTATCTTGCCCTACAAGAAAGGAAGGGAAAAGGGGATGGGAGGGTAGTGGGGTGACAGATGGGAGGGCAGACTGGGGAACAGGGCAACCAGAATATATGCCATCTTGGAGTGGGGGGAGGGTAGAAATGGGGAGAAAATTTGTAATTCAAACTCCTGTGAAAATCAATGCTGAAAACTAAATATATTAAATAAAATTTATAAAAAAACGAGATGATACTCAGCTCTAGTGCGATGGCCCCCATTTGGACCCCAGTATCAGTTTAATAGACATGAAAATTCAACTCTTATAAGGACATTCATCTAAGCAGGCCACATTTCTGCAAAGTCAATACACTGTGCCCTCCTTAGGTCAATGCTGTTGACACAACTTCTGTAGGATCAGCACCTTTAGAGTGTGATTGTGGCCAAGCCCTTCATTTTGTAGGTTAGGAAACTGAGGCCCAGAGAGCATCAAGGATTTGATCAAAGGCCCAGAGAGCAGAGCCTGGCTTAGGGCCCGGGTCACCTGACCGCCTCCCCAGTGCATTGAAGAGACCCTCAAGACTCATCCATACACAAGGAGGGAGAAAGAAATGGTTCCTTCCCTCCATCCTCCCACAGCCTAGAAGAGTTCTAACAACTCTATACGTAGAATTGACGGGGCACCTAGGTGGCTCGAGGCTGGGTCTGGAGTTAGGAAAACCCATCTTAGTGAATTCAAATCTGGCCTGACACTTACTAGCTGGCTGACCCTGGGCAAGTCACTTCATCATGTTTGCCTCAGTTTCCTCATCTGTATAATGAGCTTGAGAAAGAAATGGCAAAGCACTCCAGTATCTCTGCCAAGAAAACCCCAAATGGGGTCACAGAGAGTCAGATGTGACTAAAAACAGATCAAGAAAAATGTTGAACTGAAATAGTAAACATGCAGAAATGTTGCTCCTTCTCTCTCTTTCTCTGTTATACTCCCTGATGATGGGATCTGATATATAGAAATTCAACCTGAAAGGAATTGATGAGCGGGAAGAGGGAGGGAAGAGAGCCATGCGGTGACGTGCACGGCCCAGTGCTTCCTGCACCACACGGTGAGTTTTCTCTTCTCTCAAGGGGCATCAGGAAATCCGCAAAAGAAAATTAAATTTTAAAGTTGCCTTAAGTTTTAAAATAAATCTGTGCAGACCCTGCCCTCAGCTGCTGCCAGTAATCCCTGCCATCGGGCTCAGGCCTATGACTTTTTCAGCCGGATTTCACTTTCATTATCTCTTGGGATCCTCCTAACACCTTTGTGAGTTAAGGCAGGGATTATCCCCTTTTACAGTTCAGAGGATCCAGAGATTGAGAGCCAGAAAAACAACCTCAGAAGTCGCCTAACCTTACCCCTATTTTACATATGAGGAAACTGAGGCACATGGAGATATAAAGCTGTGCCTCTTTATGTAGCTATACAATAGCAGAGCAGAAGCTAGAATATATATCTTGAGACTATACCATACTTCTTTCTTTGAGAAATACTGGCAATCAAATACCACTGGATTATTGTTTAAATACATTAACACTATACTATAAGTCCAGACAACTATGTAGTCCACAGGACACTGAAGGATGCTAAGCCTATATTAGAGCATCGGGTGTTTACCATTCTTGGCATCAGGACTCAACTGGTTTCTGCCCTTGACTAAATGCTACTGTATTCATTTCCCCAAATAAGATAAGGCAGAATGCTTTTCATCAAAGATTTCTATTTAAATTATTCTTTGGGGGAAAAACAGTCAAACTCAAACATTTATATTGAAAGGGAAAATGAATTGATTTTGTCCTCTGAAAATGTTACTTTAAGCATTTGATGGCCATTTCTCCACCGGCCTTGGCATATGGGACGTACATTTATTTCCCTACCTCTTTCACCTTTCAGCCATTGGCATGTGACTTTTGGCTGGCTACATGCCAATGCAGAATGTTTGAAAATTACTCAGTGATGGGGGCAAGGGCAAGATGGAGGGAGGGCAGAAGAGTGAAAGGTTGGGAAATCACAGTCTGTAAACTCATGAAAAATATTTGATACAGAATTGGGCTACGCTCATCTGGAGCGCTGGCAGAAGCATGAAATTGCTATTTGTACAAAACATCAAGGAGCTACAAGCTAACATCCCCGACCTAATGTGTGGGTTAAGAGTGGGTTCGGTAGTGATTCTAGGTCAATGGTTCTGTAGAGGAGCTCTTGGAGAAGCATTTGCAGGGGTGGGGGAGGGGGAGAAAGTGTGGAAGGAAGTGTGAATGTGTTGCTATCTGCACTGGAGGTGGAGGACTGGGATGGGGACAGATACCCACCTCAATGGGTTCACAGATTCAGAGTAGAGTTAACCATTGCAGCAATCAAATAAGACTAGGTAAACCTGACATGAGTTAATTCTTCTGCCCTCCACCACGAAACCATCTCCTCCCCAACTCTATAGGACTTCTGTTTATACGTACAAAAGCCACTGTAGTCAGCACGGGGCTTCACATAGGAAATCTCTTCTAGCTTTTCGTATGTGCATGTGCTAGGCAAGGTGCAGGCTAGGGTCAAAGCTTAGGGAGTCCAAGGTGCTGCTAGTGGGAAATGTAGGGGTCCAGTCCTTCTGGGGGAATTATCCACCTTTGTTGCTGGGTCTAGCTGCTTCCCTTGGTTTGTTCTCTTCTACTCATCTATAAGCACCACAGTGGTGGGCGTTTCATTGACCAAAAAGTCAAGAAGAAAAGCCATCTCACACTCTTGGTTTGTGGGATCATAGACTATTTAAGACAAAAGTTCCTAACTCAGGATCCTTGGACTCCCAAGGGGTCTGCATAGAGATCTCTGGGATTCCATAAACTTGGATGGGAAAAAGGACATCTTTATTGTCATTTGCCTTCAATTTAATTTGTAACCTTTTGTATTTTATTTTATACATCAAAAGACTTTTCTGAGAAAGGGTCAAAAGGGATTTGTTACACAAAAAAGCTCATGAACCCCTCATGTAGAGATCTTAGGCGTCAATGAGGATCACAGATATAGACTAGGAAGGGGCTTTTCAGAAGTCACGTCCTATCTCATTTCACAGATGAGAAAACTAAGGCCTGTGGGAGGGATTAGGACAGTAAGTGGTTAATCGTAGGAACTAAGTGAACCACACTGATTCCATCTTGTGACTCAATGCTGGAGCTAGTTCAGTTCCCTTTCTATTCAATTATAGTTCTAGTCAAAATTCTGTCTTGTGCAAAAACTTTCTTCAATTATGAGAATTGAGGAAAACCTTATTGCTTTGTTTGAACCTAGCCTTGCATGGTGGCAAAGCTGGATCACCTCTTCCTGTTCAGAGACCCTTAACTAAGGCTATAAGTTATGCTGAGCGGGGTCAGAGGTTAAATGATTTGTCCAGAGTCAAAGAGATATTAAGTATCAAAGCTATGATTTGAACCCATGTGTTGATCCCAAGTCTATATCATTTTGAAAAGGATCCCCTTGCCCCAAGTCTAAACCTCCAAGACAACATCCTTGATAATTCAGCTTTTTGCTTTTGTTTAAGTGGCTTTAAGGGATGGGGAACTCATTCCTTCCAAGGCAGGCTGCTGAGCTCTTCAGCAAGCGGGGGCGGGGGGGTCAGATTCAGCACTGTGAAGGGCTCACAATGACTGGCACAAAGTCAGGCTGAAAGTGGGCATCATTCTTGCAGTTGGCCATTGCTGTTGCCCTGCTTTTCCTGGCCTGGGCCACTTTACTTTTGGTGGAGGGCTTCAGATATAGGGCAGCTACAGTGGGCACACCATTCCCCAAGGCTTGCAGAAAGGGTGGCTCCCTCCAGCCTTTTCATTAGGCTGTTTCTTCCCCATCCTCTTTCCGAATGTCCTCCAACCCCCACCAATAAGATACTGATTGGCCTGTCACTGCAGCAACGAAGAGACTGTTAGCTTTAAGGTTCAAACAGAAACACGGTGCAGCAGACTTCGTAATATGGCAAGGAAAGCGAAAAGATTAAAGAGCTCATGAGACTCCATTTGTCCGTGGGGCACCTGCTCACTTTACTTCATGTAATATTGAAGAAGTTCCTTGTGTGACACTATCTCAAATAATACCTCATCTACACAACCTTTGCAGACTGTATTACCAGCCTCAAAGCAATGTCTGTGTCCCCTCGCCGTTCTAAGACGTCCTATCTTGAAGGATGGACTGAGTTTAATTACGAGACGCCAACAGAAAGTACCTTTGGCAGCAAAGTATTTGTATCTGGCCAGACTCTAATTGCTACTTCTATTAACCTTCATGTAAGTATATTCTCCTTCTTTTCTATATTCTGTACCAAGCGCCCAGTGTGATGCATGCATGAAGAAAGGCAGAGAGGGCTCATTACTTTGATTCGTGATCTCACTGGGGTAAGACTTCACTCTGCGTATAGACTATAATCTTGCCATACCTTCCTCGCAGCAGGCTGTAAGTATCTGGCGTCTGGGATGCCCACCTAGTGTTCCAGTCTCATTTTGAGAATGGTTTGCCTCTTCTATTCATCCATGCTTCCGACGATGTCATCTTCTCATGATACTTCCTGAGCCATGGGGCACGCTTGAATATGCTACACTCTGCTAATACCCTCTTGGAACATGCAAATTGGATTTTTCTGCAATCGTGGTGTTTTATTTTCTGCAGACCTAAAACATCACATGTTGTCACATCATTGTGATGCTCCAGGACTCTTATAGTAATGAGAAGCCCGTGGAGTTTCCCAAACTGGAGGTATCCCAAACTCTCTCTCCTTAGATCCAGCTCACTGTCATGCTACAGGGCCAGAGCAAGATTTACTATTATAGGCTACAGAGGTGGGCAACCTGCAGCCTCGAGGCCACGTGTGCAGCCTTTTGACTGAATCCAAACTTCACAGAACAAATCCCCTTAATAAAAGGATTTGTTCTGTAAAACTTGGACTCAAAGGGCCACATATGGCCTCTAGGCCACAGGTTCCCCACTCCTGGAGGATATTCATTCTTCTCAGCAAAATAAGGAGACAGATTTTCATACATCTGGCAGGAGTCTTAGTGCTAAAAGGGACCTTTGAGGGCCTTTAGTCTACCCACCTACCTTGTGAGTTTCCACTCTGACTGTCCTCCAGCTGAGTCATCCAGCCTCTGCTTGGGCACCTCGAGTAATGGACAATTTTCTCCCCCACCCATCAGCCCACTCCATTGCTGGGTGGCTCTGGGAAGAAGTAACAGAACACTCAAAGGTCAATGAAAATGAATGAGAGAAAGAATGGATTAATAACTGAGGGTCCAAGCATTGTTACTGTTTGTGTGACTGCCTAGAAATCACTTGTTTGTGGTCAAATGTTTTGCTGACCACTGCACTTAAGAGTCTCTCAAAAGAACGTTCAGGATCCCACCCAGAAGCACATTTCTAATCCACAGAGTGAGACGTGTGGAGGGCCCCAAGGCCCCATCTGCCCCAAAGAACCTCCCTCATTGGTACACCTTATCTTGAAATTGCCATATTTCAGTTACTGTTTAGGTAAAGCCATCATCTTTCTCTAGAAAGTCTCTTAAATTTCATCAGGCTGATTAACACTCATGCAGATTAATCACGCTAGCAATCAAACTTGGAAAAGCAGAGAGTAGGATAGGGAGGGAATAAAGTGTGGAAAATGGAGTTTTGACATTGAGGAAGAAGCTGGTCACTATTCAGAGTAAGAATTCCTGCGTGAAAAGAAAAGGCAAGGGAAGGGGTACTGTAGTGGGAAGACTTCTGTTTAAGGAAAAGTAGACCCAGGGAAGGGGCAGAGCCCCAAAAGAAAGGGCCACCTTATCCTGCTTCACACTTCGAGGAGGACTGGCCCTCCCAAGTGATCTCTTCTGCTTTTGTTCCCAATAGACTCCCTGTGAACCTCGCCAGTATAATTCCCTATCCTGCCACGCCCCGTAGTTCCACATGTGCATATGTCCACGTATCATCTCCCTTACAAGACTGTTAACTCCTCAAAGGCAGGTATCAGGGGATCAGAGATGTAGAGTTGGGAGGGACCTACCTCAGAGGCCAGCTAGTCTAGTCCCCTTCATTTTATAGAGGACGAAAATGAGACCCAGAGAGATTAGGCAAGTTGCCCAACGTCTTATAGTCAGTAAGGATTGGAGATGATATTTGAAGACAAGTCCTCTTCCTCCATAGCCACTGTTCTTTCTACTGTGTTGTCCTATCTCATTCATTTTGAGATCCTTCCAGAAGTCTTTGGCAAAGTGGGTAGTTCAAAAACATTGTCTTTGGTTGTAGACTAGAAAGACCCAGGAGTAGTCCTGGGGTAAAATCATTCTCTGAGAAGCCAATTCAGAGTGCTTCATCCCCCTACTCCATTCTCTGCCCTCCCCTAGCTTTGTTCACAAATTGTTTTGGAAAAAATATAGCCCTCAGTACTGCAAACAGCTAGGTAATCCACCCCCTCTGGTGTAATTATAGCTAGTTTAGATTACCATTTGGTATTTAATGAGCTACCCACCTTCATTTGTTAGGGTGAACACAACCCACAGTGGCCACATAGGACTGTTGGGACAGCAAAAAATTTGCGCCATCTCCCTAAGACCAGTGCCAGTGAGTAGGTGGCCAACTTATACTATACTGCCATACAGGTTTCATTGCAGTTGGATAGCATTTCCGTTAGAGTCACAAAACAAGTGTAATCTATACTAGATGCCACTTTATTATAGGACAAATGATGTTACTGGCCATCTGCTTATTTAGAAGAAAACCAGGGCAATGAGAAAGTTAAAAAAAATTGCATTGGGAGCCAAAAATCAGAGAAATAAGACTACAACGGGCTCAAGGAGAAGCAGTGCAAGGTTTGGATAGTTAGGGTGAACCAATGACTAGCACTTACACACTCTATCTCCTGTCTCCATGTATTTGCACTGGCAGTCTCCCATGCTTAGAAAGCTCTCCCTCCTCCCTCTGCTTGTGGCCTCCTTCAAGACTGAGCTCCTGATTGTTACTTCCCAAAATCTTATGGCAGGAATGGACTCCAGGGGCCAGTTAGGCAACAAGAGTCCCATCTACTACATCCCTGACAGGTGGCCATCCAATCTTTGCACAAAGGCCCCCAGTCAAAGAGATCCCACTTCTGACCGAAGCAGCTTGGTTCTCCCATTTTCAGCAGGAGGCCTTTCCTGCTCCCCGTCCTCCCCAGATGCTAGTATATCCCTTCTCGGGCTACCTTCTGAAGAGACAGACTTACTATCTCTTCTCATTAGAATGTAAGCTTTGGTGTTGTTGTCTTTTGTTGTATCCATAACACTTAGCACACGGCCTGGAACACAGTCAGAGCCTAATAAATGTTTGTTGACTGAATAATCTCTACTCTTGCCTAACTGGCAGCATTGGAATGAGAAAGATACTTGATTTACCATACACCCTATAGCAATGTGGGCTGTGAATGTTGAATTGTTTTTTTGTTGTTGTTGTTGTGAAGGCAGTGATATTTGAGGCAAAAATGGTCTATGGGCTAGAAGGCTGGCCATGGCATCAGGAAGAGCTGGGCTCAAGCTCCGCCTCTGCCACATACAAGCTCATTGGTAAGTTACTTAACCTTGCAACTCTGAAAGACTATGAGTTGGAGACAAGGCACTTTTCCAAGTCACACATACAATTCTACATCTAAAGCTGCAAGAAGACACAAAGGCTATTTAATCATTTTACAGAGGGGAAAACTAAGGTCCAGGGAAGGGAAGAGACTTACCCGAGGTCACACACAAGGATCCTATATTTAAAGCTGGCAGGGACCTCAGAGGATGTCTAGTGAAGCCCCTTCGTTTTCCAGAAGGGGAAACCAAGGTCCAGGGAGCTGAAATGACTTGTTTGAGGTCACAAAGGTCATAAGCATCAGAAGCAGGAATTGAACCCAGGTCCTTGGACTCCAAAGCCAGTGTTCTTTCCACTGCCTTATGTTGCCTCTTTTGACATGTCTAGACTTAAAAAGAGCACTACTAAAATATCAGATACCAGCTGGCATAGTTGGAAGGGACCTCAGTGGCCATTTAATACCACCCTTTTCCAGTGCATGAACTGACTCTGCAACACGCTCTAAGGATCCTTGTACCTCTCTGTGGTACCTCCTGTATGATCCTCTGCTTCTTGCTGAATATCCCTCTAGTGATGAAAAGCTTCTAGGGCCATCTTTTCTGACATGGGGCACTGCTAATTCTCAGAAAGGGATTCCCTAGAGCGATCCCAAATCTGCTTCCCTGAGACTTCCATTTGGCCCCTAACACCAACTAGGACCAGCTCTGCCCTTGGGGACCCCAAAGGATGCTAAGGCCCTTCTGGACATGCCAACAATAATATCTATCCTTCCAGAGGCACAACACAGCCAAGACTTCTCTACAGCCACCACCAATGATCCCACATTGGCTTCCTTAAATCCCGGGCTTTACAGTGACAATTGGAGGTTTGCTCTGGTGAGCTTCATTTCATCAACTCTTAGGCATGTTTCTTAATTTGATTTCTCAGTTAAGTAATTTATCTCTCTTCAATTACTTGAGGAAATATTAAACAACACTTCTACTCAGTGTGCCTGGATGTTTAGTTATTAACATGATGGATTCTTGGGGGTGTTCAAGCATATATTAGACATGTTGACACTGCCAGCGCTGATGCTAGTCAACTTTTCTGATGCCTTTCCTGGAGGCTAGCAAACAGGGGCCATTCCAATGGAACAAAAGGAGTCTTCCCTGGGCCCTCCACTGTCAGCCACTAAAATTAACTGCCCTTTCACTCTACAAAGAGTGCTTGGAATCCAGCAGGCATCCAGCCAAACAACATTGCAAGCCAGGTCTATGCAACCAAAACAAGTGGATTAGATCCTGACAAGAAAGGTAGCCATAGCCAGTGTGTTGCTTCCCAACTTCATATGGCAGGAATGGACTCCAGGAGCTAGTGAAGTCAACAAGAATCCCATCCACTGCATCCCTCACAGGTAGCCATCCAATCTTTGCACAGAGGCCCGTCAAAGAGATCCTACTTCCAAAGCTAGAAGATAAGGCTACTCAGTGAGAGGGCTCAAGAGTTCATTCTGGGCAATGGAGACACTTTCACATGAATAGTGGGCAGCAAGATATGGAAGGTCTATACCAGGGGTGGGGAACCTGCGGCCTCGAGGCCACATGTGGCCTTCTAGGACCTCAAGTGCAGCCCTTTGACTGAATCCAAACTTCATAGAACAAATCCCCTTAATAAAAGGATCTGTTCTGTCAAACTTGGACTCAGTCAAAAGGCCACACCCAAGCACCTAGAAGGCCACATGTGCCCTTAAGGCTGTAGGTTCCCCACCCCTGAGTTACTACAAGGGACCAGCAAATGCTCAATTTGGCTGGAAGGTGTAACATGAAGGAGAAGTAATGTAAAATAAGACTGAAGTCAAATTGTAGAGAGCTTTAAATGCTCGTATGAGGTGGATATATTTTGTCCTAGAGGCAATGTTATTGCTATTCAGTCATCTCAGTTGTGTCTGACTCTCTATGACCCCTAGGGGTTTTCTTGGCACAGATACTAGAGTGGTTTGCCATTTCCTTCTCCAGTCCATTTTACAGATGAGGAACTGAGGCAAATACGGGGAAGTGACTTGCCCAGCGTCACACAGCTAGTGTCTGACGCGGCATTTGAACTCAGGTCTTCCTGACTCCAGGCCCTGTGTTCTATCCACTAAGACAATTAGCTCCCCACCTAGTACCAATAGGGAGGCATTGAAGGTTTTGGGGGAGGGAGTGGCAGGCTCAGACTTGTGACACTGATTCAGCATGCAATGATTTTTAAAAATGTTAAAAATCATGGGGCCAAAACCCTGGAGCATTGCACTGGAGATCTCCATCTAAATAAACATCAAACTTGCAATCATCTGCAAATCCACCTAATTGCACTGTTATGTAGCCCACGTTCTGATCTCTGAGAAATTGCTAAAACTATTGTCCCTCTGTTATTCCTTTCATTTCTCTATTGTCTGATTATGTTTTGTCTTTTCTAGTCTAAAGATCATTTTCCATGGCAGAGAGTAAATAATCAAATTTTAAACTTGAGCAGCTCTGCCTTCTCTTCTTTGCCCATTATCATCCTGGGCGTTGTCACTCCTTTCTCACAGAACCGGCTTGTGCTTTTCTATTCTTTTGCCATCTACTTGATTCTATCTTCTATAAATGTCTACTTAGAATATAAGTTGGTAGATGAGCTCCTTGTGCATCTACATTCATCTTTTTAGACACTCACCCTTTCCTTCTCAATCAGGATAGCTTATTTTTTTTCCAGAATTTCCATTCTTGAGAGTTTCCAAGCCCTCCTATGTTGACTTCCTTTGTAGACTATTAATCCATGAGATCCTACCTATTCTTTCTCTAAAGACTTTGAAATCTATTCTCCTAAAACCTCAGGTAAAGTTTAGCCTGTTATTTGCCACATTTAATCAACAAACATCCTCTATCTCATTCTCAAGTACATATTCGAAGATGGAGTTCTAATTTTCACCAAAGGTTCCCACCTACTCCACGCCATCAACCAGCCGTTCCTTCCATGTTGGTAGAAATAGATCCACACCAGAAATTGCCTAGATAAGTTTCTGCACCTTTTAAGCAAAGGAATTATCATTAAAGCAGGTAAAGAGAGACCTTTAACTATATTTTCTTTGACATGTGCTTCTTCAAATCTCTGAAAATGAGGGCCATGTCTCCTTTAAGTATTCTTTTTCCAGATTAAGTATCCCCAGTTATTTCAGCTTTTCTGCTGATGACTTCCAGAGAC
Source organism: Phalanger gymnotis (assembly GCA_028646595.1). Taxonomy (NCBI): domain Eukaryota; kingdom Metazoa; phylum Chordata; class Mammalia; order Diprotodontia; family Phalangeridae; genus Phalanger; species Phalanger gymnotis. Next base: position 28,914,844 of record CM053628.1, on the reverse strand, counting down.
TTCATCATTCTGCATACCTTCTGAACACTTCCTCGTCACTGTTTTTATATTGATTTGAACATAGTATTCCAGTTCTGGATACAATATGACTTCTCTTGATCCATTTATTAAATAGACATTCATAGTTCAACAGAATGGTTTGACAATGAGACTCCTCCCATTCAATAAACTCTAGTGGCTCCCTATCACCTCCAAGATCCCAAATGCAGTCTTCCATTTAGCATTTGAATCTATAGAATCTAGCCCTGTCCTACCTTTCCCGTCCTATTATGCCTCCTTCCCCCTTCTGGGTACTCTCTATGATCCAGTGACATATGGTCTCCTCACACAAGACACTCCGTCTCCTGACTGGGCATTTCTCTGGTTGTCTCCTATTCCTAGAATTCTCTCCCTCTTACTCTTTGCCTTTGTGACTTATTTCAGGTCTCAGATAAAGTCCTACCTTCTGCAAGAAATCTTTCCAATCCCTCTTAATGCTAGTGCCTTCACTTTGTGATTATCTCCAAGAAGATGGAGCTAATGTTATCCCCATTTTACAGATGAGGAAACTGAGATATAGAGTGGTTAAGTGACTTGCCCAAGGTCACACAGCTAGTATCTGAAGCAGAATTTGAACTCTGCTCCTCCTGACCCAAAATCCAGGGCTTTATTCACTATGCTCCCTAGTTGTCTCATTTCATTTTTTGTCTTGTCTCTAGGATCTAACACGGTGTCTAGCACATAGTAGGTGCTTAAAATACTTGTGATTAAGTCTCAGCTTATACTTATATTGATAGACATATCATACTGGCTTATTTCTTTCACATGAGCTACATCTGCTATCTTTGTACATTTGACCCTTTCTGAGGCAGCTATAAGTTCAGAATTTTATATCCAGTCCAATAACAGCTCTGTTTGATTTTATTCTAACTGAAAGAATAGCCCTGATCTCTACCTGTCCAGTTACCCTACCAAACAGAAAAATTCACTTCATTGACTTGGTCCCTTGGCTCAACTCATAGGAATGTGGATGGACTAAGCAAACCCCATCCCTCAATTCTTCTGAGCCCCAGCTCAGTTTCAGCCATCAAATTCAAAACAAATTCCCTTCTTTTGTCATCTTCTCTTTTGACCCATTCCTTCTCTCGAATTTGTGTCTGTGTCATGGGGCAGCATGTGACTCATTTTGATAGTGCCATATATAAAGATGTTGATATCAATCCCCACCCCACTCCTTCAAGACACACATATCTGTTCACAAAAATACTATTAGAGTCGCAACACTTTTTGATTTTGTTTTTTCTTTTAGAGTGAGCCAGGGCTTGGAAGTGACATGGTATTTGTGCACTGAATAAACAGCTTCTTAATTATGCATTTGAGAAGTATTGTGTCCAGCTCTTTGAGAAGTGAGTCCAAGATAATACATGCAACATAAATGTTCTCATCAATGTTAAGCAGTTTCTTTAAGAATAAAGGATGTAATTTAACCATAAAATATTCAGAAATGCAAATATCCTTTCTAAGATGACAAAATGGGCAAAGAAGCCTTAGAAATGACCCTTTGTTTAGTTATTTTATTCTCCCCCCAATCTCTTCACCACTAGGTCTTCAAATGGACTTCAATACTCTAACTGCCCCCCCAACACACACACACACACACACACACACACACACGCACACACACACGACTTTTGACTGCTGGTCAAGGAAAAAAAAAACTCTCCTTGGAGATGTTCAGACCCTAAAGTTCCCTGGTACCTGGAAATGCAAATGCTCTGAAAGTTTTGTTTATTTTCTAACCCAATATCATGTTTTATCAGCTGGGCAAGTTAGGGACATTTAGTGAATGAAAACAAAGGGATAGAAAAGAAATGAGAATCACAGAGGAGGGAGAGGTCGTCTGGCCACCCACCTTCCCCTGGCATCCCCAACAGATGGTCATGTGACCTCTCGTAGTATTTCCTAGAACCCTAGCCATTAGGGTCCCTCTGTAAACCTTCTAGGTGGCCACTTCAGCTGGGCCCTGCAAATAGTTTGATTGCTTTGGCAGGGAGAGTCACTGAGCATCCCTCCCTCCTCCCCCACCCCCTCCATCTCAATCTCCTTTAGCTTTCCATTTGATTCTGAATGTGTCACTGCACCCAAAGGACTCAAGTATCTTTCCACAAGCAATGAACTATAAATGTTGATGATCCCTTAAGCTCTTTACCAAGGGGCTTTAGAGACCAGGGATTAAGATGACTCTGCCCTCTTGCCTTGAAACCAAAATACATCTAATTTTCCCCCCAACAGTAGAGATGGATATTTCTTTGTTTCCATTTGTCACACTAAGCTGTGGCTGGGAGGTTTCAGACCCAGACTCTAAATGAGTCAGCTGTGCAGAGCCCAGACACAGAGAGAGGTTTCCGTAGCAACAGGAGATGTGTGGGAAAGCCTTATGTACACTATAGCTTAGGAAACAGGTTCCTTTTCAGCTTTACTAGCTGACAGGCAAAGCTTTCCCTAAGTCCTCAAGAGAGAGTTTCTCATTGCACATATACTTGGGTTGAGTTTGAGCAAGAGTTTCAACACAGTAAAACTTTGGTGTGTGTTTCCCCCCTTTGCAGTCAACTTTCCATCAGGTAATTGTACCTTAAGGGCTGATACTGCATCCCAGCAACCAGATCTTCCCTGTTGGCAGAAGTAAGTTCTGAATATCAATTCTCTTCATAGGTCTGTCCACCCATCTAAAACACATGCTGTGTTTGAAATATAACTCAAATCCCCCAACAAGCAAGAGCTTGCAAATATCTTCACTCAATCTTGGGAGTGATTAGAGGGTGGACAAGATAGAGCACGTTGTCCTAGATAGTGAGGGGACATGAAACCAAGTCTAATGAAAAATGAGCAAAGGAGGCAGGCAGATTGAGCCAGAGCACAATAGCTGATTTTCAGACTCACAAAAGCCATGTTGGAGAAGAGGGAGAGATTTAGGCAGTATGGCACTGTAGAGCAGAATTCGGATGAGTGGATGAAAAGAGGAGATGAGGAGGTTGCCCTAGATCAGGGGTTCTTAACCTAGGCTCTATGAACATTTTAAACACTAATTTTTTTAAAAAAAACTGAATTCCTATATTGGCGGTTCTCTTTATATTGTATTTTATGCATCTTGTAAAAATGTGATTCTGAGAAGGGGTCCATAAGCTTCACCAGACTGCCAAAGGAGTCTGTAACGCATAACTAATGTTAAGAACTTCTGGACCGAGGGATCTCAAAGTTTGCTTTCAGACCTAGTCCCATGGAGATAGATTTCAGCTTGGTATGAAGAAATATATTAGAGTGGTCCAAAAATACAATGCATTGCCTAGGAAGGTGGAGCATTTCTGAATGATGACCTCTCAAGATTGTTTTAAGGAGGGAATTGGAAAAGGGAGTGAGACTAGATGGTTGCCAAGCTCTAAATAAAGGTTAATGATTTTAATGTTCAGTCAATGTCTAGTCAACTGGCTATAAAAGATAGAATCTTCAAAAATTCACTTGCAAGTCATGACATCATTTTCCTGATGTCATGGTCCTCCTCAAGAACGAAGGACAAACAACAAGCAACAATCTGTGAGTAGTAGTAGCTGCTCCACTGTGGACCCAACTGGTCAGTTTCAGTTAGGCAACATAGCTCACTCACTCCTTTCCTTCCTTCCTGGTGTCAGTATGATTCTAATGAAGCCAGGGTTACTCATCCAATCTCTGCTTCCTTACAAAAGCTCTCAAGCAGGTGTCTCACAAATGCAACTGCTGGTCAGTCACAAAGGATTGAGACAATGGTTACATTGCTATAGACCCATCCCTACCCCAGAAAGTAGAATATCATCCTTCTGTAAGACAGTTGCCATATAACCCAGGCCCTCTGAAAAATTCTGCAATGGGTAAATTTGTAAGCTGAGGAATATTCCAGGTAAATCACATGTAGAACTGGAGACCAACAATGAAGTATTACATACTGCTTTGTAAACTATCATATTCATACCACCATATTGAATATGGGAATATGTTTTACTTGACTATCCATATTTGTTATGAGGGTTTGCTTCTGTTTTGTTTTCTTTCTCCCCTCATAGTGTCAGAGACAAGAGGAAAGGAGACAAAAGAAATGCACATTAAAAATAAAATTTAATTTTATGAAATGTATAGTAATTACTTAGGCCAGGATTCCTTTCCCCTAAACCCAGGCATTGTTGGGAAAAGCTGGTCTAATTCATGTCTGTTATGACCTCGACCATGCTTCCCTATCCTCTATCCCACAGAGACTGGTTCCATCAGCCTACGAAACAGACAACACGTTCTGATTACTTGGATAATTGTTTGGGAAGGGGGCAGCAGATCAGTCTTAGAAAACCCTGGAGGTATCTATCTCCAGCTGGGCTTATACCATCTATACTCCCTCCCTGTGATAACAGGAAATCTTGCTACATGTCCACGGAAAGCTCACAGTATGGTTCTCCATTTCTTTGCAGGAATATTATAACAACTTTGAAAGTGACCACATCATTTTAAGCTAAACTGCTTTGGAGAAGTGATCACAGTTACTGAATAAAATATCACCTCTCCTTTCGGAGGTAACTATTGATAAGGGCTATGGATATGAGATGTTTTGAACATTTTTTTTTATGCCAGAAGAGGGGCCTATGATGCTCTCTTATGAGCTGTAATAATGAGCTGTCCCTAACTACTTCCTCGACCTTTAGATCTTGGAATTTTCTTTCTTTTTAAAATTTTTAATTGATTGTTTTTATTTTTATTTACAACACTCAGTTCTGCATGATTTTGAGTTCCAGATTTTCTTCCCCCCTTCCCGCCCCAAGACGGCACAGAATCTGATATATCTTCTACATATAACTTAGCATTAAACTTATTTACACAATAGTCAAGTTGTAAAGAAGAATTATGACCAACGGAATGAATCAGGAGAAAGAAGAAACAAAACCAAAAAAAAAAACCAAAAAACAAAAGAGAAAAAAAAAACAAACAAAAAAAAGGACAGCAAATAGTTTGCTTCAATCTGCATTCAAACTCCGTAGTTCTTTCTCTGGATGTAGAGAGCTCTCTCCATCATGAGTCCTTTGGAGTTGTCTTTAAACCTTGTATTGTTGAGAAGAGCAAAGTCTATCAAAGTTACTTCTTACAGATACCATGCATCTGAAATAGAATATAATGATCTCCTGGTTCTTCTCCCCTCACTCAACATTATATCCTGTAGGTTTTTCCAGGTTATTTCGAAGTCTGTATCCTCCCCATTTCTTGTAGCACAATAGTATTCCATTACATTCATATACCACAACTTGTTCAGTCATTCCCCAATTGATGGGCATTTCTGATTTCCAATTCTTTGCTACCACAAAAAGAGCTGCCATAAATATTTTTGTACATATGGATCCCTTTCCCATTTGTGTGATCTCTTTTGGATATAGCCCTAGGAGTGGTATTGCTGGGTCAAAAAGTATGCACATTTTTATAGCCCTTTGGACATAGTTCCAAATTGCTCTCCAGAATGGCTGGGTCAGTTCACAACTCCACCAGCAATGTAACAGTGTTCTGATTTTCCCACATCCTCTCCAGCATTTATCATTTTCCTGTTTTGTCATTTTAGCCAATCTGACAGGCGAGATGTGGTACCTAAGAGTTGTTTTGATTTGCATTTCTCTAATCAATAATGATTGAGAGCATATTTTCATATGCCTATGCCTGTTCACATCCTTTGACCATTTCTCAATTGGGGAATGATTTGTATTCCTATAAATTTGGCTCAGCTCCCTGTATATTTTAGATATGAGGCCTTTATCAGACATTGGTTGTAAAGATTTTCTCACAATTTTCTCTTTCCCTCCTAATTTTTGTTGCATTGGCTTTGTTTATATGAAAACTTTCCAATTTAACATAATCAAAATAATCCATTTTGCATTTTGTAATGCTGTCTATCTCTTGTGTCATAAATTCTTTCCTTTCTCATAAATCTTATAGGTAAACTATTCCTTAGTCTCCCAAATTGCTTATAGTTTCAGCCTTTATTCCTAAATCATGAAGCCATTTTTACTTTATTTTGGTATACAATGTAAGATATGGGTCTATGCCCAGTTTCTGCCGCACTGTTTTCCAGTTTTCTCAGCAGTTTTTGTGAAATAGTGAATTCTTAGCCCAGAAGCTGGATTCTTTGGGTTTATCAAAGAGTAGATTGCTATAGTTGTGAACTACTGCATCTTGGGTACCTAACCTATTCCATTGATCCATCACTATGTTTCTTAGCCAGTACCAAGGAGTTTTGATGACAGCTGCTTTATAGTACAGTTTAATATCTGGTATGGCTAGGCCACCTTCCCTAGCATTACTTTTCATTAATTCCCTAGATATTCTGGAACTTTTGTTCTTCTGGATGAATTTTGTTATTATTTTATCCAGCTCTGTAAAATAATTTTTGGTAGTTCTATTGGTATGACCCTGAATAAGTAAATTAATTTAGGTAAAATTGTCATTTTTATTATATTAGCTTGGCCTTACCATGAGCAACTGATGTTTTTCCATTTATTTAGATCTGACTGTATTTGTGTGAAAAGTGTTTCGTAATTATGTTCATATAGGCCCTGGGTTTGTTTTGGCAGGTAAACTCCCAAATATTTTATAGCATCTACAATAACTAAATGGAATTTCTCTATCTCTTGCTGTTGGGCTTTGTTAGTAATATATAGGAATACTGAGGATTTATGTGGGTTTATTTTATATCCTGCAACTTTGCTAAAGTTGTTTATTATTTCAAGTAGTTTTTTTTACTTGATTCTTCAGAATTCTCTAAGTAAATCATCATATCATCTGCAAAAAATGATAATTTAGTTTCTTCTTTGTCTATCCTAAATCCTCCAATTTCTTTTTCTTCTCTTATTGCTAAAGCTAACATTTCAAGTAGCAAATAGAATAATAGGGGTGATAATGGGTACCCTTGTTTCACCCCTGATCTTATTGGGAATGCATCTAACTTATCCCCATTACGAGTAATGCTTTTTGATGGTTTTAGGTAGATGCTATTTATAATTTTAAGGAAGGCTCCATTCATTTCTATGCTTTCTAGTGTTTTAATAGGAATGGGTATCATATTTTGTCAAAGACTTTTTCTGTATCTATTGAGATGATCATATTGATATGATCAATTATGCTGACAGTTTTCCTAATATTGAACCAGCCTTGCATTCCTGGAATAAATCCTACCTTGTCATAGTGTGTTATTCTACTAATAAGTTGCTGCAATCTTTTTTGCTAATATTTTATTTAAAATTTTTGCATCAATATTCATTAGGCAAATTGGTCTATAATTTTCCTCTCTGTTTTGACTCTTCCTGGTTTAGGTATTAGTACCATATTTGTGTCATAAAAAGAATTTGGTAGGACTCCTTCACATGTTTTCCCAAATAGTCTGTAAAGTATAGGAATCAATTGTTCTTTAAATGTTTGATAGAATTCACATGTAAAACCATCTGGCCCTGGAGGTTTTTTTTCCTAGGGAGTTCATTGATGGCTTGTTCAATTTCTTTTTTTGAGATGGGGTTATTTAGGTATTGTACTTCCTCTTCTGTTAACCTGGGTAATTTATATTTTTGTAAATATTCATAAATTTCTCTAAGGTTGTCAAATTTATGGGCATACAATTAGGCAAAATAATTCCTCATTATTGTTTTAATTTCCTCTTCATTGGAGGTGATTTTTTTATTTTTGATACTGGTAATTTGATTTTCTTCTTTCTTTTTTTAAATCAAATTGACCAAGGTTTATCAATTTTATTGTTTTTTCATAAAACCAGCTCTTGGTTTTATTTATTAATTTAATAGTTTTCTTGATTTCAGTTTTATTAATCTCTCCGTGATTTTCAGTATTTCTAATTTGGTATTTAATTGGGGATTTTCAATTTGTTCTTTTTCTAGCTTCTTCACTTGCATGCCCAATTCATTGATCTCCTTTTTCTCTATTTTATTCATGTAAGCATTTAGAGACATAAAATTTCCCCTAAGACCTGCTTTTGCTGCATCCCATAACTTTTGGTATGTTTTCTCATTATTGTCATTCTCTTGAATGAGGTTATTATTAATTATTTCTATGATTTGTTCTTTGGCCCACTCATTCTTTAGAATTAGATTATTTAGTTTCCAATTAATTTTTAGTTTATTTTTCTGTGGTTCTTTATTAAAGATAATTTTTATTGCATCATGATCTGAAAAGGATGCTTTGACTACTTCTGCCTTTCTGCACCGGACTGTGAGGTTTGTATGCCCTAGTACGTGGTCAGTTTTTGAGTATGTGCCATTACCACTGAGAAAAAGTATATTCCTTTTTATCCCCATTTAATTTTCTCCAGAGGTCTATCATATCTGCCTTTTCTAAAACTCTATTCACCTCTTTAACTTCTTTCTTGTTTATTTTGAGGTTAGATTTATCAAGTTCAGAGAGGGGGAGGTTGAGGTCCCCCACTATTATAGTTTTGTTGTGTATTTCTTCTTGTAACTTCCTTAACTTCTCTAAGAATCTACATGTTATGCCACTTGGTGCATATATGTTAAACAATGATATTGCTTCATTGTTTATGGTGCCTTTTAGCAGGATGTATCCTTCCTTATCTCTTTTAATTAGGTCTATCTTTGCTTCTGCTTTGTCTGAGATTAGGATTGCTACCCCTGCTTTTTTTTTTACTTTAGCTGAAGCACAATATATTCTACTTCAGCCTTTTACCTTTACTCTGTGTGTATCCCCCTGTTTCAAATGTCTTTCTTGTAAACAGCACATTGTAGAATGATAGCTTTTCATCCATTCTGCTATCTGCCTCCATTTTATGGGAGAGTTCATCCCATTCACATTCATAGTTATGATTACTATCTGTGTCTTTTTCCCCATCATAGCTCCCCTCTGTTTATATTTTTATTTCTCCATTCTCCCTTCCCCTCCTCAGAGTTTTGGTTTTGACTGCTGCCTTCCTCAGTTTACCCTCCCTCTTGATTCCCTTGCCTTATCTTACCTTTTTCCCCTTGCTACTTCTTCCCTCCCTTCTGACCACCCCCCTCCCTTTTCTTTCCCCTTGCCCCTCCTACTGCCTGTAGGACAAATTTGATTTCTATATTGCGTTATTCCCTTCTTGAACCAAATCTGATGAGAGTAATGCTCAATACTGCCCTTCTCTCTCCCTTCTTTCCCTGTACTATAATGTTTTTGTGCCTCTTCATTTGATATAATTTACCCTTTTCTACTACCTCCTTACCTCTTCTCCCAGAACCATCCCTTTATATCTCTTAATTATATTTTTTATAATCATATCAGTTATTTTATACTGACAAGCACAGTCTATGTATATCTTTTTCAATTGTCATAATAACTGTACTATTCTCAAGATTGACATATGTATAAAACATATATAAAACAAAATAATCCTATATAGGGATGTAACTAATTTGCCTTGTTGATTAACTAGGGTTTTTCTTCCCCTGTTTACCTTTTTATGTCTCTCTTGAGTTTTGTATTTGAAGATCAAAATTTTCCATTGAGCTCTGGCCTTTTCATCAGGAAGGTCTGGAATTCCCTTATTTCATTGAATGTCCATCTCCTTGCCTGGAATATTATGCTCAATTTTTCTGGGTAGTTGATCCTCAGTTGTATTCCAACCTACTCTGCCTTTTTTGGAATATCATGCTGTAATTTCTTCTATCATTTAATGTAGAAGCTGAAAGATCCTGCGTGATCCTGACTGTAGTTCCGTGATATTTGAATGATTTCTTTCTAGCTGCTTGCAGTATTTTCTCCTTGACCTGGTAGTTCTGGAATTTGGCTATAATATTTCTTGGAGTTTTCAATTTGGGATCTCTTTCAGGGGGTGATTGGTAGATTCTTTTGATAACAATTTTACCCTCTGGTTCTAGAACCTCAGGGCAGTTTTCCTTAAGGATTTCTTGGAAGATACTGTTCAGGTTCTTTTTTTCATCATGGCTTTCAGACAGACCAATAATTCTTAGATTGTCTCTCTTGGATCTGTTTTCCAGGTCAGTTGTTTTTCCAATCAGATATTTCACATTTTCTTCTATTTTTTCATTCTTTAGATTTTGTTTGATTGATTCTTGATGTCTCATAGAGTCATTAGCTTCTACTTACCAACTTCCAATTTTTAATGTATTGTTTTCTTCCTTAAGCTTCTCTATCTCTTTTTCCATTTGGTTGATTTTACTTTTCAAGGAGACATTTTCTCTATTTATATTCTGATTCTCCTTAACCATTTCACCAACTTTATTTTTAAATATTTGTTTTCATCAGTGAATTTTTTTATTTTTTTTCATTTTTTCCATTCTTTCTTTTATCTCCCTAATTTGGTTTTTAAAGTCCTCCTTGAGTTCTTCCAGGAAAATGCTTTTTGGTCTGGAGACCAGTTCACTTTCCCTTTTGAGGTTTCAGATATGAGTGTAGTATCCATGCTGTCCTCTTCTGAATTGGTATTTTGATCTTCCTTGTCTCCATAACACGAATCAGTGGTCTTTGAAATCTTCTTAGTGCTTTTTTTCTCCTGGTTTCTAAAGTGGATCTCTCCTTCTGGGGCTCAGGGGACTCTGTCCCAAGTTTCTTGTGTTGGAATCTGTTGGTCTGCTTACTGGCTTTATGTTGTACAACCTCTGGTTTTGTGAGGTGTGGGAGAGGGGTGGTCTTGCCCTTAGGAGTCTCCTCTTCCCCAGGACTGCTCTACAGCATGGGTGGTCTCAGCTGTTGTCTGTGTTGCTGTCTGCCACTTCCCCTGGGTGTGCAAAGCCACGTCTGGGGTCCTGGTGTTGACGTTAGTTAGCTCCACCCCCTGGGGCTCAGTTACTCTCTTTGTTCTGCTGAGTTGGGGGCTGCTGGGACAATTCTGTTCCTGTACTCATCTCCTGCCACCACAAGAAGGGCCCTCTTCCCAACTTCTCTCACTACTGAAGCCCCACTTCTGGCTCCTCAGTTTCTCCTGAGGTAGTATTCTGTGGGTTTATTCACGGAAGGGATGAGAGCCATTTTACCTGGCCATCATGGCTCCTGGAAGTTCAAGAAGGCCAGTTTCAAACCTTTAGACTATGTGTTGGAGACCTCCAGGCTAGCTGCTTCTGCAGTGACAGGCTCTGCGCTGCTGTCTCCCATAGCTCCGACAGACTCCCGTCCTGGGATGAGAAGCCTGGGGCTCGATCTTGGCGGCCGTAGCTGGTACTTCCACCCTGGGCCTGTTCCTGCTCCAGCATTTCGCTCGCCCAGCGCTCTCCTAGACCAGCATGTTGGCTAGATTCTTCTGCTGTTCCAGGTTGGTTTGGTCTGGTGCCCTTGCTCATGCCTGGCACTCCTGCCCCTTGGTCTACTAGTAGCTTCTAACTCAAATCTGCTCAGATTCACTTTTTTTAGATGTATCTGACAGAATTTGTGAGAGAGCTCCAGTAGTTCCTTCCTTTCACAGCGCCATCTTGGCTCCACCCCCTAGATCTTAGAATTTTCTAAAACACCTACCTTTATAACTTACATGTCAACCAAATAAAGTTCAAAGGATTTGTAGGATCAGATATATTAAGCTGGAAAGGATCTTAGATGCCATTTAGTTCAAATCCCTCATTATCCAGGTAAGGAAACTGAGACCCTCTGTACTGATTTGCTCAAGGTCACATAGGTAGTAATTGTCCCACCAAGGTATGAATCTGGCCTTCTGAATCCAGATCCAGTTTGCTTTATATGACACAAGGTCTCCCTTTAACAAGGCCAACTGTTTTGTTTTAGAGAGCGGGAAACCAGTAGAGCATAGAAAAGAATTCAGGTCCTTTTTGCCTGAAGTTTCTCAACAACTTGGCACTGACATTTTATTCTTTATTATAAACCTTGGATAGTCTGGTTTTTTTACCTTGTTTTTATTTATTTCTTAGCTGAGCTTTTGTCTGAAAGCCACTTATTGGTCCAATCTTTCCATTGTTAACTGCCCGCTCCCTCCCAGTCCCAATAACTGACTGACCTTCCTAAAGCACGTCACACTGGTCATGTGGATGGCTTCAAATTGACCGGACAGCTCAGTACAGCAGACTGCCCAGTTTCCCTCCTCAGCCCAGAAAGTCGAATTGGCTAATTCCATACTAATGAGCTTGTCTTTTGAGGTTAGTATTTAATCATGAGCAGGGTTCTAGCATCATCCAAGCTGATTCAGAAGGCATGTTCCTATAGAGAGGAGCTGCTCTGCTCTGCCATCTGATGAAGGGGATGACACTTGCAGGCTTGGAGAGGCCGTGTGTTACAGATTCATTTTTCAATTCCCTTTAATGAATACTTTAAAGTCACATCATAATTACTTAATATATGCATGTTTTTCTTCAAAAGATTTTCTCCATCTATAAGGTACTTCACCAAATGAAGCCCCTTGTTCTCCATCTCCATTCGAATGGTAATTGCCATGGGCCCTGATAAAAAATTCCATGTAGCTTTCAGAACAATAGTAATCTGGAGATGGCCTCATTTTCCCCCCTTGTTTATGATGAGAAGGCAAATGGTACAAACACCAATCTTATTATCACAGTAACGTTGTAGTGCTCATCATTACAGCTTAGACCATAATGTAAGAATGGGAGTTACTCTTGACATTGATGGGAGAACAGTGACAGTTGGAGCCCCAGGAAGAAAAAAATGGGCAGGCTGTCAGGCTCGACCAAGGTTCTCCTAAAACTTCATTCCAAAAGCTCATGGGTCTGCATCTCTTGCCTTGGTTGGCTAGTTTGGAAAGAGAAAATAACAGCTTGCTCACACTGCCATAGCTTAAACACTTCTAAACCACTGTATTTACTGCAAACTGAGGATAAAGTTAGTCCAAATATTGTCCTCGGTTTGCAGGAGAAAAATGACAGCCAGAAGGGACCTTAGAGATCTTAAAGTCCAACTAACCTGCCTGCTTTTTTACAGATAAGAAATAGGCTAAGCAAATCTTAAAATGCTGGCTTCTTCTTTCATAGGATCAGAGTTTGAGAGCTGGAAACAGCCCTAGAGACCACTCTCTTATTTGAAAGAAGGGGAAATTGAAGTTTGTGGAGGTATAGTGACTTACCCAAGGTCACCAAACAAGTCTGCATCAGAGGCAGGCTGGCTCTGGCCCACAACACGATTGTTCTGAGGGCTGGCATGTTGGGAAAGATGTTGAGTTGGGGGGTGGTAGGCAAGATTGTGAAGGTACTGAGGGCCAGACAATGAGAGGAGCAGTTTGAAAGAATTGGGAGTTTAGCCTGGAGAAAAGAGTCAGGATAATATAATGGCCATACTCAAGTATTAAAAGATCAGTCATAGGAGAGAGGAATTAGCCTTCACAGAATGTAAGGGCTTGAGGGGATCTCAGCAGCCATTCTAGACCAGCCCATTCATGAAGGAATCGTCCTTGTCACATACTTGGCAATAGGTCATCTAGCATATGCTGGAAAACCTCCAAGAAGGAGGGAATTCGCCACTTTCTGAGGCAGCCCAGTCCACTGCAGTCTTAGCTCTGATGGTTTGGAAGCTTTTTCCTCATATTAAGCCAAATTGACTTCTTTTCACCTTTTATCCATTGCTCCTGGCCCTACCCTCTGGGAGCAAACAAAATGTGTCTAATCTCTCTTTGACAGCCTTTCACACATCTATCATGGGCCCCTTTTAATTGGCTTCAGGCTAAATATGACCCACTCCTTCCAATGATCCTCATATGAGATGGCCGCAAGGACCTTCACTACCTTTAGTGCTCTGCTCTGGGCACTGTGCAGCTTATCAATGTTCTTCAATAAACCGTGGTGCCACAATCGTACATGTATAACCTATATCTGATTTCTTACCATCTCAAAGAAGGGGGAGAGGAGGGAGAGAGAAAATTTGGAACTCTAAATTAAAAAAAACCCAAATATTAAAAAAATTGTTTTAACATGTAATTGGGGAAAAATAAAAGATATTTAAAAAATAAAATAAACCATGGTACCCAAAACTGGACACAAAATTCTATATGAGGACTGGTGAGGGCTGAGAACAGTAGGATTATAACCACCCTATCCCCAAAGGATCAACTCTTCCTAATACGGGCCAAGATGGCATTAGTTTTTTTCTGGCTGACACTTCATTATATTGAGTTTGCAGTCCACTAAAACCTCCAGATCTTTGTTTTAGAACTGATGTCCATCTATACCCTCTCCCATCTTGGATTTATGGAACTAACTTTTTTGGTGCCCAAGTACAAGACTTGACATTGGTCCCAAATGAATTTCATCTCATTACATTCTGTCCAATACTCGGGCCTGCCAAGATCCTGGCTTTGCCATCCAGAGCGTTAGCCGTCTTCACTGGATTTGCATTATCCTCAGATTTGATGTACATGCCTTCTATGCCTTTATCCAAGTCACTGATCACAGTGTTAAACAGTCCAGTGCCTAGTACAAACTCCTAGTTCTTGCATGTTGCCTAAAATGGGGACATTTGTAAGAAGCCACTTGAGGCTGTGAATTTTGCTACTTGTTCCTTTCTCGGGTTTGGTCTGCTATGAATTCGTGCGTGTTGTGGCTGCTGTTCTTTTTCCTTATATGGGTCCATTCCCCATAGTTTCCAACTTTGGGGCATAGATACAGGCATTTTCCCCCTTCCCAACCCTTTTCAACTGCCTAGATGTGCAAGACAGGTGGCAAATATGATCATACTAGCCTTCCCAAGATGTGCTCCATATTTGGCCAGGAATCGGTCAGGCCTATGTTGTAAGCCATGACCCAGAAATCTAGACTTTTGTTTAGCCCCAGAGGAGAGACCAATACAAGGGGTGTTATATTCAAAGAAAGAAATCAAGTTGGATATGAGGGAAATGCGTCCTAACAGTGAGAACTGTCCCAAAGTAGAAGTAGGGGGTTCCCCCTCACTTGGATGCCTTGTTGAATGACCACTTGTCAGGAATGTCAGAGGGAGAATTCTAGTTGAGGTATACATTGGATTAGATGGGAAAGGGAAAGGAGAGAATAAGCATTTATATAGCCTAACTTACTATATGTCAGCTAAGTGCTCTTTTTTCTACAAATATTATCTAATTTAATCCTCATAGCAACCGTATAAGTAGGTGCTATTACTATCCACACTTTACAGTTGAAGAAGCTGAGGCAAACAGAGGTTAAGTGACTTGCCCAGGGTCACACAGTCTGAGGCTGGATTTGAACTCAGATCTTCCTACCTAACACCAGGTTCAGTGGCCTATGCACTGTACCGCCAGCTGCCAGTGAGAGTCCTTCCAATTCTAACATCCTCTGTTGCTTCTTGTCAAGTTATCTTCCCAAAGTCACATGGTACAAGAGTCAAGAGATTTTTAAAGCTAATTTTACAGATAGGTGCACCAATTTTATCACCTTATGTGCTTTCTATTCAGGAAGCAGTAAAATAGAATTCAAATCTAGTTATCAGTCCTCTTGCCCAAATGAAGGATTAGCTTGTCAAGGAACTCACTTGCACTGAATACTGTTTCATATGGAAAAAGAGAGGGCAAATGGCGTATGCTAAGTGTGGAAGGAGAGCACACAGTAGGGCTCCAAAGGAAAAGAAGAACGAAGTGAGAGGGAAGGCCATATTAAAGAGAAGAACCACTGGCTCTGGATAAGGTTAGGAGCAGAGATTTAGCATTACAAAGGACCTAAGGGGCCTCTGAATCTAAGCCCTTCATTTTACATAGGAGCAAACATACAGAGATTGACTTGGCAAGGGTCAAGCAGATAATAAGACAATGACATGGGAACTGAACAGATCTTCCTCAAACTCAGTTAGGTTTGACTCCACCATATACCACACCAATTTGCTCCATGCCGCGCCGCCCCCAGCCTTTGCTTGACTAACTACACTGCTGGAACAGTGAGGGATTCTGTACAGCAGATGGGATGAGGTGGTGCTTTCCAGACACGAGGGGCAGGTAAGGTAGGTAGGGGACTTCTAAGGTCTTGGCAGATGCTGAGCCAGAGGGCTACATTCAAGGAACATTTGTGGACGATGATACTAAGGAAAACTCTGGTTGACTCAAGGCAAAGACTCTTTCCAACAAGGTATTTAGCCACCAGATACATTAAATCAAAAGTTTTTAGAAAATTTATCTTGAACTATCAAGAAGCTCTATGAATTATAGAATCCCTTTTCATAACTATGATTCATCCCTCTCATCCTCTCACTGATTCCCTGGCCTTAGGCCACCCTTGTACCTTGGCTGGCTGGTTTGGCTGCCCAGATTCTGGCTGACCCTATGAGGACTTGAAGAATGAAATCAGTAAATAGCTGGGGTCACGCCAAAACTCTCCATAAAGGAGGTTCCGTAAGTAATAAACATGTCAGTAGCTAATGTTCTGCAAAGGCAAGAAACTCTGCCTAAAGTGAAACAATGAACACCTTTGACAAGTGACACCCATTTTCTTCTGTTATCAATTCAATAGAGATGAGCAAACATTCTCTACCACCGGCTCAATATTCCTATTCTTGGAGAGGTTTATTACAAGACTGTCTACCGAGTAATAGCAAAGAATGGCCAGGAGACTTGAGAATGACGATAACACAAAACCTAATTTCCATCCGTTGTTTTGGACTTAGCCTGGTGTTTTTTATTTTGTCTCTTTCACGTAATTATCTAGCATCAGCAGTGCAAGCAATCAGACCACTGGAAAATGAAAGGCTACAGGACAGTTGTCGACCTGATCTGATGGAGGGAGTTATCTAACCGGGAGCTCCCGACACTGATGAAATCACAAGTCTGGTACGAAAATAAAATGGAATCATTAGTAATGCCAGACACAGTTCAGGATGCTGAGATCAATCCAATCCCTCCACGGCGAAAGAAAAAAAAACACTAGGTAGCTGATCGCCTCAAGCTTTTCATTGCAGGTCAGTGAAGGAAGCACATGGAGGAGATGAAAGCCACACTTCGAGAAAGGAACAAATAGAGCTTTTGTTTTTTTTTCAAGGTTCTTATTTTTCATGATAAGTCTTCTGGAAACTTCGGACTTCATTTATATGGTGGCTAGACACCTCCTTGGAAAAGTCAGACTTTGCTCTGAGCATATGTAACTAGGTTTCTTTTTTCCCTTTATTTTCTCTTAAAAGATCTTTCCTGCAGGCACACTAAAATGGAGGGAGACCAGCTGAGGGTGGAAAATAGCCCCAAACTGCTCCTATGGGACTATAGGTATACTTCCCACCTCATAACATCCCAAACAATTTCATCGCTGTCACCATATATTCTATTAAAGCCATATGTCAGGGTCAAGAAACCCCACTAGACCACTAATCCCAATCTTAATTTTGACCATCAGAGATGCAAACCAGAAGCCAAGCACAATCCTAACTAACTCCCCTCCTAATGTTTCCTTTTCTTTTGGGGTTTTAATGAGACTTTTGTTTTTATATCACACACAGTTCTGGATATTACCAGCACCCCAAATTGATCACTTTTGCAATAAAGAATAACATTTAAACCAAAACGATCGAGTGACCGTGACCAGCAGAGTAAATGACATTCTGTCACTGTGACATATCCTAACCTAACCCACCTATCTGCTGAAAACAAAGACATCTGTTCCATTATCTGGCCTTCCTTTCCCTAAAAGGTTTACTTTCCACATTCATTTCATTTGCAGCGTCATAGTCATTATGTATATTGGTCTTCTACCTCTATTTATTTCACTCTTCATTGATTCAGAGAAATTTTCCATTGTTCTCTGAATTCCTCATATTCCTCATTTCTTACCAAATAGTAATACTCAATGCTATTTACATACCACAGTTTGTTCAGCCATTCCCTAATCAATGGATGCCTACTTGGTTTTCAGTTTTCTGCACCTAAAGTTTATGAATATGTTGGTAGACATTGGACATTTATCTCAGACCTCCAGTAGTGGGATTTTTATGTATGAGTACTCTAACCTCTTTTCTAGCATAATCCCCAAATTCTTGACATTTGGAGGAATCTGTCACTTTCCCGAGTGTATACTGCCTGCTTGCCTTCACACACTCACGCGAAAGAGGCCTTTTGTCATCTTCACCAATTTGGATGGTGTGGGGCAAAACCTCCCGGGGCTTTGCATTTTCATTCCTCTTCTCATAAAGGATTTGGAATACTTTTCACATATTTCTCAATAGTTTGCAATTCTGTTTTTATGAAATGTTTGTTCATGTTTTTGAAGTGCTTAGCTATTTTCTCTAATGTTATCTTATCCAGTCTGGTTTTGTGGAACCAAGTAATGCTGTTTGGAGGTGGGGGGGTGGTATGCTTGGACAGGTCGGTAGAAGGCTTCATCGCCTATGTGTGGAGACTACTTTCCCCTCATGTTGTAGAATAGAGTTGACCCTGATGAGGCTAAAGTGGGAAAAAAACACGTCTTTTTTATTCCACAGTTAGAATTCTTAGTACAGATGTCCAATTTCTTGCCTCATTTTATGTTTAAGAAGTAATTTCACAGTGGATATTTAGATTAAAACTAAGGTTACACTTTACAGTGTATCAATTAAATGAGAAATTCTTTCCCAGGCAAAGTCATTTAATTAGGACTTGAGGTCTAATTAGCTTCTGGGGGTGAAACAAGAGCCAAGGACTTCTCTTTATGAGAGTAAACTAAGAGAACCTCAAAAGTTCCAATTTTTAAAAAATGACTTTTATCACTCATATGCAGAGCAGAAATCTTTAGGTAGCACCCCCCCCCCAGATTCTCCTGTGGTTTTTCTACAGTAGCCCAGGTTTTAAGAGGGATACTTTAGTTAGAAATAACCTATTTATATTCTCCCCAAATATCTGTTCTATTCATTATCCTCTCATTTTATTAAGTCTAATTAATCAACAAGCATTTGAGTAGAGAGTGCCGCCTCCTGTGCTCCCCCATCAGCCAGGCCCACTTCTGAGACCACCGCCCACCTAGTCAGGAAATCAAAAATGCACCCCCCCAAAAAAAATCCTAGTGGCCCTTGCCCTAGGAATGTACTTACTTATCCCAGAAATTCAATTCAATTTAAGAATTAATTACCTACTTTGAGCCATTCAGAAAGACAGTGTGGTGTAAGGGATAGAGCTAGCTTCAAACCCAGGAGGAGCAGGGTTCCTTGGACACATACACTTTGTGTGTGATGGGGGAGTGGGAGGGAGAGGGCACACTTATGGTGACCATAGTCCATAAGTTATGGAATTTAAAGCTGAAGGAAATCTTACCTCCTACATTCACTTTCCATTAAGCTGCTAGTGTTCCCCCACCCCCACCTTGCCAAGAAATTGTCTCATGTTTATTTTTTTATACAGGGTGTCCCAAAAGTCTTAGTTCGGTTTTAAGCTATTAAAGCTGAACACTGCAGTAAGACTTTTGGGACACCCTGCAGAGTCTGTATTTACTTATGTGTTGTGTAGTGTACACATTAGCTCCTTGGAGCCAGGCATCACATGCCTTGTCTTTGGCTCCCCAGCTCCAAGCACAGTGCCTGGCCTCAAACAGGTACAATCTTGTTGGCTCATCTAGTCCAGCCTCACCCTCTTCCCCTTTTAAAGAACTTAGCACCAGGGAAAGAAATTGTCTGGCCAAACAAAGGTCAATAAGCAGTGGGGATGAGGACTCCAACCCAGGATCCTCTGACTTCAAATCTGGGGCTTTTTTTCCACTAGGCAACACTGTCCTCACAAGGTGAGGGGAGTGGAAACCAGAAGTCTCATTCAAAAACATTGAGTGAGTTTAAGCCGGGAGAAAAGGTTTCTGGAGGGGCTGCGACTCAATGTATCTATTGAGACTCTACTCAGAAGCTAAGTCAACTGAAAAGATGCTCTAAAAAACTTTGGAAAAATATTACCTCTTTGCTCTCTATGGTTCAAGGACTTCAATATAGCGGCATAACACCTGATTCCTTATTTGAGAGCCAAGGGCAACAACCATCAAAATATCCAAGCAAACAGGACATTAGAGAAAATTAATTCCCAGATGATTTACAAAAAGTCTATTAACAAAGGAGAATTTCCACAGCTAGTGCCTAGAAAATGTGAGTAGATAGAAATGTCATTTGGAGCAAGAATTAAAAATAAGCATGATAAGTCAGATTCACCTAGCACCCATTAAATAGCTAAATATAAGCTGAACAAATTTAGCCTCTAGAAGACTCTGCTCACAAGGCTCTCCAGAGCTGCTCCCCTGCCTGCTCCTGCTGCCACGGAAATTGAACTCAGCCGCGTCAAGTCACAGGCCTTCCTTTATGCTAATCACCTGCGTATCTGAACAACGCTCTTGATAGAACAGCTCCTCCTTATGGCGGGAGCCTGGCCTCTCCAGTCTTCTCCCATATTCCCCTCTCTAACAAACTCAAAGACAAATAAAGGGATGATAGTCACCTGCCCATTCTGGGACGGTTTCCCCACCCAATCCGGGAAAACTAGTTCTGGGAGAGAAGTAGGGAGCTCCCTCCCTCCAGTGTGTTCATTCTGGGTCAGCTACCTCCCCCATCACATATTTGCAGCTTAACTCCTTTTGGGAGGGGGCACTTTAATGACAAAATTAGCTCCTGAGGAGGCGAGGACTGATTCATTATCGTCTTTGTAACTCTGGTCCTGGCACACAGTAGGTGTTTAATAAGTCCACCTTGAATGATAGGTTGGCTACAACAGGTAACTGCCTCTTAAAGCTGTAATTTGGTCCGCTCTTGGTCCCCTGGCTAGCCGAATCTGCTGTTTAAAAGAGCAGAGCCTTTCTTCCCCTTTCAAAGTGTTTTGTCCAAAACATGTAGAACATTTCAAATGATTCGTAAACTGTTAAACAGCACAATTTAATTTTTTCCCCAGCAGGTAAGGAGGCCGTGGGTGGAGCAGCACCAAGTCCCTTTCACAAAGGACTAAAAGCGCTTGCTGGAATCCAGGGGAATCACATCCCTTGTGTCCTGATGGCTTTGCTTTTAGTGCAGACAAAGGATGCCAGCTTTATACATTATTTTCCGAAGCTGACGGATGGGAACCAAAGTGTTTGCATCCTGCCTGTATCTACTCTCTTCCTGCATTCAGCTTACTGTCCTTTCATTCTCTAGTGGGGAAAGTCGTTAAGCTGACATTTTCTTCCTCTAGGCTATTTCTTGCAAACTCTGCTCTTAGTCAACCAGTCTCTCAGATCTCTTCTGCCTGGTGGGCAGGCTTTCTTGACACAACTGAATGGTACTTGAGGTCTGGGCCTGAAAACATTCCAGAAAGATTGTGCTTTAGTTTGGCTTTTTGGTTTGATTTTATTTTCCAATTTGGAGAGTCTGAACTCTGGCTGAGGAACTCTTTGAGTCTCTGTCCCAGCGGTGAGGATTCTGGAATAGATGTTTGAGGTCAAGATCAGAGACTGACAGCTGGAAGGAACCTTTGAAATCATCCATTCCCCTACATATTTACGGATGAGGGAACTGAGGCCCAGAGGAGATTAAGTCAATCAACTGGCATTTATTCAGTATCTACTATGTGCCAGGCACTGTGTTGTGGAGTAATTTGCCAAAGGGCACAGAGGTCAAAAAAGAAGAGGGGTGGGATTCAAACATATGCTCTTGGACTCCAAATTCAGTGCTCTTTAATACTCATTCTACCTGCCTAGGATCAGAGAATCCAAGGCTGAAAGAAGCCAACTCATCGAGGGTCAGAGAGGAGGACTTGCCCAAAGACATACTAAGGGCAGACCTAGGAGTGGGACCCAGGCCTCTGTTGACTCCCAGACCTGATATCAGGAGTGCCCTTTATGTGGCTTAAGGCACACTCTATTTCTTCCTTCAAATCTTTATTATTGAGAGGTAGTACAGTAGATTGGGGCAACTAGGTGGCGCTGCAGTGCGTGAAGCTCTGGGCCTGGAGTCAAGAAAACTCGGCTTCCTGAGTTCAAATCTGGCCTCAGCCATTTACTAGCTGTGTAATCCTTGGGCAAGTCACTTCACCCTGTTTGCCTCAGTGTCCTCATCTGTCAAATGAGCTGGAGAAGGAAATGGCAAACCACGCAACTATCTCTGCCAAGAAGACCCCAAATGGGGTCACAGAGGGTCTAACATGACTGAAAAACAACTGAACAGCAAAAAAGTGGATTGAGCACTGGACTTGGAGTCAGCAGAGACCTGGGTTCAAATCCTGTCTCTGGTGCTTTCTGGCTGTGTGATTCTGTACAAGTCTCCTAACCTCTCTGAGACCCAGTTTCCTCATCTGCAAAATGGGAATGTGATGCCAATGGCAATCCTGTTTCTGATAGGCTACAGTCAGGTACCCCGCAAAATGACTCCTTTTAAGGACTATTAAACGTCGGTAATTGGACTCCCTGTATGCTCTATCCCAGCATCCTTCTAGCTGGAAAGAACCCCCTTACTCTAGCAGTCCCTGCTGGCACCTACCCAGAGTCCCCTTTGCCCCACCCATCTGCTAAGCAAGTATGTTGATGCATTCTCCACTTCTCACTTCCTTTCTTCCCCTTTCCCAAAGGGGCTAGCATGATCTATGAGGCTGGGCTGGATTTTGAAATCTCTTTGGGCTCCCTTCTGCTTTCCCTTCCTGACACCACTTCTTCTTCCTCTCATCCCTGGTGGCACTCTATCCACTCTGCCACCTAGCCGCCCTATGACAAACATACGGCTTATTTAAAAATATGTGTGTATATAAGATATTTACATTTTATATACATATATGAATATAATACACACTTCCACGGAGCCAAAATAAATAACCAGCTACTACAATGAAATTATCTAGTGTCTTTTCCCCAGGAAAACATCTCACAGAGGGGATTCATAAGGTTCCAGACAAATATGACTCCTATTCAATGGCCTTGGGGATTATAGAGGGCACTAGATATAGGAACAGATTGTCTACCTCTGGACTTCTCCTAGGTTCTGGCCCTCCAGTGCCCCAAATTCAATGCAGATAGGAAAAATGGAGGAGGAGTTACCAACTTTTTCTTCACCTTTTTATAGGGCCAATCTAGTCCACTCTGGAGTATGCTATTCTTAAAACACCTACCCAAACTTAAATTCTTCAAATACTAAAGACCAGTTTTCCTTTTCCATTCCTACGAAGAGCTAACAAAGCATATTAGAATGAATATGAAGCATCGGATTTCAAAGGCCGGGGCGTTCTAAGTAGATGTGTGCCTTCCCTTCCCGTAGAACCTCAGTTCCTTGGTCTGTAAAATGGGGATGATGAGAACATTTTACTACCCACTTTTTACTTTGGTTGTAAAGCAGAGCTCCCTTGACTGGTGTGTTGCTGAAATACTGCCCCAAGACTATAGTGCAGGGGGAAGAGGTGGGGGAGAGGAGGAAGATGGAGAGCCATCTGACAGGAATGCATCTGAGGTATAGATCAGACTCAATGCTGGGAGTCGGGTTGACATTTCTACTGAGCCAATAACTTACCAGTTATTATCCTGAAATTGTAAAGGGCTTTCTTCTTAGGAAAGCACATCTTATAAAGGTCAGTAGCAAGGCCAATGGCAAAAGAAAAGAAGGCTGATGATTTTTAGAAGGCAACAAAAACCCCTTGGGAGAAGGCTGGTGCAGAATTTGATTTACTAATGAATTCTGCAGTGATATAACTAGATGTCAGCCAGTCGATATGAGAGAGGCCAAAAAATAAACAAACAACCCAACCCTGGCATTGGATTTTGTCAAGAATTCAAAGTTCTCTAGCACATCAACGTTTACAGAGTTCTTCCCCTAGAGTAACTTTGGGAGCTACGGATTGTAAGCATTAGTATCCTCATTTTATAGCCAGGGAAATTGAGACTCAGAGCCCAAAGTGACCTAAGTTCTAAGTAGCAGTTCCTGGGGTTGAATCCAGGTGTCCTGACCCCAAGTCTAATTAATGACCTCCCCATTACACCATACTACCTCAAGTAAGCACATTCCAAGGCCATGGCTAGAGTCAGGGATCATCCAGGCCTATGTGCCATATCATCTATAACTGCTTCTACAACTAAGTGGTCTGCATATCACAGCAACCAATATTAATAATGTTGACTCTGTATCAGTAAGAAAAGGTTAAATTTAAATTCTGCAAATGGCTAATGAGGAGACAATATTACAGCTAAGTTTACTCGGTACCACTTGGGGAAGAAAAGAATACTTGGGTTTCACCCTTGGTCAGAGAAGGACCTTGCAACCACAGGCTCAGAGGTGCTAGTCCTAACCTCCCTGCACCCTGAGGAATCAGGTCTCCAGAGATCTAGGATTCCACCCCCTTCTGACTCTAGGGGGAGCCCTGAGGGATTAGAGGTAGCTTTTAAACCCAATGGCTTTCTCTAGCCATCTGGGGGTCATCAAAAAGAGCCAAAACAACATTCTAGGACTTAAGGTATGCTATATAGCCTCCAGAGCAGAACCAAACTTGCATTGTACATTGAAACAGTCCAGAAAATGGGTTTCCTCCTCCTCATGTCCCTTCACTGGCCTTTGTTTAGCCAGGCAGTTTCAAGTACTCAGGCCATTCCACAGCCTAGGCCCAGGAGGTGGGCCTAAGGGTCAGTCATAGTGTGGATGTGGATAGTAGGCAGTGCATGGGGTCTCCACTTAGTGGGAGAATTTGGGAGCCTAAGGAAAGCGGGCCTTGGATGCTGTCATACCACAGCAGAGGGAGTGGTAGCAGTAGGACAGTGCTGACCAGGAGAGGCTAGGATAAAGGGGCAGGCATCACAGGCCTAGGCAGGCAAAGGGGCCAGCCCAGGGGCATAACAACAATAATTAGCATCGATATTGTGCTTTAAGGTGCTTCGTTATCACATTTGATCCTTACAACAACCCTAAAAGACGGGTAGTATTATCCTCATTTTACAGAAAAGAAAACTGAGGCAAGCAGAGCTTAAATGACTTGCCCAGGGACACACAGCTAGAAATCATCTGAGTCAGAATTGGAACTGAGGTCTTCCAAACGTCAAGGCCAGTGCTCCGTCCACTGCCCCGACCTGGCTGTTTTGGTGGGTAGGTCAGTGGTGGTGGTGAGTGTCCGCTAAGGCAGAGAAGGATGGCTAGGTAACATAAAACTAGGCTGAATCTCAGTCCTTGCCAGTCAGAGAAGAGGGAATAGTGAAGGGAATAACATTTATCGGTGCCTACTCCATGCTAGGCACTCTGTTTATGCTTTACAAATATGATCTCTTGAATTGTCACGACAACCCTGGAAGGTAGGTGTTGGTATTATCCCCCATTTTCTAGATGTGGAACTAGGTAAACAGAAGTAAAGTGAGAAAACTTCATGAGTAGGAATGGTGAAGGATGGAAGCTGGGTACATTGTGCCCTACCCGACTGTACCTCCACAGTCTGTTCCCAACTCCCTTTCAGGGTATTTTTTTTTAATATGACTAACCTTATACTCTCCATTCCAATTAATTTGGTCTGTTTGCTGTTCCCTTAACATGACATTCCAGTGTCTGCTCATGTCTGACCCTTTGCCACAAGCTGTCTGGAATATTCTCTCTCCTCATCTCATACGATGACAAAATAAGTGTCAGAAAGAAGGATTTTAGACAATATCTGGTCCAACCTCCTCATTTGTCAAATGAGAAACCTGGGGCACAAAGGAATTCCTTGCCCCAGAAGACCCCCTTGCTTCCTTCAAAGTCCAGCTCAGGTCCCACCTTGTGCTCAAGGCCCTTCCTGATCCCTTCAAATTATGAGTATTCTCTCCTTTTGGAAGTTACTTGTTCATATACTTGGAAGTAACTGACTTGTGAATATGTTGCATAAACAAACACACACACACACAGAATGTAAATCACTTGAGGGCAGGGACTGCTTGGTTTTTGTATCTTTAGTACTTAGCACATAGTAGGCAAATTAATTAATAAATACTCAAAGGCGTGATGAATGGGTGGATGGACGGATGGATAAAGACATGAATGAATACAAGGCACAGTGCTAGGGGATCCAGACAACCAAATGGAACACTGCCTGCCCTTAGGGAATTTATACTCAGTGGGTGCTTAATAGGTGTTCGTTGTATTGAATTGCTTTGCCTGCTACGTCTGTGCAGCCCAGGCCCACAATCGCCCAGGAAGAAGCCCAGCAGTAAGCAAAAGTTTGTTGACTGGGGGAATGTGAGGTAGCTCCCTGCAATCCACTCATGTTATTTCCAACTCAAACAATGATAATGAGCTTTCCCCACTTTCTAATTACTGATTTCTGCCTGGAGAAACATCTTGGCTTTTCCAATTAACAATAATTTAATATGTTATTGCTTATCCTTTTGTTCTTTTTTTTCTTTGAGCTCATCCAATTACTGCACACGGCTTTGTTTTCTTAGCCCTAAACACTAGTTTTAGTTTTTTTCTGATGAGATTTCTCTTAGATCATGTCCTAATTATGAAGCATTTCCAGTTGTATTTAAAATCCTCGCTAAATGCTTCACATTTGACATGTATTATAAGGGTGGAGAAAGTATCATCTGCCTGGATACCCTGGGAATATTGCAAGTTAACAAAAGGTTATTTTGGTTTTTTTCTAAATAAGCACTTTCCAAATGTCGAAACCATTATCTCCTGCTGCCATATTTCAAATTATATGCAACTTAAACTAAATGGCTTTTTCTCTCTCTCCTTCCCAGGCCCTTGTATGATGAGGTAGTTGTTTTCAAATCATAGCTGGAAGCCACCTGGGCCATCCACGTGCTGAAATCCCACTCAATTCTGCAAAGTTTGTCAAGGAGCATATAGGAGCCAGGCACCAGGCTGGGGGCTGGGGGCTGGGGCTGGGGAGACAAAACCAGAACAATCCCTGTCCTCAAATTGCTTCTGATCTCCTGGACATACAGCACACCTGTTTCCTAGAAACACTGAGAGAAGCCTCTTCCCTTTCCTGTTTGCCTTTCACTGGAAAAAGCCCAATGCCTTTCACCTGAATCGTAAGATCTAGAGCTGCAATGCCCTAGTTTTACAGATGAAGAAACTGAGGCCTATAAAGGTGACAGGACTTACCCAGGATCATACAAATAGGCGCTGGCAGGGCCAGGCTTTCCACCCAGGTTCTCTGACTAGGAATTCAGGATATTTTCCATTGTGCCTGTAGCACTGAATGTTTTCTACTTCTCATCCTTGTGATATCCCTTGGGATATGTTATCTAGAATTTGTCCCTTTCTCATATTTCATTAGGGGCAGGAATCCTTCTCAAATATCTTTCCCTTCATAGTGCATGGGGTAGTGCCAAGTACATAGGGGCAAATATATACCATTACATCCTTACCTGAACAGAAGAAAAGAAAAGGAATGAAAAGGAAAGGAGAGGAAAGAAAAGAGAAGAAAACAATGGCTTACTTAAAACCAGAGTGCCCCCTTTTGTATCAGGAGTAATTGCCAGGGTCAGATGGTCTAATGATGTCTCTCCTCCAGCTTCCAGCCAGTTTTGTACAGCCAGACTGTAATGACACTGTGTGAGACTCTGTGAGCATAAAAACTTTATTATTATCATCATTCATAATAATAATAACAGTAATGACACCTAGATGAGTCTGAGTCCAATCTTTGGGCACTCAACATTTTCCTGGCTAATCCACTGATTGGGTCCATCTCTGCCGTCCTCTTCTCTCCCCAATCTTTATTTGAAGAGCATATACCCTAGAGGCTAAGGTACAATCAATCTATTAAGAGGGCTCATCAGCGTTATTGCACTGATTTCATTTATAGAATTTCTGATCTAATGGAAGAAATGTACCCTTCCAACCATTTATTATAAGAGGACTCCACTTTTAATCAGGGCTTTGTACTTTTAAAGGGTCATACATTTCTGATTATCCCCATTAGTTACCAATTCAGCCTTCTCAAGTGATTGGGCAGTTAGCCCTGGTCACACTAAATCAATGTCATGTATAAATACATTCTAAGAAACGTAACTATGTCCTTGTGCATTACATGCAAATGTTTAGGTGACAGTCACTTATGGGAAACATGCTGTCTGCAAGTCTGCGTGAGTAGCATCTGTGCCAGCAGTTTACACTATCCATCCTATAACTCCTCAGTTAAATGCAGGGATTTGCCAAGGAGCTAATGCAGGGATTATTATCCTTTTTTCGGGTCCCATACCCCTTGGACAGGCTAAGAGGAATGTTTTTAAATGTATAAGGTAACATACAGAGGGTTACAAAAGAAATCAGTCATACTAAAACAAAGATGTATTTTTCTCAACCAAATCCCCTGAAATTTATTCATGGAGATCAGGTTAAGAACTGAAACAGACCACTCCAGACCAGGGGCAGAGAATGCTAACACTGGCACCTTATTCATTCTGGGTACAAGGAAGGAAGAAGGAAAGAAGGAAGGAAGGAAGGAAGGAAGGAAGGAAGAAGGAAAGAAGGAAGGAAGGAAGGAAGGAAGGAAGGAAGGAAGGAAGGAAGGAAGG
>CM053628.1:28868013-28886016 GCA_028646595.1 Phalanger gymnotis | reverse complement strand
GGAAGGAAGGAAGGAAGGAAGGAAGGAAGGAAGGAAGGAAGGAAGGAAGGAAGGAAGAATGGAAGGAGGGAGGGAAAGAAGGAAGGAATGAAGGAAGGAAAAGATGAACGAAAGGAAGGAAACATGTATTTATTACATGGATGCTTACTATGTGCTAAGCACTGTGGTAAGTGCTGAGGATATAAATACAAGTAAAAAACACTTTTCCTACCCTCAAGAAGCCTATATTCTAACGAAGAGGACAACATACAAAAGGGAGCTGAAAAGTTGTGCTGAGGTGAGGTGGTAGGGAGGGATTAAGGTACCTATATAAAGGCATAGTTTTGAAGTCCACAAGCCAGGAAGAGGGTCAGGAGGGAGATGAAAGCAGGCCTAGGCCCCTCTACAAAATGAAGGCTCCAATGGGAAAAAGGGACAGAAGGATGTTCCATATTGAAAAGGCCATAGGTGTAGTTTGATGTTCCACTGAGAAGGAGCCCGCAGGCACTGAGGGAAGTTCCAGAATGAGATAGAATTGGTTTGAAGTGGGGAGGCCAAGAACAAGTCCAGGAAGGGAATGAAGCCCAGCTTGGGTCTCATCCTGTTAATATCAGCCTGTCTTTAACATTAGATTTTATGATTGTACTCTTGACTCATATTCAGTTTGTGATCCATGAAAACCTCTAAACTTTTTCTTCCACATCTGTTCCTACCAGTTTAACATACTTGTTAAAGTGGTTCATTGATGCTCAAGTGTAGGATTTTACAGCTCTATTACATTTCATTTTCTTAAGTTTAGCCCCTTATTTTTTGTCTGTCAGAATTTTGCTGGACATGACTCTTTCCCCTATTGTGTTGGTACTCATCCAGCTTTGTGTTTTCTGCCTGTCTGATAAGCATGCTATGTCTGTCTTCACCCATGACACCAATCAAAAATGTCACCCGTCACATGGCCAAGGGCAGATTTCTGGAGCCCTCCATTTAAGTCTTTCTTCCAAGCTGGTATAGAGCCAATTAGTCTTTGGATCTGATCATTCAACCAGTTCCACCTCTTTCCATCTCGTCCACAAGAATTGTGTCAGAGATTGTCAAGTGCTTTTTCAAAATTGAGGTAAACTACCTCTACAGCTTTACCTACTAATCTAAAGTTGGGTGTTTTGGTTGGTGGTGGGAAATTGGAGGAGATGAGTTGAGGCAGACTTGTGATTTCACCAATGAAGGAAACTTCTGATGTGGACAATCTTTCTACTCATGCAAATTGGAAACCAGTCAGTAATAGAAAATTGCCTCGGGCCATGAGAGGTTAAGTTACTTGACCAGTGTTACTCAGCTAATATGTTTTAGAGTCAAGATATGAACTCAGGTCTTCCTGATGTCAATGCTGGTCCTTCATCCACTATACTACATTGTCTCTACATTGTGTCCAGTGACCATGTTGACAAAGGACATAGGGTCAGTGTGGCATGGCTTGATGAAGCTATGCTGGCTGTTTGTGATCACCATTTCCCTTCCTATGGTTCACAAATAACATTATGGGATTTTGTCAGGAATCTAAGTCAAGCTCATTTGTCTGGTGTTAGAAATATTCACCTTCTTCCTATGCACCCCTGCCCTCATCTTTTTTTAGGTTGATGTTGGCCTGCCTTAAGTCCTCAGTCACCTCTACCATTCTATTCCATTCTTTCAAAGATCACTGCCAATGACTTAGCAATTTCATGCCTAGTTCCACCTGTACTTTGGGCTTAAATAACTTGGGCTCAGTGAAGGTAGTCTGTACTGTCTTATTTATCTTTTTCCTCATCTTAGTTCTCAGTTCTCTAATAACCCCTTTTTGATCTATCCTCAACAGTCCAAAGATGAACTCTGGTAAAGGAAACAAGAAGACAAACAAGATGGGGACTGTTGCCTATTGGCCTGTGATTCATGATCACCTCCCCATCCTCCCAAGCTATTGTCCTGTTCCTTCTTTAATCTTTCTCCCCCCCCAATATATGTCAAAACAAAAGAAAAATCCATTCTACTTTTCTTATATTCCAATCCTTCTGAGCTTCAGTGCTCCCAATGTGATTCTTCCAGGAGCATGCCAGGTTTTGGGATTCATCCTCTGCAAGTTGCCCTTTCTCTCCTCTTCTGAACACATTTGCTTTGAAGCTAACTTGAATGATGTGTTCCTTCTGCATTGACATCAATCCTTTTAAAGAAACACCCCCACTTTTCTCCATCATCAAAAAATGTTTCTCTTTGTGTCTTTATAATTGCATTTTTGAGAGTTTCCCATACCTCCAACTCTGGCTTTCCCTGGAGAATTTTCAGCTCTGGCCCCTCCCTAATTCCACTCTTCTACTTCAGTCAGCAGTTAGTTCCCCTCTTCACTTCCTCCATCTCTTAAAGGATGAATATATGTAAAGCATTGTATAAACCATAGGGGTCTCAATAAATGTCAGCTATTATTTATTATTTCAATCTCTTTCTAACATTTTTCTCTTTCTATATGACGTGAACCATGTCAGCTTCCCCACCGTCCCCTAAAGATGCCAAAGCACTTCCCAGCTCCTCTCCCTTTTCTCCTGCTGCTCCTCCATCACAGAATCTGATATTTGTCCCTGGTACTCAGTGGCTATGTAGCTCAACCCATTTATGACCAGGATTATAGCTATAACTGACCTGACAGGTGGTTAGCAGCTTCCATTTGTAGACGCTCCCCAGAAGGGGAACCTAGCACCTCTCAAAGTAAGCCCAATGGCTTGCCCAAAGCTGGTCGGGTTGCCTCGAGAGGTGGTAGATTCATTTCTTATTGTTAAGAAGCTCTCCCTGATATCAGGTCCCTGATGTCACATCTATCCTCTTGCTGCCCTTCAAGGCTATGTTGTCATTTTTCCTCTTCCATGATTCCTCTCTCAACCATCACCCATCCTTTGCAGCTCAAGATGATGTGTTCGATGAATGTTTTGCTCTGCCATCTTCTCTCCATCCCTTTAAACCAAGAATCTTTTGGATAATTTGCTCTACAGTCTAATTTTTTACTGATTAGAATAGGTTGATCAGTAGGAAACCTAATAGATATTTGTTGAATTCGATCATTTCTTCACCAAAATCCTACTATCTTTGTTGCCTGTAGTACCACTCATTCTCCACTGAATCTCCAGCTATCTTGTTTGGTTTAAATGTATCCTTGGTGTGTTGTGCTTTGGTGGCTCTTATGAAATCTAGCATGGTATTAGGTACTCAATGCTGATTACGATGTGTTTCCTATAAACAGATAAAATCTAAATTTAGACCATAGGAATGCTGGAATTATAACATGCAGTTGTCTACTGGCGAATGGGGGCAGAAGTGGGGTGTCATGATTGGTCAGTCACAGTCCCTGGACATCTACCTACTACATGCTCATCACTGTGCTAGGTGCTCTGGGCCATGGAAATAGATGATGATGACGATGGTATGGCATCAGAGGGCCTGGGTTCAAGTTCTGGCTTTCTCACTTACTAACTTATCAGCTGGTCCCTTCACCTCTATGGACTCAGCTTCCTCATTTGTAAAATAAGGGGACTGGACTAGATGTCCTATAAGGTTATCCCAGCTTTAAATCCATGACGCTATATAGGCTCCTATAAAGCTAGAGGAGATTTGAGAGATCAAGTTGAACCTCTGTATTTTTCAGAGATGGTAAATGACTCGCCCCCCAGGCAGTAAGTGACATAGGCAGAATTTGAACCTAGGTCTTCCCGTTATTCTGAGGATGCCAAATCTGTCTGTCAGGAGCTTCCAATTCAAGGTGGACTTTTCTGGCATTTATAGCTGCTCAAACTCCATCAATAGACAGTCAGCATAGAGCATAGTCAATCTGAACATTCTTGTAACTTTTTCTGGAGATAGCTTGGGAGCTACCTTTCTAGTCACCACTATATGGCTCCTAGTTTGGAATATAGGGCCCTACAATGCTAGCAGCTTTCATTTCATTTTCATCTACATTAAGTGTCTTCTCACAGAACTTGATTTACCACATTACTTTGTGAATCTGCTGCTAAAAGTCGTGTTTGCTGTGTGACTACGGGCAAGTCCCTTGCCCTCTCTGGGCCTAAGTTTCTTAATCTTTTGAATGAAGTGGATTAAACCAGTTGATGTTCAAGGATCCCTTCTAGCTACCACATTCTATGATGCTATGAGCCATTAGCTTTGATCTACTTTGTCAACTTGTCCCACTGATTTCCTATTATTCTGGGCCACCTCATTCATTCGACAAATATTTATTCAGCATCTCTATGGAAGGTACTGAAGCAAGGTCATGGCAACACACACACACACACACGTACACACACACTACAGTGTCCTGTTCCATTACATCATGGACGCCACGAATGGTGGCAGGAAAATGGACGTCTGGATGTCAGGAGGCTTTTCTTAAGTCAACCAAGAGCAGCCAGACAATTTCCGGAGAGCTGACAATTTTCTTTGCCCCCTTCTGCCCTCTGCATTGATAGGAGAATGAACAGACTCCCGTGTACTCAAGTTCAATGAGCTAAGATAGGAGTGGGGAGCTGGACAATTTCAGTGTTCTCTAAGTGATTCCATGGCAAGGGATTGCGGGGTTGAAAAGTACTCTGACAGCTGGCACTCACAGCCAGGCCCCCTCCTTCTTTGTCTCTTTCCCCAACCCCCTTTTAGGACTTAAACTCACCCATCTGCGTTCTTGAATGATGTGCTAATCAAGACGGGACCACTGTGATCAATTTATTTGAGACAGAGAGAAGCCCGGTCGAGTTTTTAAAAAAATGATTAAGGGTTCCTTTGTAAATTGCATTATTAACTTATCAGGAGCGACAGATCACATGGTGGGTGAAAAGGAGAATGAAAAATTCATCAGGGTGTTAGAAAAAAGGGGGAATGACAATTGGAAAGCACCACTCAAAGGAATCATTGGAGATGCAAATGAGATTAATTACATTTGAGCTGCTTATTTCTGGTACCCTAGGATTTGGTGGGGTTTTTGTAAGTGACTTATTTTTGTACCAGAAGATAAATTAATGATAATGTTTATTAACATATTGAATTGCATTAGAAATTGGGATGGGGATATTTTTCCCCTCTATTCCACAGTGTGACAGCTCGGAATGAATGCTGAGATCCACAATCAATACGTAATCTGCGCAGCCACCCCTGGATGGGCGCTAATATTACTTATCGCCATCATTTAAGTCAAGAGTGTTTTCCATTAATTTGTTCTGCAGTCTAATTTTCTCCTGATTAGAATAGGGCGATCAGTCAGACATCCCCATTTGTATTCCTTCCTCTGCAACCAGCTCATTTGATAGCCACGATCCTGTCACTTAAATCATAATAAGACAGCCACATAATCATAAGACTATTTTCCATTTCTTTGGCACTTGGTTATTATTTTCAGAGCACTTTCCGAAGGCCACAGAGTTTATGGGACCCTTACAAAAACCTTGTTCTGTGAGCAAAATAGGGATGATCTCCACTTTATAGATGAGAAAATTGAAGCTCAGAGAGTTTATAACCCAAGGCAAAGGGTTATACGGAATGGGAAACAGTGGCGGGCAGGGGAAAAGAACTGGATTTTTAGTCACAGGACCTTAGCTCTCTCACTTCCCAGCTCTGTGATTTTGGGCAAGTCACTTATGCCTTGCCATAATCCTGTGATCTGGCCATTTCCCTCTCTCTCCTCCGTCAAATTATGGAGCTGGACTAGATGACCTCTGGGGGTCCTTCTAGTTCTAGATTCAGAATCTTATAAATAGCTGAAGTACCTCTGAGCCACCTATAAAATGAATAACAGGCATTTAGCCTCAAAATCTCTATATGTCAAAACAAACAGTGGAAGCTATTGAGTATCATGCCTTAGTACAGCTGCCCTGTTTTCATCCTTCAGTGCTACCTCCTATCATGGACAAAAAGAAAAACTCCACATATACCAAAATATTCACAAAAGCACTTCTCATAGTGGTAAAGAAGTGGAAACAAAAGGAGATGCCCATTGAATGGAGAAATGGCTAAACAAAGCATGGTACATGAGTGTAATGGCACATCTTGTTGTGCTATAAGGAATGGTGAACGTGACAAATACAGAGAAGCATGGAAAGCCTTGCATGAACTGATGCAAAGGGAAGTAAACAGGGCCAGGAAAGCAAGATACACATATGCACAACAATTTAAAAAGAAACAATAACCATAAAACAATCTAAAATGAATGTTGTGAAATTATAAAATTGATGAGTTTGGTCCCATGGAGACATATGAGAAGACACCTTCCCTCTACTGCTTCGCCAAATAGAACATTGCACGTAGCATCAAAATTTTTTTCCATGTACCGATCTGTTTTGATGGATTTTTTATCTTTTTCTTTTTTGAAAATTCTTGGTTATTAAGGATGGTTTTTTGGGGAAAGAAGAAGGTAAGGGATGCAGGGGGAAAACTAGGCAATCTAAAAACAAAAGGGATGAACAAAAAAATCTATTTTTTTAAAGAAGCCTATTCATAACTGTCAATGTAACCACATATACAATGAACTAAATTCCAATTCATCTCTTAAATCCAAGATTGGCTATTCTGAGGCACTAGTAAAGACTGTTCACATGTGAGAGTGACACATGTTCCATATTATCTTCCTCTGATATATTTCATTGCATCAGGCCCAGTGCACTGGGTTTTTCTTGAGAGTAAGTGAGGATACCATTTTGGCAATCTGAGTGACTAATTGCCCCATGTACTGTCCAAAATGCTCCTTGGGAGCCACTCCAATTTAAAATTTCCCTTTCAGAATGGCTCACTCGTTTCCTTAAAGGTTATATTCCATTATCAACTATGTAAAGGAATAAAAGTTTGTGGCCATTTGTCCTTAATATGCCATGAAAAGGCCGAGGATTTCCTTAAACATTTATGTCAAATTAATTGGGCAATAGCTAATGAAGCTTAACTGATACCAATGGGCCCACCACCGTGGAATCTTCCAAAGTTGTAATACCTCTAACCAAGTGACAGATTCTCTTCCATCAAGTGAGTGAGCATTTCTGGCCAGGAAATGATTCTTGGGCTCCCAGCAATCACAGACCTTTAACCATTCAGCCACTCAGAACTCCTGAAACCATTTTCACCCCAATTCTAGCCTTTTCTACATTTCTGATGATTAAAATGAGAATCAGAGCATATTTTATCTGAAAAAGACTAGAGATAATTTACTAGGTTGGAGAAATGGAGGACAAGGATGGGGAGTGACTAGATGGCAATGGCAATGACTAGAGTGGAAGCCAGGACTCCTGACTAGGCTCCTAGTGCTAAAGTTGGGTAGAACTTCAGAGGCTATCGAGTCCAACCCCCTCATTTTACAAATGAGGAAACTGAGGCCCAGAGAGATGAATTGAATCTCCCAGATCCCACAAGTAGTAAATGGCAGAACTGGGCTTTTTACAACATCCTAAATTTCCTAAGGACCAGTCAGTGCTCAGCATGTCTGAGAGAGTAAAGCTTCATGGTCCTTGAAGCTACAATGTCAAATGAAAATACACATTCCCTTTGTTAAGCAGGGTGAGGGGGGCAGTGCTTGAGGTTAAAATGCATTCACAAGAGCCTTAAGGAACCTAATGGTCCCTAGTCTCCTTTCCCACAATGCCAAGCAGCTCTTCTTAGAGGACTTAACAGTGGCATGGGGTCCTTTCTGCTGCTAGACATGCCTGTTTCTTTTATCACTCTGAGCCCTTCCAAACAGGAATAACTCTCCTCTTTCCTCTCTCCAATATCTCAGCTAAGACACCAGAGTGACATGAGTAATAGCCCAGCTTCCGCTGTCTGTGCCAAGGCTCAGAGAGGATTGATTCATTCTGCCATTGGTTGGGAATGGGGGAAGGGAGGGAGGAAGGGATACTGTGATGCTCCTACCTTTGAACCCCTGGAGGCACTGGGGGTGGGGGTGGGGATGGGGTAGATGTCTTCTTTCTTTGTTATAGCGATGAACCATAGGAGATCCTAAATGTTCAGAAGCTGTAAGTCCTGCCTGGCTCTAAAGGGTTCCCTCTCACTCCCCATTAACTGAGTCTTTTCTATGGCTTAGTCTATTCTTTTATAATAAAAGGAATATCAATCAGAGCTTAACTTGGGGATTCAGGCTGATAATTCATTTCCCAGCTTTTTTTGAGCCAAGCTAGAAAGGTTACTGACGGCCATGGCATTTTAATGGAGAACAGTCCTGAGAGTGACCCAAGGGCCCTTTCTCTGTGTTCTAGGAGATCACCATTTGTTTCTTTTCCTCATTAATTTCTAAGGTCGTGTCCATCTGACAGTTGATTCGTAATTCTTTCTCATGTTAATGGTCAATTTCTGCGCCACAGAGTTGATAGGCCACTCAGAGATGGGAAACAGCTTGTTAAGGCAGGGAAAATGTGACGTCTTAGCCTCATAAGCCAGAATTCCTATGGTGAAAATTATTGCAGGCAACAATTTAACTCATTTTTAAGAGGATACCATCAGAGCACCACTGGCTACTGGGAAAGGCTCAGCCTCAGCTCAATTTCTAAGGGGCATTAGTACCCCAGGCCCATCCTTTTGAGACCTTGGAGCAAAAGAATAAGTTCATTCTTGTCCTCCTGGTCCCACCAAGCACACTCAAGACTTCAAAAGTCTTAGAAAGTAAAAGACAGGGTTTGAATGTACATTTCTCCGATCCAAAGAGAAAAACACCAAAGGCAGGTCCTGGACAAGGGAAGAAGCTGAGGGAGCGTGGCACAGAATAGTTCAGGGGATGGTGGAGATAGGACTAGCTTTCTAGCCCTTTTGTAACCTTTCCAAGCTAAAAGCTCATCCATCCATAGAAGCCCCAACACCCTACCCCCTATCCAAGACTCCTTCTATATGCTCAGGATCGCATCTGCAGTAGTAGTATAAGAGAAAGAACATTGTATTTAGAGTCAGGAGTTCAAATCCTAGCCCAGAAACTTCCTAGCTCTGTGACCCTAGGAGTTTCACCTGAACTCTGTGCACTGCAGTTTTCTGCAGGGAAAGTCAGGTGGCTGGACATGATGATCCTGTAGGTCTCTTCCAGCTCTCTGTGGGCCTCATGCTCTATTTGGTCAGTTGATATGCTGCGGCCACACTAGTTTGGATCCTTACTACCTTTCATGTAGCCTAGCAGAATAACCCTCTCATGAGCTTCCCTGCCTCATTTTTTCCTTCTCCAAAATAGGCCAGAGTTACTATGTTGATCTCCCTATGGCAAGGGTTCAATCATATCACTTCCTAACTTAAAAACTTTCAGTGGTTCCCTATTGCCTGCCTAGAGCTCTGTTATCTGGCTCCAATTCACTCTTTCTAACTAGGTGGCACTGTGGATAGAGCACTGGGCCTGGAATCAAAAAGACTTATATGACCCTGGACAAGTCACTTCACTGCTGACTGCCTCAGTTTCCCCAACTGTAAAATGGAAGTCATAATAGAATCTACCTCCAAGAGTTATGAGGATAAAATGAGATGATATGTGTAAAGCACTTAAAACAGTGCCTGGCACAGTGCGTTTTAAGTAGGCACTATATAAATGCTTGTTTCCTTCCTCCCTTCTTCCAGACTTCATACACACTAGATTTCAGGCAAAGTGAATTTCTAGCTGTCCACTAAAATCTCCCAACTCTGTGCATTTTCCCTATCTGGAAGATGTATTCTTCTTCTCTCCATGTCTCATAATCCTTAGCTTCTTTCCAGGCTTTACTCATGAACTCCCTCCTCTAGAAAGCCTTTCCCAACTGCTCCTCCCCAATGGAAACA
The DNA here is from genome assembly GCA_028646595.1 of Phalanger gymnotis. Classification (NCBI taxonomy): domain Eukaryota; kingdom Metazoa; phylum Chordata; class Mammalia; order Diprotodontia; family Phalangeridae; genus Phalanger; species Phalanger gymnotis. The sequence continues at coordinate 28,876,269 of CM053628.1, read as the reverse complement.
TTCCATCAGTCCTCAACTTTCAGTTTGTTCTTTGCTTGTGTATTATACTGATTGCTGTACATGTCGCATTCTCCCTCCTGTCCCAGATAGAATGTTATCTCCTTGCAGCCCGGGGCTAGAGTTTTAATTCCTTTTTATCCTCAGCACTGAGTGGCTGCTTGTAGAGTGGGAAGAGGGCCATTCTCAGAGTCAGGAAGACCTAGGTTCAGTTCTTGCTTGTCTGATACATAATACCTATGTGACCCTGGGCAAGTCATGCTTCTTCACAGGGTCCTAGGCAACTCTGTAAGATTTAAGTTCCACATGCCTTGGTAATCTGCATCAGGAGATATGAAAAGGTAGTTTTCAGAAGAAGAAATCAAAGCTATCAAGTTACATGAAAAAATGCTCTAAATCACTACTGATTAAAGAAATGCAAATTAAAATAACTCTTAGATACCATCTCATCCCTATCAGACTGGCTAAAATGACAGAAAAGGAAAAAGACAAATGTTGGAGAGGATGCGCACTATTGGTGGAGTTGTAAACTGGTCCAACCATTCTGGAGAACAATTTGGAATTCGACTCAAAAAGCTATAAAACTGTGCATGCCCTTTAGCCCAGAAATACCACTACTAGGTCTATATCCCAAAAAGATGAAAGAAAGTGGGAAAGGACCTATTTGTACATAAATATTTCTAGCAGCTCTTTTTGTGGTGGTAAAGAATTGGAAATAGAGGGGATGCCCATCAACTGGGGAATGGCTGAACAAGATGTGGTATATGATTGTGATGGAAGACTATTGTGCCATAAGAAATGATGAGCACGATGGTTTCTGAAAGACCTGGGAAGACTTACATGAACTGATGCAAAGTAAAGTGAGAAGAACAAGGAGAACATTGTACACAGTGATAGCAACATTGTAATATTGTAAGGATGATCAACTGCGAAATACTTAGCTACTCTGAAAAATACAATGACCCAAGCCAATTCCAAAGGACCCATGAAAAAATGCTATCCGCCTCCAGATGGACAACTGATGAAGAATGAGTGCAGACTGAAACATACTTTTTAAAAAAAACTTTCTTAATTTTTAGTGTTTTATCTTATATGTGTTTTCTTTTGCAACATGGCAAATAGGAAAATATTTTGTATGACTTCACATTTATAATTAAAATCAAACTGCTTGCCTTCTCAAGGAAGAGGGGGGCCAATGGGAGGGAGAGAATTTGGAACTCAAATTTTAAAAAAATATCGATAAAAATTTTTACACGTAATTAGGAAATGTTTAAAGAAATAAAGGAAACAGTTAAAAAGAGGGCTTAAGCTCAGAGTGTGTACAAACCAGATCGTGAAGGAAGACTCAACAGGTCTTGAAGCTTGAATCAATGTGGATGAGAACCAAGAACGGGGGATCAGGAATGACACAAAAGCTTTAACTGTGAGGGAAATCTGGCCTTAGTGTTTTTCCAGGGCCTTCATTGAATCCATTTATTGAGGGTCTGAATTTGTCATCATCCATTTTTGCTACATTACCCTTGTCTTATTTATTCTGTACAATTACTTTATGGTGTGAGAGCCTTTAAGTTGGAATCTTTTCCTCTTCAGAAGAGCAGTGCTTACTTCATGTCAGTTATCCAATGATGCCGCCTCCATGAAAACTTCCTTTATGAATTTTACTGCCCAGAACAGTGCTTTCTATATAGGAGATAATTATAAATTGTAGTAAATATATTTTTACTATGGGGTTTTTGGAAATGTGTAGACTAGTGGACTGAGAGAGAGCAATGGATTCAGCAACTGGAAGATTTTTGTTGGAAATGCAGTGCATCACAGAAGATAAGGCATTGTACGTGGAGTCAGATGCCTGAGGCTGGAATCCTGGCTTTCTACTTTGGTGACTTTAGGCAAGTCACTTAATGGCTTTGGTCCTCAGTTTCCTCATCTGTAAAATGAAGGGATTGGACTATATGACCTCTAAGGCCCCTTCCAGTTCTAGAACTATGACCTTCTAACAGGTTTATTATCTACTAGGTTCAAATTCTAGGCTTTGCTACTTATTATCTGTATGACCTCTGCTTAGTCACTCTCTCTGGGCCTCTGGTTTCTATTCAGTAAATGATCAGGACTGGGCTATACGACCTTTGATGGCCCTTCAGGATCTAAATTGAATAAGCTGATGATCTTCTGCTAGGTTTATATCCCAGATCTGCTGTTCATTAGCTGTGTGAAGATAGGCGAGTCACTTTCCTCACATGTGCCTCAGTTTCCTCTTCTGCAAAATGATGACGTAGATAACTTTCAAGGTTCCTTCTAGCTTGCACTCTTATAATCCCACATCTGGATGGTACTTTACCAGAACAAATCCGTCTGCACCCCAAGAAAGCTGCCTAGTTAAAAGCTCAGTATTCTTAGCTCACTTAGGCTGAGCGCAAGTGCATGATGCCACTGTGTGATGACTTGAACTGTCCATCACAGCAGCACCAGAAGAAATAAGGCAGGAATCAGTAAGGAAGGGAAGTGGGGATGGTCTGGGACATTCCACTACCCTTTGCTAGAGTGAGTAGAAGCTTGAAAGGGCAGTCCCTCCCCCAAATAGCATGGACTATTGATTATATGTGGCTATGCAGGAAATTAGAAAATGGAGAGCCAGAATGGAATGATTCATCTTTGTCCACAGGGGGAAAGAGCAACTTCAGTTTCTATTGGAAACCAGCTCCCTCCTAGGATGCAATTTTTGAGGACCATATCTTTCTGTACAATTTGTACGGAATGCATTATCATGGAAAATCTTCAAATTGTAATAATTATGGGTGTTCACAGTTGTCATCTAAAAGCACATTTAATCACATTCATCTACCAAATCAAAGAACTTGAGAAATGAGACTGAAATGGCCTCCCCGTTGTACCAGGAAGCATTGGCAGGGAGACGTTTTTTAAAAAAATGAGCAGAGTTTGTCCCTTTTTGTCAGTGGAAAAAACTGTTTTCACATGAGAAGTATAAATTTCAATCTGGAAGGGACCTTAGAGGTAATTTAGTCCAACCCCTTCATTTGAGAGGTGAAGACACTGAGGCCATGAAAGGGGGAAAGCTTACTAAGTCTACACAGCAAGTTGAGCTTTTATCTGTAGGGGCAGAGCTGAGATTCCAAGCGGAGCCTCTGCCTCCCAAACCAGTGCAAGCCCCCTGTTGTTGTTAGTCCTTCGTTCTCAGAGAGGCCCAATGCCATCACAGGGGTGATATCCTGACTTGTGTGTGAACTGTACTGAAGCAAGGCAGGGCTGTGCAAAGCTGTCAGCCTCACTCTCTCCTCCAGGTTTCCATCACTAGCCTCTTGCCTCGGCCACAGACAGCCTCCTAACTGACCTCCCTTCTACCACCATTCTGTCCCCACTCATGTTCACTGGATGTACCACTGCTAGCACCATCTTCACTCAAACTATGGTGCTCTGCTCAAAAGCATTCAGTGGCTCTGCAATGGCTACAAAACAAAGCCTAAACTCTGAGCCTGGCATTCAAGGCTCTCTTTAGTCTGATGTCAACTTGCTTTTCCAACCTAATTGCCCAGTACCCCCGTTCATGTGTTTTGCACTGTAGTTGTACCACTGGCTTTGTCATTCTTCAGACTGGAGAGTCTTAACCTTTTTTGTGGATCCCAGACCCTGCTTCTTTGGACCTTTGATGAACTTTTTCTCAAAAGATTGGTTTTAGAAAAGTAAAGGAAATGCAAAATTTTAGTTAGAGATTAGTGCAAATGAAGGTAGAATTTGTTTCCATCCAAGATCATAGACCCTCTTAAATCAACTCCTAGACTTCTTGGGGGTCTGCAGGCCCCAGGTTAAAAAAACCCTGGTTTCAACCCATCCCCATTTTGTCTCTTTCTTGTTGTTTTCCCTGTGCCTGAAATGCCCTTTGTGTTATAACTCTGCCACTTGAAAATCTACCCTGCATCTTTTAAGACCCATCTCAGACATCACCTCCAGGCAGTCTTCCTTGACAGCCTGTGAGCCAAAAGCTTTAGTCTACCTTGGGATTCTCGTAACACTTTAATCTCTGAGCTCCCAAATGGATTTTTCTAAAGCTCAGATCTAACCATACTTCAGTTCCTTTCTCATTAAGCCCCCATGGTTCCCTGTGGCCTGTAGGATCAAATATAAAGTACTCTCCTGGTCATTTGAGGCCCTTCACCATCCGTAAAACACACCCCACGTTCCAGCCAAGATGGCCTACTTGGTGTCCTCTATACTACTTCAGGACTCCAAGCCTAGAATGCTCTCCAACCTCATCCTTATCTCTTCTCATCTCTAACTCGCTTCAAGGCTGAGCTCAAGCACTACCTCCTAGATGAGACTTTTCCTGAACATCTCTGTCTGGAGAGTCCCTCCCCCAAGTTACTTTATATAACTTTGATAGAAATTTGTATATGTATATATTATCTCCCTGCCCTCCACCCTATACAATGCAAACTCCTTGAGGGCAGGGACAGGTTTCATTTCTATCTTTCTAAAACCAGTGACGAGAACAATTCCTGGCACATAATAGGTAGGCAGCTAGTTGGTACAGTGGACAGAACACTGGGAATTAGGAAGGCTTTTGTTCAATTCCAGCCTCAGACACTTACCAGCTACGTGACCCTGGGCGAGTCACTTCACCTCTGTCTGCCTCAGTTTTCTTAGCTGTAAAACGGGGATGCTACTAGCACCTGCCTCCAAGGGTTGTTGTGAGGATCAAATAAGATACTGTGAAATGCCCAGCACAGACTCAGTGCTCATGAAGCACTTCTTCCATTCTTCCTTCTGTGCCTGGTACTTAATAAGTGAACCCCTTTGCACCTTCTACTTTGTGTCCTTCCCTGCTTTACTTTCTCTTGATAGATTGTAAACCCTAGAAGGCAGACACTATGTCCTTTATCTAGCAAAAAGGTATGTGTAGAAGCTTAACACAGTGGGTGCTTAATAAATTTATATTGAATTTATTTAAATGTTTATTCAGTAAATGAATAAACTGATCGGTTATGTTGATTCCACTGGAATATTTCCACTAAAGAAATAACCTACTGGATAACCAATCAATATCAGATCGAGTTCCTTCTCTGGGTAAGGGGATGTTCTAGGTGCTACAGAGAATATGAAGAGTTCTAAGATAGTGTTCCTGACCTCAAGGAACTCGTGATCTAGAAGGGTAGAAAAGACATGAACACCCAAGGGAAATAATGCATGGCAACAATACAGGAAGATGTTATAAGAGAATATATTATTAAGTGGCAACAGAATTACAGAAATAATGAATGGAAAAGTGTTAAGCACCTCCTGTGACTCAGTACTGCAAGGTACTGGAAATACAAAGGGAAAAGCAAATATGCTCTGCCTTCTAGTAGCTTAAGGGGATCCCGGATCCAATGGAGTGGTTGGTTCTTGCCATGTCCAGAAGTTCTGATTTTCTTTTTTACATGGATTTTTAATGAGAGCTTTTGTTTTTTATATCACCTACATTTCCCCTTGTATCCCTTCTCTCTCCATTCACAGAGAGCCATCCCTTTTTGCAAATAATTTTTTCATGAGAAAAACTGATTAAAAAACGCATCGAAAAATCTAATGTCATGTGTATCGTTCCACATGAGCGCACCTTGCCCTCTACAAAGGAATGGGGGAAGTGACTTCTCATATCTCTTCTTTGGGCCCAGGGTTCTTCTTGGTCATGATATAACATTTCAGTTTCCATTTATGTTATTTGTGTCACAGGGCTTATTCTACTTTGCATCAGTATCTGTAAGATGAATTTTTTTGCTATCCTGTAGGCATCATGTTTGTAGTTTCTTGTAGCACAATAATATTAACTGGGCAATAGCCATTCCCCAACTGATGGGCATCTGCTCTGTTTCCAATACTTTGTTACCGCAAAGGCACTACTATAAATACTTTGGTGTACATGGAGCCTTTCTATGCGTCAATTACCTTCCTAGGGGATATGCCCAACAGTGGAGTCTCTGAAATGTATGCATACTTTGATCCACTTCATTTACATAAAGACAAATTGCTTTCCAGATGAATTTACTAATCCACAGTTCTATCGACAATACATTAGTGCGCCCATCTTTTCACGAATCCTCCAGCATTGACTATTTTCAACTTTTGTCATCTAATGACTTCTTTTTTATCATTACATTATTACATGTATTATTACACATATCATTATTATACATATTATTATTACACATATCATTACATTATTACATGTGTTATTATTACACATATCATTATTATACATATCATTACATTATTACACGTATTATTACACATATCATTATTACACATATCATTATTACATATATAATTTCATTATTACATTGTTATTACACCTATCATTATTACACATATTATTATTACATATATCATTTCATTATTACATGTGCTATTATTACACATAGCATTATTACACATATTATTACATATATCATTTCATTATTGCATGTGTTATTATTACACATATCATTACACATATCATTATTACACATATCATTACATTATTACATGTATTATTACACATATCATTATTACACAAATTATTATTACATATATCATTTCATTATTACATGTGCTATTATTACACATATCATTATTACACATATCATTACATTATTACACGTATTATTACACATATGATTATTACACATATCATTATTACATATATAATTTCATTATTACATTGTTATTACACCTATCATTATTACACATATTATTATTACATATATCATTTCATTATTACATGTGTTATTATTACACATAGCATTATTACACATATTATTATTACATATATCATTTCATTATTGCATGTGTTATTATTACACATATCATTACATTATTACATGTATTATTACACATATCATTATTACACATATCATTATTACACAAATTATTATTACATATATCATTTCGTTATTACATGTGTTATTATTACACATAGCATTATTACACATATCATTACATTGTTACATGTATTATTACATATATCATTATTACACAAATTATTATTACATATATCATTACATTATTACATGTGTTATTATTACACATATCATTACATTATTACATGTATTATTATTGCCCATATCATTACATTATTACATGTATTATTATTACACATGTCATTATTATTCATTATAACATTTTTGGGTATGTGTGAAAAAGGGAGAGAGAACCTTTTCTATGCTGTGTATAAAAAGATCCTTTTAATACTAGAACAATTTCATGGAAACAAAAAATGTTAATGCTGAAAGGAACATTACATAAATTCTAATCTAACCTCTCATTTTACAAATGAGGAAACTCAGATCCAGTGAATGTCTTATCTGAGGTCATACGGTTATTAACCGACAGAGTAGGACTCAAACCTTGACTCTTCATTCCAAATCTTAAAGTCTTTCCAGTGCCTCCCCTTTGAACAGATTGACCTATTTTATTCTGAATTTTGACTCCTAGCAATTAACATTCTTGTGTAATATTATTAGGCTACATCCTTCTAGGTAGTTACCATGCAAAAATAATTGAGGAATTAAGGAAGGATACTATCCACTGTTGCAGAGCTAGCCATAATTATGGAGGCAGCAGAGTAGGACTTCATGGATGTACACAATAATCTTGTCTTGCCATAACAAATTATTTTTGCTTCATCACAGCACCCCCCTTTCTTGGGCAGCAATCTGACCTGGAAAATAACATGGCCAGGAACATTGTCTTTCAAAAGAAAGGATAATCATATGTATTCATTGAGGCAGCTGGGTACAGTGTACAGTGTACATTGCTGGTCCTAGAGTCAGGAATACCCAAGTTCAAATTCAGCATCACACTTACTAGCTAGACGTACCATGGGTAAGTCATTTAACCTTTTCTTGCCTCAGTTTCTTCAACTGTAAAATGGGCATAATCATAGCCCCTACCTCACAGAGTTGTGAAGATCAAATGAGATAATCTTTGGGAAGCACTTAACACAGTTCCTGGCACACAACAGGTGCTATATTCTCTTTCCCCTTCCTTTTCCCTCCAAGTGAGGATGGAATAAGGTAGATATTTTTTTTTATCAGATTTTAAATTGTATTATTCTTTTTTTCCTTTTCCTTTTTATTTATTTCTTAACTTCCTTATTTAATATATTTAGTTTTCAGCATTGATTTTCACAAGAGTTTGAATTACAAATTTTCTCCCCATTTCTGCCCTCCCACCCACTCCAAGATGGCGTACATTCTGGTTGCCCTGTTCCCCAGTCAGCCCTCCCTTCTG
>CM053628.1:28811232-28867513 GCA_028646595.1 Phalanger gymnotis | reverse complement strand
CTTCTTAGGGAGGGTGGATGGGAAGGGAAGAGGGGAGAGAATTTGGAACTGAAGTTTTTAAAAAAATAGATGCTCAAAAGTAAAAAAGTTTTTTTTTTCATGCAACTAGAAAATAAGATGCACAGGCAATGGGGCTTAGAGATTTATCTTGCCCTACAAGAAAGGAAGGTAAAGGGGTAAGGGAGGGGAGTGGGGTGATGGAGGGTAGGGCAGACTAGGGAACAGGGCGACCAGAGTGTACGCCATCTTGGAGTGGGGGGGGGTGGAAATGGGGAGAAAATTTGTAATTCAAACGCCTGTGAAAATCAAAACTAAACATATTATAAATAAATAAATAAATAAAAATAATAAAATAAAATAAAATAAAATAAAAAGATTCTGATATGAGTAAATTCTCACAAGCACCCATGACCAAAGATCCCAGCAGGATGGCACCAAACAGATGGAATACTGAATGGATTTGTCAGCATTCCAGTGAAAATCTCTATTTGTCATCAATGACAGTGGAACCACGACATTTGGCCCCTAGCACTCCAGTCCCCAAAATGTTATATGAGGAAGCAGAAATGGTACTTAAAATGTATCCAGAAAAAGCAAGTGGACATATATATATATATAGCCCACAAAGTACTTTCCTCCTGAGAAAGATAGTATGGGTGCTACTTATTCCCACTTTCCAGATCCTAGGATTAACTGACTTTAGAGATCATCTTGTCCACAACTCTCATTTTACAGGCAAGGAATCTGAGGCACAAAGAGGATAACTTGTCCAAGTTCAGAGACGGCTCTTTCTCCTGTAACTAAGCCTGCAAGTATGTACAACCACTTTCCCTTCCTCTCTTCCCACTTTTTCCCTCCCTAACTAGCCCCTTAGAGCTCTTCTCTGTAAAGAAGAAAAAAAAACAATGCATGTTGTTATTTGTTATCTGGGACCACGATTGATAATAACAATTACACAAAGTTAGGTTTCCTTTTAAGGTTATTTTCACATGTGTTATTGTAGTCACTGTCTTCTAGTTATATTTAGTTTATATTCCATCAGTTCTTACAAATTTGCTATGCTTTTCTAAACTCCTCATTTTCATCATTTCTTACTGCACAGTACATTCTACTATATTTGTATATCACAATTTGTTCAGTCATTCCCAAATGAAAGGAAGCCTACTTTGCTTTAAGTTTTTGCTACCTGAAAAAAAGTGCTGCTATATATAGTATAGTGTACAATAGAACTTTCTTCTTCTTTGATCTCGTTCAGTTATATGCCTAGTAGCAGGTATATATAGGGTCATGGTTGTTTGGGGAAAAGTCTAATGGTATTAAGAATTTAGTGATGATTCTCACACAATTCTAAATACATTTTCTAGGATGGTAGTATCACTACATAGGGTATTAACATGCCTGTCTTCTCAAAGCTCTGCTGACATTGATTATTTCCATTTTGGCCATCTTTGCCAACTGACAGGTATTAGGTAAACATTTGAGTTGTTTTCAGTTTGATTTGTTTCATTTGCATATTACTTTCATATAGTCACTGACAGTTTGCGATTCTTTTAGAAATAGTTCATTTTCTTAAACCACCTACCTATTAGAAAATAACTCTTGGCCTTACATATTTGTGCCAATTCCCTGTCTATATATCTAACTATCTTGTCTATGAGATTTCTATTTGTGATGTCTGATACAAAGATTTCTTTTACTCACTCTGTGTTTTCTTTTTATATTCTAGACATAAAGATTTTGTTTCCACAATTTTTTTGAAGAAATTGTAAGTGCATTTCTCTATTTTGCCTTTAATGATTATTGCTATGTTTTATTAAGAATGTACTCATGTATGTGTTATATATATATATATATATATATATATATATATATATATATATATAATATGTGTATATATATACGTATACGCACACATACATACTCCCATATAAATTCATAACCAAATGAGAAATAGTGGCCATTACAAAAGATAAAGGAGAAAGATATGATTACAGGAAACTGAAAAACTTTTGCATGAAAAATGAGTGCAAATAACATAAGAAGGGTAATGATTTGGGGAAAAAATCTTTATGTAACATATCTATAATAAGGATTTGATATCAATGATAAGGAACTGACACACATATATAAGAATAAGAGTTATTCACCAAAGAATAAACGGTCAAAAGATGTGAATAAACAGTTTTCAAAAGAAGAATACAAGTATTAACAATATATGAGGGACTTCTGGGGGTAGAGTCAAGATGGAAAAGTATAGAAATACTCAGTCAAGCTCTCCCAACATTCTCCTCAAAACAATTTTAAAATAATGCCTCAAATAGAATTCCCTTCCAAACTTTAAAATAATTCCTCAAATGGAATTCCGGAGTGGCAGAGCCAAAAAGTTAGAGTGAAACATTCTTCCAGCATGAGGCAACATAGGAGGTCAGACATCTATGACACAAGGGTGAAAGCTGGTCTGGAGCCAAGTGGAAAATCACCCGTAGTAGGTAGTGGTAAGTGGTAGTGATAGAAGCAGCAGCAGTTTTGGGAGCTCTCAAGGCAGAGATGGTAAGGGGATCTGGCAACCAGTCAGTAAGAGATTACAGAGGAACTCTGTACTAGCACTGGATGTAAGACCAAATGCTCTATGGAAACTCCATTACCTATACTTACTTCTAGGTCACAGTTCAAAGGCCTCTGCCTTTGAAGGAGCACTTTTGGTCAAGAGGGAGTGGAAGCCCTGAGAGGTAGTATCACTTCTGGTCCCAAGGGATGAAGGGTCCTGAGGAATAGTACTGATTGTAATCAGAAGGGATCAGGAGCCCTTCCTGGGTAAGGACCAGCATTCAGACAAAGAGAGCAATGACCATACCTCTTTCCAGATCACATCACCTTGGAAACACCTAAAACTCCAAAACTCCAGAATTAGCTCTGAAAACAACAGTGAGATAAAGCCTGAAGCTTGAGAGAGAGCCCCTCTCCCCTAATGTTGGGAACAGATAACAACATTAAAATAAAGTTCCTAATCAAGAAATAGGGTGGAAAAGTGAGCACACAACAACAAAAAGAACCTGACCATAAAAAACCACAATGATGATGAGGAAGATCAAGACACAAACTCAGAAGAAGAAAATGAAGTCAGAGCAGCTAAAAGCAAAGCCTCAAAGAAAAATGTTAATTGCACATAAGTCCAATCAGATTTCCTGGAAGAGCTAAAATGGTTTTCAAAATCAAATGAGAGAGGTAGAAGAAAAATTAGGTAAAGAAATGAAAAGAAAGGAAGAAAGTTATGAAAAAAACAATTAACAGCTTTATAAAAGAAGCACCAAAATATGGAAGAAAATAATACCTTAAAAACAGAACTGGTGTATTGCAAAGCAGTAAGCAAAACAATTTGATACTGGCTAAGAAACAGTGATGGATCAGTACAATAAATTACACATACAATACACAGGAGTAAATGATGTATACGATGAATACAGAGAAACATGGAAAGATCTACATGAACTGATACAGAGTGAAGTAAGCAAAACAAAGAAAACAATATGCATAATAACTACAACAATGTAAACGGAGCAACCACACATGCAAAAATCAAAAGTTACTGTAACAAAACTATAAAGATTAATAACTCAAATAAAGATATAACAAAACTCACCCCTTCTCAGAAGTGAAATCTCCACAGGTCTAACACATTGCATGTTACGAGATTTTTTCAATTTGATTCAGCTGATCAGTTGTGCTGATTGTTTCTTCTTTTTGTGTTTAAACAATACTATTTCTAATATAGGAAAACTCCCTGGAATGGGGTAGGGAGAGGGATAATAGGGAAAACTATGATGATGCCAAATATAGAAGACATCAATAAAAACTTATTTTTTTTAAAAAAAAGAATCATCGGACTACCTGAATGTCATGATAAAAAAGACAACATTATATTTCAAGATATCTTCAAGGAGAAATGCCCAGATCTCTTTGAATTGATGACAAAGTGGAAACAGAAACAAGAAACCCCCGAATGAAAGCATCCCCTGAAGATTATAGCCAAAACTCAGAGTTTCCAAGTCAACAAAAAATACGGTAAGCAGCCAGAAAAAAGAATTCAAGTACTCAGGAGCCACTGTCAGTATGCTACATGATTTATCAGCCACTTGGATAAAGGATTGGAGAGTTTGGAATGTTATAATCCAGAAGGTTTACAATCAAGAATAACTTACCCAGCAAAACTGAGTATAATTCTACAGATGAAAAAAAATGGATCTTAAATGAAACACAGGATTTCCGAGCACTCCTGATGAAAATACCAGAACTACATAGAAAATTTATTTTTGTTTTTTTTTTGGAGGGGGGAAGGCAGGGCAATTGGGGTTAAGTGACTTGCCCAAGGTCACACAGCTAGTAAGAGTGTCAAGTGTCTGAGGCCAGATTTGAATTCAGGTCCTCCTGACTCCAGGCCCTGTGCTCTACTCATTGCATCATCTAGCTGCCCCTACATAGAAACTTTAAAGTTAAGTTAAGAGAAACATAAAAATGTAAACAAGAATAAACAACCATAAGGGAGAAAACAAGGATAAATTGTTTATAATCTAATATAGAGAAATGATACATGTGTTCCCTCTAAACCCTACCATAATATAGGGTCATTAAAGGAATCTAGTTAGACAAGGCATAGGAATGATTGTTATGTCTTGATGATATGAGAAAAATGGAAAAGAAGAGAAAGATTAATATACTAGGGGAGATTGGAAACAAAAAAAATGGTGGATCTCATATAATTAAGGTTCACAAGTAAAAGTCTATACAAAGAAGGAGGGGTAGAAGGAACAAGAAGGAACACAGGCAATCTTAATCTTATCAAAACAAGTCAATGGAGGGAAGAATACATGCACACGCAGATTTGGGTAGAGAAATACATTTCACTCAACTGGAAAAAGGAAGGAAAATGTTGAACAAGGAATTAGAGTGAAGATATGTAAACTACAACAATGCAAACAGAAAGAAGACACACATACAGGTCAAAAATAAATGTTTTAAAATTATAAATGAGGAATTCAAAAGAAGAGATATGAGAAGATACCCTCACTCAACTCCCTGGCACAGGTGGGAGGTACATAAGTGTTGTATATTGCACATACTTTCAGACTATTTAATATATTGATAAATTATGCCGAGTTTTTTCTCTTTTTTTTTTTTTAATTTAAAAATACTATTTGTTATGTGAGATGATGTCTGTGAGGGGCAGGGGGAGAGGCACTGGGAGATATTATAATGATATAAAACAAATCAATAAAACTATTTTTAAAAAATTGAGTAGACTTTTCTTATAAACCCATCAGGATCAGGCATCTCCCCTTCACCCCCTTTTTTGTTCCTTTACAGCTGGTTCTGTTTTCTGAGATTTGGTCTTCTGTTAGTTTGTCTAGTTTATGATTTCGAAGGTGTTCCTCTGTCATTTGTATTGTCATTTTGGTGGCATAGGGAGTTCAGATAATTCTTTTTTCTCTCCTCTGGTTTTTGCTGTGATTTCGTTTCATTTATTTGCTCCTTTCCATTCAGATTTTTTCCCTCTTCATTTTAATCAAGTTAGCTAAAGGTTTACCAATTTTGTTAGTCTGTTCAAACAACTAACAGTTAGTTTTAGTTATCACTTAAATAGTCTTTTTGGTTTAAATTTATCCGTTTCTCCTCTAATTTTCAATATCTCCTCTATTTTTGCTTGCTTGGGGGTTACTAACTTTCTAATTTAAAAAATGAATATTCAGTTCATTAATCTAATCTTTTTTTCTGTTAATGTATGTTTTTAGGGATATTATTTTTCTTCCAGGGACTGCTTTAGGTATATCCCAGAAATTTTGGTATGCTTTTTATGATTCTTATTTTCACATAATTATTAATAGTTTCTCTATTTTCTCTTGGAATTATTCATTATTTGGGATTCCCTGTTAATTATTCATTATTTAGGATTTCATCTGGGCTTATGTCTTTTGCTTGTACTCTATGAAATGATTATTATTTTATTGCGTTTTGCTCCTAAAAAGATGTATTTACTATTTCTGTCTTTTTATATTTATTAGCAAAATTTCTTTGCCCAAATATAGGCTTAATGTCTGTAAGAGTTCCCTAAGAGGTCCATGAAGACAATGAAGTTTGAAACTCACCTCATGTACTGGCTGTGTGACCCTAAGAGATGTGGCAAAGTGTGTATATTTTTTAGCAATCCCATTTAGAAGATGCCGTAAGTCTTTTAGCTTTATCTAGAAATTTGATATTTTCCCTTTATTTTAGCTTTTTGTTAGATTTTCCAAAATGAAGAGCGGAACATTAAAGTATTCCAGTATTATTACTGCACTATTATATCTTCTTGTAATTCAGGGAATTTTTCTTTTATGAATTTCTATGCCAAGTAATTTGGAGCATATACATTTAACACTGATACTGTTTTTCTGCCTGTTTCCTTGCTGACCCTTTTCAGGACTGCTCATTCATCTTTGGTGTCTACCTGATTCACACAACTCTCACTTGTGGCTCCAAAAAGCTACAGCATACCCAGTGGCCACACCCAGATAAAACCATCTTGGTAGACAGGCTAAACCAGGTTGAGGATAATTGACAGGCCTGTGAAGACTTTCTTGGTGGCATGGACAATTCTTTCCAATGGCCATGTTCTAATGGCCATGCAGGTGGTTGAAGCAGGTGTTGTGGAGTGCTTAGACCTTGGTCAGACATCAAAAATGCCAAGCTCATCCACTGTATCCCAGGTCATGGCCAGTCATCTTGACTGTTGTTTTGCCACTGGACTTTGATGACTCTGAAAGAGAGAGTGAGGCTAAAGACTGTGTGCAACTCTGCCTCACTTAAATCCAACTCACACTAGTCAAAATATCACCCATGATGTCATTGCTCCTCTTTGAAAATGAAGGACAAACAACAATTTATTTATCTCTGTGCTATGAATTTTTTTCTTTCCTTATGTGACACCATGACTTCAATGCCAGCTTTTTTTACTCACATGATACATAATAAATTTTGTCCTACCCTCTCATTTTTGTTATATATTTTTCTCTTTAGGTTTGTTTCTTGTAAATAACAGATCATTGAATTTTGTTTTCTTATAAAATCTGACTCTTTATTTTGACTGGATCATTTCATCAATGATCATTTAATCAATTTAATCAATCTCAATTACGAGATTTAAGTCTACATTTTCCTACATTTACCTCTAATATTGATTTTTTTGAGATTAGTATTTGTTTGTTGCTCATTTTCTTTAAAGATAGTACTGCTTCTTTAGTTATTTTTAACTCCATCTACTTTAATGCAACCTTATTTCTACTGACTCTCTTCCCCCTCCCCACTCAAGTGATACTCCCCCCCCCCATCTGTCATCCCTTTCTTTGGTTTTGGAATTTTGCTTAACTTATTGTTTTTTTCTTTCTTCCTTTTATCTCTCTACATAGCCATATGATTTTCCCCTTCCTTTGCCTCTCAGCTATATGGGTAAGTAAAACCCTCCTTTCCCCTCTGACTTCATTTGCTTGTACTATTTTCCAAAAAGGATTACTTTGCCTTATCCTTTTTTATCAACTCTCATCCTTCTATGTCTTTTCTAAAATTTTTTCTTTGATCTCAGGGTTCTCTTGTTTATTTACTCCTTCTTTAGTATTTGTATTCATCATGTAGTTAAGTCTTTTAAAGCAGGGATTCTTAAACTTTTTCCATTACCAATCCCTATCAGTGCTTCTCAAACTGTGGGCCATGATCCACAATTTAAGAGTTCTGCTTTACAGTAGCTATTTTGACTTCCCTTTTCTCAATAGTTTCTATATTGTTACCTTGTTGTTCTTGTCCTCTTTCTTCCAGTTTATTTCTATTATGCTTCACTCTCAGAAGCACCAATTCCTACATGAGATAGAAAGGAGAAAAGTACTTACTGTACCATGGTAGAAATGTTCCTGTTCATATGATCCAGTTCTATTCCCTGCCTTCATCATGATCATTTTTCCCCCATCTATGATAAAAATCTCTCTCGGTCCATGTCCTCCATTCTTTTTAGATACTGCTTGCCCCCTTCTGAAGTGGGGGGCTTTCCACTGAAGCACAGCTGACTCTCAGAGCACCAAGTCCCTATAGATTATACTTATTTTAAGGTCCTCATTACCCATTATTGAATAGCTCTCTTTCCATCCCCATGATATTACACTTCAGAGGGACCCTTTTACATCTCTAAATCAACATTTCCTCTTTTATTTCCTCCTGTTTCAAGACTTCCTTTTGCTTCCAGTTTCCTAGAGGCAGTTAGGTGGCACAATGGATATAGAGGTGTGTCTGGAGTCATGAAGACAATGAAGTTTGAAACTCACCTCAGATATGTACTGGCTGTGTGACCCTAGGCAAGTCACTTTACTTTTATTTCCTTCAGTGCCCTCATCTATAAAATGGGGAGTCATAATAGAGCCTACCTCCCATTGTTACTGTGAGGATGATATGACATAATAATTGTAAACCATAAAAAGTTCTATGCAAATGTTTTTGTTCAATCATTTTTAAGTCATGTCTGACTCTTAGTGACCCCATTTGGAGTGGTTTGCCATTTCGCTCTCCAGCCCATTTTACAAAATGAGGAAACTGAGGCAAACAGGGTGAAGTGACTTGTGCAGGGTCACACAGCTAGGACGTTTCTGAGGCTGTATTTGAACTCACAAAGACGCCTTCATGACTTCAGGCCCAGCATGCTATACCCTGCAGCGCCACCTAGCTGACCATAAAAATGCCAGTTATTAAAGATTCTCTTCCTCCTGAGGGAATACAGGATTTCTTTTTACTTCATTCTTTACAACTGACTTCCTTAGATCATATCCCACATTCCTCTCTATCTACTTCCTCTACTCTTTCCTTATATGCATCTTCCAATCCTGCACTTTAGTCTTACAAAACAACCACACAAAACATCATTAATTCCCCTCAAGTGAGGGCGGTGTGCAGTTACTACAAAGTATTTTAGCCCTGTTCTCCCACTGTCACTTGTATATTTTTGGAAAGAAATCTCTTAACGGTAACTTTATTGTCATTTGGTTACTGTTGTTACTGAGGCTGCTGCTGCCGCAACTGCTGTTATTGTTAACCTCTAGGTGTCTTTTTCTATTTTTTCCTTCCTTTTCTTCTGAGCTAATTTATTTAGTTTCTTGCACCTTCTTCATTTACTGTATTTGCTTATCACTCTTTAGTTTTCTGTCTGGAGTGTCTGCAAAGCAAAAAAATCTGCTCAGGTCTGTTATTTTTTTTGAAACAATGCTTCAAATGTTTTTTGTTTATTTCTTTATTATCTTTTCATTGTATTTTATTATCAAACTTTTTTTAATTGGGGATGAGACTCCAGTTTACAGAGTATATTATTCTCCCTTGCTCTTCTGAACACTGTCCCATTCCCTTTTGCAGTTTCTCATGGGCGCAGAATTGCCTAATGTTATTTGAATTTAATTTCCTCCTCTTGGTCGCTTGAAGGATCTGTGGTTTATCATGGGAATTGTTACATACACTATATGTCTTAGAGTGGCTGCATAGCTTTTTTTTTGTTTGCAGACTATCTGTGGATTTTTTCTTCAATTGGCAATTTGTTTTCTGTGTTTTGAAGTTCTAGACAGTTTGCTTGTATTTTTTCTTGCCTTACTGTATTGTTTTTTGACTCACCAGGTTCTCCTGGGAGACCTTTGGTCCTTCGGTTTCCTCCATACATCTTGTCCTTATGATCAATAGGTATTGCTTATATACAGATCATGTGTCCTTCCAACATGATTTCCTTTCACTTTGCTTCTTCCAGATTGTCCTTCACCTGGGTATATGTGCATTTTTAGTCATTTGTCCTTTCTTTTCCTTTGTCACCAGACTTGTCCTGATACTTCACACTTTTCTTTCTGTCAATCGCTTATACTGCACACCCACAAATTCTGCTCTCAGGATATTTTTCAACTGAACCATTTGCTAGCATCCTATTGTGGTTCTGCTCCTTTGGGTGAATCTACCTAAAAAAGTTACTGACTCTACCCCTGATCAGGAACTTGTTGAGCTGAGATCAGGAGGGTAGTACGATCAGACTTTCCCTGGGTCACACCACTTTGGAAGCACTGAAAGCTTGCAGGTCCTCAGCTTGAGCTGTCCCAGAGATCCTGGAAGAGCACAACATCCCATACCCCTAAGAAAGTGGCTGAAAAGGACAAGGACAAAATCTCAGCCCAAATGTAAAGTCCAATGTAAAGAAAGTTGGATGAACAAACAAATAAACAAAAAAAGAATCTTAATATAAAGATCTACTATGATAATAGGAATAACCAAGATACAAAGCCAGAAAGAAAAGAATAACTCTTCTAAATTTACAAGCAGAGCCTCAGAGAAAAACCCAGCTTGGGCACAAGTTAAACCAGAATTCCTTGAAGAAGAAAGAAAAAATTATTAGGCATTATTTCACCCAATAATATGCCAGCAAAACTGACATTCTAAGTGAAATGGACGAAAATTTGCAAAAAATATAACATGCCGGGGTTAATAGAACAGGAAATAGAGGGCTTACGTAACCAAAACAGGGGGTGAAATTGAATAAGCCATAAATGAACTTCCAAAGAATAAAATCTTAGGACCAGATCAGTTAATCAATAAATATTTATTAAGTACCTACTACATGCAAGACATTGTGCTAAGGTCTAGGCATACAAAAAGAAGCAAAAGACATCCCCTGCCTTCAATGAACTCATAATTTAATTGGGGGAGACAACAAGGAAACAAATACATACAAAACAAATAGAGATAAAAATAGAGGGAAGGCATTCGAATTAAGAAAGGTTG
This sequence comes from Phalanger gymnotis, assembly GCA_028646595.1. NCBI lineage: Eukaryota > Metazoa > Chordata > Mammalia > Diprotodontia > Phalangeridae > Phalanger > Phalanger gymnotis. The sequence goes on along the minus strand of CM053628.1, from coordinate 28,856,695 downwards.
GCAAAAGTTCCCCATAGAAGGGATTTAAGTTGGGACTTAAAGGAAGCCAAGGAAACCAGTAGGTAGAGATGAAGGAAAACATTCCAAGATTAGAGTACAAATGGTGAAAATGCCCAGAGCCAGGAAATGGAATGTCTTGTTTAAGGAAAAGCAAGGAAGTCAGTGTTATGGCATCAAGAATACATAGTGGGACTTCATGCTTGCCTTTGTCTCCCCCTTTTTTTCCTCTCTTTTGTTTTTGTTTTTGGGTTGTGTTTTTTTTGGTTCTGTTTCTTCTTTCTCATGATTCATTCCACTGGTCATAATTCTTCTCCACAACTTGACTAGTGTGTAAATTAATTCAATGCGAAGTTATATGTGAAAGTTATATGGGATTCCATGCTGTCTTGGGGAGGGAGGGAGGAAGGGAGGGAAGAAAATCTGGAACTCAAAATTATGTAGAACCATGTGTTGTAAACTAAAAATAAAAAAATGTCAAAAAAAGAATATAAACTCCTGTCAAAAAAAAAGAATATATAGTGGGAAATAAGGTATGAGTGGAAAGGTAGAAGTGGGCTAGGTTATAAAGGGCTTTGAATGCCAAAAAGATAATTTTGTATTTGATTCTGAAGGTAATATGGAACTACAGGAATTTCTTGAGTATGGGTTGACATAGGCAGATCTGTGAAAATCTCTTCGGTGACTGAACAGAAGATGGACTGGAGTGGGGAGAGAATTGAGACAGGAAGATCCATCAGCAGGTTATTGTAATAATCCAGAAGTGAGATGATAAGGGCCTACACCCTTATGGTGGCAATGTTAGAGGAGAGAAAGCGGTGTACTTGAGAGATGTTGAAAAGGTAACATCAACAGACTTTGGCAACAGATTGGATATGAGGAGAAAGATAGTGAGGAGTTGAGGGTAATACCTAGCTTGTGAGCTTGAGGGATTGAGAGGATGGTGGCACATTATATAGTAATAGGGAAGATGGGGAGAGTTTAGGGAGAAAGATGAGTTCTGCTTTGCATGCGTTAAATTTAAGATGTCTACTGGACACCCAGTTTGAGATGTTTGAAAGGCAATAGGAGTTGAGAAATTGGAGGTCAGCAGAGAGGTTGGGGTAGGACAGGTAGATTTGAGAATCATCAGCATAGAGATGACAATTGAGTCCAGAGGAGGTGATAAAATTACCAAGTGAAGTTATATAGTGGGAGAAGAGGGCTCGAGATGGAAACCAGGGATTTACCAGATGAATTTACAAGTGAATGCTATAAAACATTTAAAGAACAATTAATTCTAATACAATATAAATGGTTGGGGAAAATAAGAAAAGAAGGAGTCCTACCAAATTCTTCTGTTACAATTATAATCATGATTCTAAACTAGGAAAAGTCAAAACAGTGAAAGAAAACAGGAGACCAATATTCCTAATGATATTGATGCAAAAATTTTAAATAAAATATCAGTAAGTAAACTATAGCAATATATCATGAAGATCATGTGCTATGATCAGGCTTGATTTGGGCCTGGAATGAAGAGCTGGTTTAATATTAGTAAAGTATAAACATAATTGACTATAGTAATGAAAGAATAATAAAAATCATAGGATTATATCAATAAATGCAGAAAAAGCTTTTTTAAAACATATGCAATTATGTAAAATATTTCCATATTAGTGATTTTGTACAAGAAGACTCATATAAAAGAAAAAAATGAAAGAAAGTGAAAAATAGCATGCTTCAATCCATATTAAATCAATATTAGCTCTTTCTCTGGAGGTGGATAGCATGCTTTATCATTACTCTCTTGGAATTACCTTGGGTCATTGTACTGCTGAGAATAGCTAAGTCAGTCACAGTCCTTCCTTGAACAATATTGCTGTCACTGTGTATAACATTCTCCTGGTTCTGTTCATTTCACTATGTATCAGTTCATGTAAGTCTTTTCAGGTTTTTCTGAAATCGTCCTGCTTGTCATTTCTTACAGCACAATAATATTTCATTACAATCATATACCACAACTTGTTTATCCATTCCTCAATTGCTGAGCATCCCTTTGATTTCCAAATCTTAGCCACCACCAAAAGAATTGCCATAGAAAAGGAAAATGACAAATGTTGGAGGGGATGTGGGAAAAATGAGACATTAGTGCACTGTTGGTGGAACCGTGAACTGATTCGACCATTCTTTAGAGCAATTTGGAACTACACCCAAAGGGCTATAAAAGCATGCATCCCCTTTACCTTAGCAATACCACTACTAGGTCTGTATCCCAAAGGAGATAAAAAACAAAAAGGAAAAGGACTTGCATGTTCAAAAATATTTATAGTAGCTCTTTTCTGGTAGAAAAGAATTGGAAATTGCGGGGATGCCCATGAATTGGGGAATGGTTGAACAAATTGTGGTATGTGCTTATGATGGAATATTATTGTGTTATAAGAAATGAGGAGCAGGATACTTTCAGAAAAACCTGGACTTACATGAAGTGATCCAAAATGAAATGTACTGTGTACAAAGTAACAGCAATACTGTAAGCTGTGAATGACTTAGCTATTCTCAGCAATACAATGATCCAAGACAACCCTGAAGGACTTATATTGAAAAATGCTATCTATCCATTCTCAGAGAAAGAACTGATGGTGTCTGAATATAGATCAAAGCATAATTTTTCTTTTATTTTTCTTGAGGAGTTTTTTGGCCTATGTTTTCTTTCATAACATGATTAATATGGAAATATTTTGTATGACTACACATTTATCACCTATATTAAATAGCTTGCCTTCTCAATGGTGGGGGTGGCAGTGGAGAGGGAGGAAGGCAGAGAATTTGGAACTCAAAGTTTTAAAAAATGTATGTTAAAATTGTCTTTGCATGTAACTGGGGGAAAATAAAATACTAAATAAATTTTTTAAAAGAACTGCTATAATTATTTTTGAACAGGTAGGTTTTTTCCCTTTTTTGTATTTCTCTGGGATATAGACCTAGCTGTAGTATTGCTGGATCAAAGGTATGCACAGTTTTATAGCACTTTGTGAATAGTTCCAAATTGTTTTCTGGAATGACTGGATTAGTTCACAACTCCACCAACAGTGCATTAGTGTCCCAGCTTTCCCATATCCCCTCCACCATCCAACATTTTCCTTTTTTTGTCATGTTAGCCACTCTAATAGGTGCGAGGTAGTACCTCAGAGTTGTTTTAATTTGCATTTCTCTGATCAAGAGTGCTTTAGAGCATTTTTTTTCGTGTGACTATAGATAGCTTTGATTGCTTTGTCTGAAAAGCAGTTGCTTTTTCACATCCTTTGACCATTTATCAATTGGGGAATGACTTGAATTTTTATAAATTTGACTCAGTTCTCTATATATCTAAGAAACGAGGCCTTATCAGAGATACTTGTTGCAAACTTCTTCCTTAGTTTTCTGCTTTCCTTATCATTTTGGTTGCATTGGTTTTGTTTGTACAAAAGCTTTTAAATTTTATATATTCAAAATTATCTATTTTGCATTTTGTAATGCTCTCTATATCTTCTATGTGTAGAGGGCCAGCTCTGAGAAAGTCCTTTCTGGATAAGATATGGGCTGGGTTTTCCCTGAGGCCTGTTCTTCCCTTGGGCAGATAACTCAGCATGTGGGCTCTGAAACACACCCCCCCAACCTCGGCACACATGTGCTGCTTAGGATGAAGGGTCTCCAAAGCTCCTCGGCATACACGCGCTGTCTCCAAAGCTCCCATGGTACCATGTGCTAAACACTACCTGTGGGCTATTTACACAATATTGTTTACAGTAAAAGGGAACAAAGCATGAGGAAGTCATGCAATGCAAATGTTTTTGCACATGAACTTGTTGATCTGCTTGCCTAAAAAAGTACATAAGCCCTGTCCCTCAGTTTAATAAACGGAGATGTCCTATACTCCCCCGCCTGGCCTGTGTAATATTTTCACTCTCAATGGCATTTGGCCATCTCTGGCCAATTCGGTGCCATAGCCGCGGGCGGCATCTAAATTCTTCCATAAATCTGACAGATAAACTATTCCATGCTCTCTTAATTTGTTTATGGTATTACCCTTTATGTGTAAATCATGTACCTATTTTGATCTTATCTTGGTATATGGTGTGAGATGTTTTTCTATGCCTAGTTTCTGCCATACTGTTTTCCAGTTTTCCCAGCAGTTTTTGTCAAATAATGATTTTTTTTTCCAAAAGCTTGGATCATTGGGTTTATCATACACTAGAATCCTATGGTCATTTACTATAATGTTATCTGTACCTAATCTATTCCACTGATGCACCACTATATTTCTTAGCCAGTACCATATTGTTTTAGTAATTACCACTTCACAACACGGTTTGAGATATGGTACAGCTAGACCACCTCCTTTTGCATTTTTTCATTGATTCCCTTGATATCCTTGAGCTTTTGTTCTTCCAGATGAATTTTGTTATTATTGTTTCTAGCTTTATAAAATATTTTTGATAGTTTGGTTGATATAGCACTGAATAAATTGATTAATTTAGGTAGAATTGTCATTTTACTATATTGGCTTGGTCTCCCCATGAGCAATTAATATGTTTCTAACTGTTTAGATCTGACTTTATTTGTGTGAAAAGTGTTTTATAATTGTATCTATATAGTTCCTGGGTTTGTTTCGACAGGTAGATTCCTAAGTATTTTATATTGTCTATAATTATTTTAAATGGAATTTCTCATTCTATCTCTTGCTGTTGGACTTTGTTGGTAATATGTAGAAATGCTGATAATTTGCGTGGGTTTATTTTGCATCCTGTGACTTTGCTAAAGTTATTACTGAGTTCAAATAGTTTTTAGTTGATTCTCTAGGAATTTCTAAGTATAACATCATATCATCTGCAAAGAGTGATAGTTTTGTTTCCTCATTGTCTATTCTAAATCCTTTAATTTCTTAGAAAAAGCTTTTGACAAGATATGACACCAATCTTGTCAAAACCACTAGAATGCATAGGAATAAATTAATCTTTTCTTAATAAGATAAGTAGCTTCTATCCAAAACTGAGAGCCAGCATTATCTGTAATGGCAAAAATAAACTAGAGGCCTTTCTAGAAAGATAAGAGGTAAAACAAGGATGTGTATTATCACCAATGTTTCTTAATATAGTGCTAGAAATGGTAGCAATAAGACAAAAAGAACAAATCGAAAGAATAAACAAGCAAAGGAGAAACAAAATTATCACTTTGTACGAATGATATGATAGTTTACTTAGAGACCTCTAGAGAGTCAAGTAAAAACAAAATTAGCTGAAACAATCACAAACTTCAGCAAAGTGGTAAGATATAACAATAAGCTCACATAAATCATCAGCATTTCTGTAAATTACTACCAACAAAATCTGGAAGAAAGACAAAGAGAAATTCCACTTTTACTACAGGTTTTATTTTATATTTCCTGGAGACACATGAAGGAACTATATGAAGACAATTACAAAATATTCTTTATACAAATACAGATCTTAATAACTAGAAAAATATTAATTGCCCTGGGCGGGGTGGGACAATAGAATACAATCAAATACAACTTAAATTAATTTACTTATTCAGTCCCATCACAATTAAACTATCAAAATATTACTTTATAATGCTAAAAATAATAAAATCTATCTGAAAGTTTAGCGAAGTGGTAATATAATGGACCTCAGATCCTTATGCCCCTTTTTTGTTTGCTGTTTTATGGAGTTTATATTAGATAATAATAATAATAGCTAGCAACCTTCTGAGTCACATGATCAAGAAAACAGAGGGTTCAACACTTTCTCTGTTCCCTGTGACCTCAAAAACCTTCCCAAAACAGAAATTATGTATCAAAGATAAAGCAACTTCAGCTGTCCTCAAGGTTTAGGACAGCTGGAACCCAAAAGGCTAAAAAAATTATGAACTGATGCATATCTTGAGCACACTCAGCATCCCTCCCCCCACTGCCCCCTATGCTGTTGACAATAAGGTTGCACTAAATGATCCAAAGATCTGATCCATGGGCTTGTAACAAAACAATCCCACACCACGGTCCCCTCACTGTTTCCAATGCCAGGGAGAACCTAGATCCAGGATATGGCAGTATATGTCACAAAAGCATTCTGTGCTACCATAGATTTTTGCAGGTAAGAAGAGGAACAGAAGGAAAGGGGCTTGAAATAGAATTCAACCCCACACCCTGAAAACAACCCCACAGAGTCTCAGACAACCAAGTTACAGAAACCACCCCCCTAGCCCCAGTGTGGCAGCTTTCAGAACTGCTGATGCTATGCCAGAAAACTGAGGAAGAGTAGGAATGAGATAGGAGACCTGGACAAGACACTGTGTATATGTGGTGCAAGAGAGGGGAGGGTAATTTGTGACACTACTAAGCCTCTAAGAAAGAACCTAACATTCAGCTTGGACTAGTTCTGATCACCCAAAAGTCACCTGAGGCAGAGACCTAGACTGGTGAATCATGAATTGCCCAGCATGGGAGGAGGCTGAGATGCTTTGAGTTCCAGACCTCAGGAGAACTACAATTAAAAGAGAGTCAGAAAGTGAGAAATAGAGGAAACTAATGGAATAAAACCACTAAAACTACTAACGACTTCAGGATGAAGAAATCTCAAAGATCCTAAACATAAGCAGGTAAATTAATAGAAAAAAAACTAACAGCCAAAGAAAATATGGCCTACAGTCCTTGTAAATTAGTTCAGGCATCTATGAATAAATACTGCAAAACAAAAGGAAGTGATTAAGCACCTGAGACAAAGGATTCTGGATCTTAGGGAGAATATGGAACTGCAACACACTGTTTCTAAGGGGTTTCAAAGAGAAAAGAGAATTATGAGATCAGAATTTTGGGCTTGTACAGCAAAAATAACTGGCAGAATAGAAAAACTGGAAGCTATGATAGCAAATATCACTAAAGACACAAAAGAGAGAACAATGCATTTGGGATGCAAATACACGAAAGTGAAGGACAAGAAGAAGAGAAGCAAAAAAGAGTAACATTACACTCACTACGCAAGCAAAACATATTGATCGATCATGAAGACAGGATGCATAGAGACAACCTAATTGTGATAGGCTGTCTAAAAAAAGACCAGACCAAAACACCTCAACACTATAATGCAAAAGATAACACAAGAGAACCGCTCAGAAATTTGGACCACGGGAAATGAACTATTGATTGAAACAATCTGTAGATTATGTTCACAAAATTCGTCTGGAGGAATGAAAGATCAAGAATATCGAGAAAGTTAATGAGAAAACTGGGAAGGGTGGGAAACAATCTGTATCAGATATGAAGCAATACTACAAAGCAGTAATCCTCAAAATAATTTGGTATTAGTAAAAAAAACTTGTAAGGCTGATTAGTGAAACAAATTAGGTACATACTATCCAGATGCACAGAAGTCTAGTATCTAATAAACCCAAGATCCCAGCTACTAGAACAAGGATTCACTATTTGACAAAAACTGTTGGGAAAATGCAGAGAAGTCTGACAAAAATCAGGTTACAGACCAACATCTTACATCATATACTAAGATAAGCTCCAGTGGGTACATGATTTAGATATGAATGGAGACAACATTATCAAACTTGAAGAGAAAGAAAAAAAAACTTGTCTGCCAGATCTATGGATAAAAAGAGAATTCATGACAAAATAAGATAATAGACTACAATTTTTATTACATAATATTTTAATCGTTACATATAAATATATGTAAAGTATAAATGTATAATACATTATTGTTAATTAATTAAAATAATAAATATAATATTGATTAATATTAATATTTAATATATATTTAAATATATTAAATTTAAATAAATTAAATTAAATATATTAAATAAAATAAATAAATATTAAATATATTAAAAATATAAATAAATATATAAATATTACATAATATTTTAAACCTTAGATATTAAAATTTTAAATTTAAATATTCATTACAATTTAAAAGTTTTTGCACAATCAAAACCAATTCAGCTAAACTTAGAAGAGAAGTAGATAAATAGGAAAATATCTTTGCAGCAAGTTTCTCTAATAAAGGTCTCATTTCTAAGATATATAGGAAATGAATTCAAATGTATAAGAATGAGTAATTCTCGAATTGATAAATGGTCAGAAAGCATCAAAAAGTATTTTTCAGAGAAAAAATCCAAGCTATCCCTAGCCATATGAAAAATTCCCTAAATCACTAATTATTACAGAAATGTAAATTTAAAGAGTTCTGAACTTCCACTTTACATCTATCAGATTGGCAGAGTTGACAAAAAAGAAAATGACAAATATTGGAGGTACACTAATACACTATTGGTGAATTCAAACCTGTCCAATAATGCTGTAAAGCAATTTAGGACTAAGATCCAAATGTTATTAAAATGTTCTTTGTGTCATTTTCTAAGCTGTCATGCGTGTTTGACCTTCTTTTTAGTCTTCCTTCTGTTCTTTTCTCTATGTTTTAAAAGAGATGTCTCAATGAATTTCTTTTCCATTTTTGTCCTACCCTACCTATAATTCCTCATTGCTCTTCCACTCCCCCTCCCTAGTGGGGAAAAAAGAAAAAAAAAACAAGATCTCATAACAAATAGATTTGGATAGTCAATCCAAAAATATTACCATGTTATTTATGTCTGAAAATATGTCTTGTTTTGCACCCTGAGTCCATCACCTCTTTGTCAGGAGAAGGGTAGCATTCTTCATTATTAGTCCTCAGGAAGTGTAGCTGCTCATTACATTTATTAGAAGTATCAATTCTTTTAACGTTATTTTCTTTATAACACCTTAGCTATTGCATAAATTGTTCTCCTGCTTTTGCTCATGTCACACAAATCCTCCCAGGTTCTTCTAAAATGATCTGTTTTGTCATAATTTGCTTAGTCATTCTTTAATAGAGTCACACCCTTAAGCATTCAGTACTTTGCTGAATAAAAAGAACTGCTATAAATATTTTTGTACATATGGGCTCTTTTCCTCTCTACATGATCCTTCACGGGTACAGTTGTATAGATGGGTCAAAGGTTTAGTGAATTTTAGAAATATTGCCGAAGGCTTTCTAGAATGGTTAGACCACTTCATACTTCCAACAACAGTGCATTAGTATGCCTGTTTTCTCTCAGCTTCTCCAACATTCATTATTTTCCTTTGTTGTCATTTATGCCAAGCTGAACTTCAGAGTTGCTTTTATTTGTATTTTACTAATTATTAGTGATTTAGAGGTATTTTTCAGATGCTTACCGATAGCTTGGATTTCTTCCTCTGAAAACTACTTATTCATATCCTTGATCATGTATCTGTTGGCGAATGGCTCTTATTTTTATGTTTGAATCAGTTCTCTCTATTTCTTATAAATGAGACTTTTACCTGAGAAATTTGCCATGTAGATTTTTTTTTCACATTTAACTATTTCCAATCTAATTTGAGCTGCATTGGGTGCTATGCAAAATTGTTTTAATTTTATATAATTAAAATTTTTCATTTTACCTTCTGTAGTTCTTTTTTTTTCCTGTTTGGTCGTGAACTTTCTGCCATCTGTATATCTCAAAGTAGTTTCACCTTGTTCCTCTAAATTATTTTTTAATATTACTCTTTATATCTAAGTCATGTGTTCATTTGCACTTATGCTGGAATATGATCAGAGATATTGGTCTATACTTAATTTCTGCCAGATCACTGTCCAGTTTTCCAGGCAATTTTTGTCAAATGGTAAGAGTTCATATGGTGGTAGCAGGAGTCTTTGGGATTATCAAATACAATGCTATTGTGTTGCTTTGTTTCTGTATATTATATCTGTTCCACTGCCAAGGAAAAATGAATTTGCTCCTATGTTTTCTAGTTTTTATTTTAACAGAAAAGGCTTGGATTTTGTCAAAAACCCTTTCAGCATCTATGAAAAAATTGTGTGATTTTCATTATTTTTGTTATCAATGTGTTATATTATGTTTACAGGTTTCCCTATATTGGATCAACCCTGCATTCCTAGTATAAGTATACCATGATCATAAGTGTATATACTCCTTTTAATATATATTATTGAAGACTATCAATAAATCAACATATTATGAAAGGCTATTTGATAAAACTTCATCTAATACTTCTGTGTTGATATTCCTTGAGGTTATTGGTCTGCAGGTTACTTTCTCTGCTTTTTCCCAAGTTTCTCAAGACCATATTTATATCAAAGAGTTCAGAATGGTTCTTTATTTTCTTGTTTTGGAAAACAGATTGTGTAATATTGGGATTAATTGTTCTTTGAATGTTTGATAGAATCCACTTGTAAACCCATGTGGTACAGGAATACTTTCACGGGGGGAAGGGAGTTCATTTATAGAATGATCACTTATGTTATTGAGCGTTCATTTATAGCATTCTACTTTTTGTGCTATTGGATAATTTAAAGAGTCTATTTCCATCAACCTGAATATTTTAATATTTTGTAAGCTGTCAGTTTTATTAGCATGTAAATGGGAAAATAATTTCCTTAATTTCCTCTTCAATTTTTGTGAATTTTCCTGTGTCATTTTTAAGTGAACAATTTAGGTTTTTTTCTCTCTTTTGAATCACATTAGCTACCTGTTTAGTTGTGTGCCTGATTCATTAATTTGCTATTTGCTGTATTGTTTGGTGATGAAAATATTTAGAGCAATAATTTTTCCTCTAACAACTGCTTTGGTATTTTGTCTCATTATTTTCATTTTCCTTGATGAAATTTTCCACTGTTCTTTGATTTACCAGGTCTTTAGAATTACATTATTGCATCTTCAATTGATTTTTAATCATTTTTAAAAAATTTCCCTTATTGAATGCAATTTTATTGTACTATGGTCAATAAATAATGCATTTAGTATTTCTGCTTTTCTGCATTTCTTTGTGAATTTTATATGCACCAATACATGGTCAATTTTTGTAAAGGTTCCATGTACATCTGAGAAATATATACTCCTTTTTGTTTTTATTCATTAATTAGCAGAGATCTGTCATTTATAATTTTTAAAAATTCTGTGAGGGACTTTAACTTTTTTCTTATCTTTTATTTTTAGTTTTGTCTAAGTCTGAAAGGGGTATCGTGGTACCTCACTATTATAGTTTTATTGTCTATTTCTCCCTTTAATTTGATTAACATTTAAGTATTTAGATTCTGTGGACTTTGGTGAGTCTATCTATATCAAATATTGATATTGATTATATATATATATATATATATACACACACTACCTTATATACACACTACCTTAAAGCATAATACAGATTCTGTGGACTTTGGTGAGTCTATCTATCTATATCAAATATTGATATTGATTATATATATATATGTATATATGTATATATATATAGATAGTACCTTAAAGCATAATACAGTTCCCTGCTTATCTCTTTTTATTGAGTCTATTTTTACTGTAGTCATGTCTGAAATCATGATTGCTACTCCAGCGTAAGTTCTTTCCAATTTAACTTTTTGAATATGTTGCAGCCCTTTATTTTATATCCATGTGAATCTTTATGTTCTAAATATGTTTCTTATCCTAAGTGTTTTTGAATTCTACTTTTTAAAACATTCTTATATCCTTTTCAATTTCATGGGTGAAGTCATTTCATTCCTATTTGTAGTTATATACACACATTTCTTAAAGAATCTAGCCACAAAAAGCAGAAATGATATGGAATGATAGTTAGCAGCTGGAGGATCATGTAATAGTTTTCAAGGATGGGGGATATATGGGCATATTTGTAGGCAATAGACAAGCAGTGAGTGAGATGATAGAAGGGACAGTCTGCCAAAAATGAGATCGCTTGTGCATTTGTATGGGTTGGGCCTTGGCAAAAGCATCTTTCATGATGCCTCTTCCTTATGAGACAAGGATAAAGGAAGAAATAATGGCAGAAGGAATCTGTGTGATACAAGATAAGGATGAAAGTAGAAGAAGGAATTCTCAGCAAACAGCCTCATTTTTTTCCCTGTAAAATATGAAGCAATGTTCTCAGGTCTCTGGGCAGGGGAGAGAAGGTATGGGAAGTTTGAGGAGGGATGAAAAGATTTAGAAGAGCTGCTGTGGAAAGTGGAATAGCAAATCAATTAGGGAGGTAAAAAAGGATTGTCTTGCCAAAGAGAGGGCCCAGTTGAGGTTATGTAATACATTTTAGGGAACCCAGTCCAAAAATGTATGTTTCATTTTGTACGCTGAGAACATCACCTCTCTGTCAGGAAATGAATGGTATGCTTCATCTTGGGTCCTCTGAAAGCATAGTTTGTCATTACACTGGTCAGACTTAAGTCTGTTAAAGTTGTTTGTGTTAACCATATTATCGTTATTACATAAATTGTTCCCCTGGTTCTGCTGACTTCAATCTGCTTTAGTTTATGTAATTCTTCTCAAGTTTCTCTGAAACCACTCCCTCCATTATTTCTTATAGTACAATCATACTCCATCACATTCATATATTAAGTTAAAATCCAGCCTCTGATATTTACTAACTGGGTGACCCTAGGCAAGTCAGTTAATTTCTGTCTGCCTCATTTTGCATAATTGTACATGGTGATAAAATCAGAACCTTCTTCCCAGGGTTGTTAGGATCAAATGAGATAATATTTGCGCAGTACTTTCCAAACCTTAAAGCACTATGTGTTATTGTTGTTGTCATTATTATTCCAAAATTTGTTAATCCATTCCCAAATTCGCTGGCACCATTGTAATTTCTAGTTCTTTGTCATAATAAAAAGAATTGCTATAAATAATTTCGTACATATGGATGCTTTCTCTTTTTCTTTTATCTCTTTGAAATACAAGTTTAGTAGTGGTATTGTTGCATCAAAGGGTATGCACAATTTAGTAACTTTTTTGCATAGCTCCAAATTGCATTCTTCTTTAGCTTATCAATTCACAGATCTACAACCCTCAATGATGTGTCTACTTTCCTGAAGCTCTTCCAACACTTGTCCTTGAGGGAGAGGGTCAACTTTACTAATCCGATGGATGTAAGGTGGAACTCAAAGTTGCTTTAAGTTGCATATCTCTAAATTAATGGTTTAAGGCATTGTTCATAGAGCTATTGATAATTTGCATTTCTTCCTTTCGAAGCTGCCCTTTGACTCCTTTTGGATATTTATCAACTGAAGAATGACTCTTACTCTAATAAATTGATTCAGTTTTCTATATATCTTAGAAATAAGACTTTAATTAGAGAAACTTGCTGCAAACTTGGTTTTCCCCCCAGTCACCTGTTTCCCTTCCAGCTTTAGTTATGCGGGTTTTGTTTGATCTCAAATTAAAAAAATATATATGGTGACATTGTCCATTTTATCTTCTGTGCATTTTTAATCCTTTGATTCATCCTGAAGCCTCCTTTTATCCACATATCTGAGAAGACATTTCTTGCTTGTTCCTCTAAATGATATACGATATTACTATTCTGTCTAAGCCATGTACCTATTTGGAGCTTATCTTGGAAATTCAGGGTTGTTCTGTACTTAATTTTTGCTCGAATATCTTCCAATTTTCCCTAGCAGTTTTTCTTGAATAATGAGTTCTTACCCCAGTGGTTGGAGTCTTTGGGATTACCCAACAGCTGTATATTGTGTTGGTTTGTTTGAGTACATTGTGTACCTAATCTGTTCCACAGACTGATACTCCTATTTATTAGCCAATAAATGGTCAACCAAGTAACTTAATCAAAATGTTTTGATAATTACTGATGTGTAGTATAGTTTGAGAGCTGGTACTGTTTGTCCCTCTTCATTTCTACTTTTTCATTTTTTCTCTTGAGATTTTTTACCTTTGGTTCATCCAGTAATCCTCTGGTGGTTTGATTAACATGACAGTGAATAAGTAAATTGATTTAGGTAGTACTGTCATTTATGTATTGGTAAAGGTTATCCATGAGTAATGACTACTTCTTCCAATATGTTGGTATGTCTTTACTTGCATAAAGGATGTTTTATAGCTGCATTTAAATACTTACTATGTGTGTCATGGCAAGTAGACTCCCAAGCATTGTATACTTTCTGTAATAATTTTAAATAGAACTTATCTCTTCAGGTTAGGTTTTGTTGGTAATATACAGAAATGCTGATGATTTTTATTAGTTTGTTTTATATCTTGCAACTATGCAAAAGTTATTAATAGTTTCATTTAATTTTAGTTGAATAGTAGTAGTGCTAATGGGTACTTTCCTTACCCCTGTCCTTATTGGAAAGTTCTCTAGTTTATTTCCATGGTTTTAGATAGATATTACTTGTGATAATATTAAGGACAAATCCATTTATTCTTATGTTCTTGTTGTTTTTAAAAGGAATTGCTGTGTCATCTTGTCAAAAGATTTTTCTGTATATGTTAGTATACATGATTTTTGTTTTCCTGTTATTTACTTAGTCTATTATATTGACAGCTTTCCAACACTGAACTAACCCTGAATTCCTGGTGTAAATCCAACTTAGTCACAGTATATAAAGCAGCTAGCTGAGTTAGTGGATAGGGAGCTATAGCTGGAATCAGGAATACCTGAGTTCATGTCCAGTCTCAGATGCTTACTAGCATCTTATTTGACTTCTGTCTGCCTCAGTTTCCTCATTTGTCTCTTTCTAATATTTTGTTTAGAAAATTCATATCAATACCCATTAGGGACACTGGTCTACAATTCCCTTTCTCTGCTCTGACTCCTGATGGTTTGGGTATCAATATCATATTTGTACCATTAAAATTGATAGGATCACTTCTTTTCCTATTTCTTTTTAAAAAAATTTTTCTCAATTACATGTAAGCAAAAATTTTTGACATTTGTTTTTTAACCTTTTCCTATTATTTTAAATAGCTTATATAATATCAGAATTAATTGTTCTTTGAATATTTGATAGATTTCATTTGTAAATCCATCTGGTCCCAGTTTTTCCCCTTTGGGAGCTCATTTATAGCTTGTTAAGTTTCTTTTTTTCCCCTGAAATTGGGTTAAGTATTCTTTCTTCTGCTGCTAATTTTAGCACTTTAGATTTTTATAAATATTCATTCCTTTCATCTAGGTTGTCAGTTTTACTGGCACAGAATTAGACAAAATGGTTTCTAATAATCTCCTTTATTTCTTCTTAGATGTTTATTTTGGAGTTTAGCACAAACCCTGGCACATAGCAGATGCTTAATACATTTTTGTGGTCTTGAATTGACTTTATTTATTGTGAATTCAACTTTTTCACTTTTGATACTGGCAATATGATTTTACTTTTTCTTTAAAAAACCAAAATAGCTAATGGTTGATCTATCTTATTAGTTTAAAACAGCTCCTAATTTTATTAGTTCTGTGCTATTAAAAATTTTGTTAATCCCTGTTTTAATTTTTGAGATGTCTATTTTGATGTTTATTTAGGGTTTTTAATTTGCTGATTTTCTAGCATTTTTCTAGTTGCATGCCTGATTCATTGATCTGTCTTTCTTTTTCTCTTTTGTTGATGAAAGTGTTTAGACAGATCCAATTTTACTTAAGGACTGCTTTTGATATGTCCTACAAGTTTTTGTGATTTGTTTCATGGCATTCATTATCCTTAAATTATCTATCGATTTTACGATTTATTTTTGGATCTGCCTATTATATATAATTATGATATTTAGTCTCCTGTTAGTTTTTAATTATTTCTTTAGTGGCCTTTTATTAAATATAATTTTATTTCATTGTGGTCCGCAATAGAGGTTTAATATTTCTAATTTTCTGCATTTGTCTGTTAAGTTGCTGTGCCCTAAAGCACTGTTAAATTTTATTAAGAAGCCCATCACAGCTATGAATATATATATATGCATGTATATATGTATATATTCTCTTCCCATTCAATAATTGCAAGAGGTATGTAATATACAACTTTCCCAAAATTCTATTCAGGTTTTTTAACCTCTTTCTTGCTCGCTTTTGTTATATTTTTTTTCTAGCTCCGAAAGAAGTAAATTGAGGTCTCTCTCATATTATTACAATTTTATTATTTCCCCCTGTAACTCATTTACATTTTTCCTTAAGTATTTAGATGCTACACCATTCAGTGCATATATGTTTAATACTGATAGCATTTCATTGTCTATGATATCTTTCAGCATAATAGTTTCCATGTTATCTCTTTTAATGAAATCTATTTTTACTCTTGCCTTGCCTGAGCTCATGATTGCTCCCTCTGACTTTATGACTACACCTGATGCATAACAGATTTTCTTCTGGTCTCTTATTTTAACTCTATATGAATCTTCACATTCTATGCGTGTTTCTAAAACACTCAAAACAAAACAAAGAATGACATTGTTTTAGTCTACTTCTGTAACTGCTGTTATTCTCTTCCAGTATTTGGGTAAGTACATCCCATTCACCATTAATTATTTATTTCCCTCCATACTATTCTCTTACATAGTTTCCACCCTTTGTTTCCCTCCCCCAGTTTACGAAGAAGAGGGTAGTGACAGAATAATGTACTCAACACCAGTTCTTTAGATGTGATGAAATATGCTTCTGCTCTCCTGCAGAGGGAGAACCATGTTCTCTTTCTCTCTCTGAAGAACAATCACAAGTTCTTACTATTTATTTACTCACTTTCTGTGGTTAGTTTGTTTAGTTTACGACTTACCTGCTTGAAACTACCCTCTCCCTGTTCCCCCTCCCCTTACCTTTTCCTCCTGTTTCCTTATTGAATGAAAAGTATTTCTCCACCAAAATTTGTGCTGATCTCTCTCTCCTTTGACTAATTTAGATGAAGGTGAGGTTCAGGTGTTACCTACTCCCTCCACCTCTTCCTTCTTATTTACACAGTTTGGAACAACCCAAACATGAGAGATAATGTCTCTCGCTTTTCCTCTCTATTGCACACCCTCTCCCCCTACAAACATGATGTATTCCCTTTCTCCTCTATTTCCTTTAATTTTTAAAGATATTAAAGATAATATCAAAATTGCCCCCAGGCCCTCTCTCTTAGTGGACTCCCTCTATGACTTCAATGATATTATGATGCTTAGGGTACATTTGTATCATCTTTCCTTAATAGAATATAAATGGTTTCTTCTTGTTTGGTCTGTTATGTTTACTCATTATGTTTACATTTTTATGTTCCTCTTAATGTCTGTGTATTTCAAAGTTTCTACTTATCTTTAGACTTTTCATCAGGAGTGCCTAGAACATTAAAGATCCACTCCCCACACCTATATGATTATTTTCAGTTTTTCTGGGTAAGTTATTCTGGGTTATAAGCCTATATCTTTTAACTCCTGGCAAACTGTACTTCTAGCTCTCTGCTTCTTCATAGTGGTGACTGCTAAATCTTGTGAGATCGTAATTATGATTCCTTGGTATTTGATTTTTTTCTCTTTGTGGGTGCTGGAAATGTTTTTTCTTTGACCTGGAAGCTCTACATTTTTACTATAACATTCTTATGAATTTTAATTTGGAGGTTTCTTTCAGAAGGTAACCAGTGGATTCTTTCTGTTTTTTCATGTAGCCCTCTGGTTCTAAGAGATACGGGAAGTTTTATTTTATGATTTCTTAAAGTATAATGTTGAATCAAGATGAGTTTGACAGATATTAAGGTTGATAATGCAATCAAGCAAGCTTTACTGAATAGGCTTTCTCACTATCTATTGCAGGCGTATGCCTTGGTTGCTACTGCTCAGGAGTAGAATTGGAACTGAGTCACCTCGAGGAGTTTTATGCTTAGTTTTATCAGGTCTCTTATTTGGGTCACCTCTCAGATTAACTACAGGTGTTACTTGTTAACCACTGGCTGCTTATTAGTAATTGTGGTCACCTAGTGCTTTCGGGTATAGAGTTGATGTATTTTCTTACATCACCATAGTTTCCCCAAGTATCCCCCCTCTCCCCCTCCTAGAGAATCATCCCATATAAAAACAGTATTTTTAAAGGCAAAAAAAATTGAAAAGAAAAATAAGAGGAAAAATCAGCATAACTGATCTATAGATTGATAACCCAAATATAACAGATGTCTCAACAGGTGTTCATTAATTTTCCTTTGATTTGTAATATTTATTCATAAATGTTTGGGCTCTTTTACTTAATTTAGAGGATACATTTCCTTCTTATATTAACATCTTCCATGTTGGTTTATCTGCTTATGCTCAGGATCTCTAATTGTATTATATTACTTCTCAGACCTTTGGTAAGATCTTTTAGTCTTTTTCCCTCATTGTCCCCTAGTGCTCATTTTCTGAGTCTTTCCCTTTTGAATGTGATTACCCTGGGGATGGGACCTCACAACCATCTCAGCCCCTTCCCACAATGTGAAATTTACAGTTCTCCAAGTGGATGCAGGCTCTTTCCCTCAGGTTCATCGGAGTGCCATGCATCCATACACGTGTCTTGCCACAGTTCACTATGTTTACTTGCTATTCCCAGAATGTAGTAGACTGCCTGGAACACAGTAGATGCTTATGGATTGATCCAAGTGACTTAGCCAAAGTGACATAACTAGTAAATGTCAGAGGCAGGTTTTGAACCCAGGTTTTATTGATTCCAAGTCCAGTGCTCTATGGCTCCACTATTATTTGAATGCTAAGTGGCAGTGTAATTGTGTATGAGGAACACTTCTGCCTATCCTCTGGCCCACTAGGAAAATCTCTTCCATTCAAAAGACAAGTGGAGGCTGGGGTCTCTGGCTTTCCTGCCCTGAATATTTCCAGCTTCATCCGATCTTGAACATATCCAGTGAAAACTCTTGCTTCCTCACAGTTTAAGCCACAGCAAAACTGGATGCTTAGGTCTAGAAACCCTAGACCAACAATAAATCTACCCTGTTTTCTTATATGACTCTACAATTGACAGAACATCTCCATCACAGCAGCTCTATGAGCCGGATCATATAAGGATTATGGTCTCATTTTATAGATGAGGAAACAAAGGCTCAGCAATGCAATTAATTGGCTCAAGGTCCACACCTGGGACCCTCCTGAATCCAAGTTTATTGCCTGTTCTGCTTTACCATGTAAGTCTAGGTTATATTTATAGGGTCTCCTTGTCTAGATATCAGTAACTGAAAAAGATATCATCAAGTTGACTTGGGGAACAGAGGAATTACTAGTTTCCTAGCTAGTTCTTTTGATGAACTGATGATTTTGCTCTATTTCAACTTATTCCAGTTTCAATGGATTACTGTTTAAAGCTGGAAGGGACCTTGCAGGTCATCTGGTCTTACCTCCTCATTTTACAGATGAGGAAAATGAGGCCTTGACAGGTTAAATGATTTGCCTAAATTCACAAAGATATTAAGTCGTAGAGCCAGGATTTAAACCCAGTTCCTTTAACTTCAAATCCGGAGTCCTTTTCTCCATACTGTGACAAAAATTCTCATCATAAAGAAAGGACCCATGGACACCAAAATGTCCATAACTATGCATTATTGTAGTAGCAAAGATCTGGAAACAATGTATGTGTCCTTCAATTCAAGAACAGCTAACAAACTGATAAATGAATGAATGAATAATAATAATGAAATATTATTGTGTCATAAGAAATTACCAATATGAGGCACATGGAGAATCATGGGTAGACTCATATGTGAAGTACGGTCAAGTAAGCGGAACTAAGAGAAAAATACGCACAACCATCACATTAACAGCCGTGAAAAGAACAAGAAAATGAAACGGAGTTCTGTGTATTTGTAATGATCGAGCTCAGTTAAAAAAAGATAAAATTACTACTATTCCTTTCTTTGGATAAAATTTGTTGTCACATACAGTTGTCAGATTGGTTAGTTTTGCTTAAGCTGTTGTCTTTTGTTATAAGGAAAATTTCACTGGGGGAGGGGTGGCGGTAGTACATACATTTGGAAATCACTGTGATGGACAAACAAAAGCTATTAGTAAGTCTTTAAAATAAATAATCACAACCAATGTTTGTCCTTTCCTACTGACACAGTGACTGTGAGGCTCACAACAAACCTTTTAGGAATCCTAGTTAGACCATGAACAGTAAAAATTTCTTAATTTAGTACAGCCTTCACCAAATCACTGTTCAATTCACTTTCATGATGCTAAAAGAGCCTCGAAGTGGATTTGAATTAGGGGATATTTTTTATTATTCATTTACCAATGATGGGGTTACTAGAATGCCAGTTCCAGGGCTTATTAGATGGTCGGCTTTATAAACGTTTTTTTCATTTGTACTTGGGAATTTCTGATCAATTTAATTCAATGAGCATTTATTAACTGTCTGCTAGGTGACAAGCATGGGGGATATGCAGGGAAAAAAGCCCCTTCCCTCAAGGAGCTTACATCCCACTGTGAGGAAACAACATGTACACAGATAAGCAAATATGGAACATATTGAAAATAAATATAAAGTAACTTAGGGGGTGAGGATGAACAAACTGCAGCAATTTGGAAACATTTTGTAGGACGTGGCATTTGAGGTGAGCCTCAAGGAGACTATGCATTCTGACATGCAGAGAGGAGGAGGAGGAGAATCTATGCTTGAAGTATAGGGGGCATCTTGTGCACAGGCATGAAGACAGGAGATGGAATGGCAAGTATGGGAAACAGCCAACGTGCCTATGTTAAAGCATGCATGAGAGGCAGTGATGTGAAATCAGTTCAGAAAGACAAGTTGGAGACAGACTGTGACAAGCTTCAAATGCCAAGCAGTGGAGTTGGGATGAAATAAACTTAGCATGATTTGGTAAGCTTGGAGGTACCTTCACTGGGTCCAGCTCAGCAGATTCCTGGTGGACATTCCAATTGGGCCTTCTGTTGGCGAGAGTGGGTTAAATGCCTGAGGTGTGTGATGGACCGGCTGATGCCCTCACAAATCTGGGAAACTTCCATCTTTAAAAAACGAATGCTTTATGGATGCCTTCTTTTTCACATTATTATCACTTCCCAATGATGTCCTCAACCGATCTCTAGACAGAACTTTCCCTCTTAACAAAGTACAGCTAAGCAAAACAAATCAACGTATTGATTGGATGCAGTCTGCCTAGAAGAAGGAGACATGCTTTTTGCTAGCGATCCTCTGAAGCCTTAATTGGTCACTGTGTTTATCAGACTTCTGAGGTTTTTCATTTTTGTTTTCCTTTGAGTTACTGTGATTGTTGTGTGAACAATCCTCCTGCTTTTACTCACTTTTCTCCACACTAGCTTGTTTGAGAGACCCACATTTCTGAGAGCTCAGCAGGACCTTCATGGAATTATGTTGGCCCTGTCAGGATGTGAGTCTTAATTGCTGTTACTACCTCTAAGCCCAGCTGGAACTGTCTGTCTGAACAGTATCAGATGCAGGCTGGTAATATCCTGTTACAGAAACACAGGGGTCCCTTCAGCAGCTATCCTGGGCATCTGACACAGTTTCTACCTATCAATTTATAGAAGGTCAAGTTCCATTGCCTGGCATTGCAGCCTTTCCATAATCTGGTGCCTCTTCACCCTTCTAGGCTTAGATAGCATGCCTTTTATCCATGTACTCTGTACTACAGACAACCTGGAAAACTATGTCCTGAATGTGCCCAGCACGTCTGGCCCCTGGGTGTTTGCTTGCTCTGTTCCCACAGCGATAGGAGGATGTAGCAGCTGTTGGCAAGTGCCTGAAGGACTGTCACATGGAAGGAGGATTGGACTGGTTCTACTTGGCCACAAACGGCATTGTGGGAGGCATATTTGGGCTCAGGGTAAGGAAAATGTCTCTTACAATAAAAGCTATCCCAAAGTGTCATCAACTGCTGTGGGAGATGATGGGTTCCCTTCTACTGGAGGTCTTTAAACAAAGGCAAGACCACTTCGCTGTCATGCTGCAGTGGGTGAATCTTAGTCAGGCATGGGGTAGACTAGGTGAACACTCTAGTTCCACCTTTGACATGCTGAGATTCTCCATTTTCCTTCCAGCATTCTATGGCTGGAAAGAGTTAATGAGGCCTCAGGACTTGCCTACCTGAAGCCACATCCCTGGGCAAGTTACAAAATGAACTGCTTTGCAAAACTCATGTGGACAGTTCCCCTCTGCTAGTCTGCGTAACAGCTTGTCATGCTGGTTGGAGGATGCTCCATATACCTTATTAAAAGTATCCAGGACTATCTGTAGAAATGATCTTTGTCCCATAATGTCTCTTCCTTCCTCTCTGATGCTTAGTCTGGGGGTGGGGGAAGGGGGAACTAACTGATGAACTTCAAGGGTCTCAATGAGTGCAGAACTTCCTGAGATCAGTTTTTGAGGCCACCCAGGACAAACCCTGTCATTTTAAAGAGGGAGATCCAGAGGCCCAGAGAGGTTAAGTGACTTTCAGAGCTGGGCTTTGAACCCTATCAGAGGACTCCACAGTCAGTGTTCTTCCTAGTATGCAAACACTGCTTCTGGATCTGCCAATAAATAATAGGGCTATTACCCTTGCGGAGCTTTTACTGGGGTAAGAAACAAACACAGACAGTTGTGATTATACAGTGTTTCCTAGAAATGCAGTAGAGTTAGGGAACCAAGTACTAGGTGAGCTCTCTCCCAACAGCAAAACTTGGGCCAGGCTCACAGAGGAAGTAGTATCTGATTTGACCTTGAAAAGAGAGGTAGGAATTCAATAGCCGAAGAGAGGAAAGGTAGAAAATAGCTGGAAAGGACCAGGTTCAGTATTTTAAAATGAGCCACAGGTCTAGCTCAAAGGGAAATTAGGTATTATTTATTGTGCCTGAGCCAGGAAGGTGACCCAGTACACAGAGGGCTGGGCCTGGAGTCAGGAAGACTTGAGTTCAAATTTGGCCTCAAACATTCACTAGCTGTGTGACCCTGGGCAAGTCACTTAACCCTATTTGCTTCAGTTTCCACAACAGTAAATAATAATAGCACCCCCAGGGTTGTTATGAGGATCAAATAAGATGATAATTGTAAAGTACTCAGCTCAGTACCTGCTTGTTCTCTTTGAATCTGAAGACAAAACAGAAGTTCTGGGCAGTTCTCCTGTATTACTTATTTCATTGTGGTGTTTGAGTTTTGGAATCTGTCATATTCTGGGAAGCCTCTGATTCTTAAACTATCTTTAAGATTTATGGCTTTTTCTTAGATAAAAATCATGAATCATTTAAATGTTATTTCTTTTTGTTCTCTCCTTTCAGATTGTCCTTCATTTCAGCATATTTGAATTTCCAATATGTTCTCTCTTTCACAAAGCAAAAATTAAAAGAAACCACAGATCATTGCCCAAAACACTAAACAAAAACTATGCGCAAAAATCAAAGATACAGTTGCTAAATGACAAACACCAAGTTCTGCAAGCGACCAGGCAAAAGACCTTCAAATACAGAGGAAGGGAAGTTCAAGTAACACAAGACTATTCTATACCTGCTAGAAACTACAAAAGGGAATAGATTAATATATTTCAGAAAGCAAAAAAGCTAAGGATGTAAGCCCACAAGCCTGTGCTTAATCATCAGAAAAAGATGAACATCTTATAAAAGAGAGGAATTTGAAGTATTACTGCAAAAAATTAATCTACTTGCAAACACTCCAAACAACAGAAACACAAAAGGGTAGATACATACAATAACCAAGGAAATAAGTAATGAAATAATTTACTCCAGCTCTAGAAATTATTAAAAAACAAGAAGAGGAAAGAACCTCTTGAAAATGAATGAAATAAAAAAAGTTTTCATGAAGCATTTGCTATGTGCAAGGCATTGTGCAAAATGCTGAAGATAAAAAAAATCAAGCAAGACACTCCTGTCTTCAGGGAGTTTATATTCTAATAGAGAAATACAATAATATCAAGTGATTACAATTGGAAAGCAAGGAGGGGAGGAGGATCCAGACAACATAAGGTGTAACTAAACAGTAAATGTCCAGAGTCTTAGATTTAAGAATCTGGGTTCTGACAGAAGAGGAGGAAGAGGAGGCTGGAGTGCAGGCAACATAGCCTAGAGCTGAATGGTAACTTACCTGGTTTGTGTGGGTTCTGGCAAAATAAGACGAGAGCTCACCAATCAGAGTTCTGGTTTCCAGTGGATGGCAATCCTGGTGAGAAGAGCTGTAAGAGGCTAGAGTGTAGACATCATTGCGGAATTGCGAGGCTAGGTCCAGGAATGGAACGTTAGGCAAGATGAAGCAAAAGCTTAATAATCAGAGAACCCAGGGTCCCAGGGTAGTAGGGATTGGACTGGATGGATCTGAGCATGTTTGCATGTTTGTATTCAGGGGGTTGTAAAATCCAATGGAGAAGGAGAACTTGAAGATGGATAAAAGAGACAGGTCAACTAAGTGATCACAAAGCAATAAAATTACCTTCTATGTACCAGGCACTGTGAAACAATCTCTGCCTCAAAGAATATCTCAATTAGAGATGCAGGAGGGAATTACACCACTCAATTTTGGATTTTGTTATAGCCAATGGCAGGAAATGATGGCATAGTCGGATGTACCCACTAAGTTTTCAGTGACTAGATTATAAAGGGTAAAGAGATAGGATAAGCAAAATCCTCTAATTAAAATTATACAAGAAAGGCAGCCCAGGAAGGATGAGGAACTCTCAAGCATGCAATCCTGACAATTAAAGGAGAGGCAATTTCTATAAAATAGAAAACTGATTGCTGTCAGAAAAGAGATGTGGATGCACAAGGAACTCATTGATCACCTTAGATATAATGAAGATCCATAAAGAAGACAGAAGTTAGGGCAGATAACAGAGAAATAATATAACAGTGTCACATGGTCCTATAAAAATAGTTCCAAGAGAACGAAAGCATAGAATGAGTTGATGTATGTAATATCAATGCAAAGAACCACAAAAAGTCACATTTTAAGAGAATGCTCAAACCAAAGCTAGGCCCATAGCTCTGGGGAGATGAGAAAAGATGAGAAAGAGAAGGCAGAACTTGTCAACTCTTACTTTACTTTTGACTCTTCTGTCAACAATGGTCTTTGTGGGCCAGGAACAAACACATAAATAAAAACAAACAGCGCCAATAGGAAGTTGAAACTTAATATAGCACCTCATTGTCCTTGATGAGTACAAATAACCAGACCTAGGCAAACTGCATCCTGGGGTATTAAGAACCAAACCAAATCATTGGATGTGACTGATGAGCCACTGTCAATGATCTTAGAAAGATTATGGAGAGAAGACAGAGGCAAGTAGCTTGATTCCCTGACATCTGCTGCAGTAAAATACAAAACCTGCACCAGACTGATTAGTTAATGAGCAAGATATCCAATGAGAAACTACAGGAAGTGGCTTCTTGTACTACAGAACTGAACAAAAAGTCAGTGAGAAGCCCAATAGGAAATGGGGCCACCAGACAAGCTAGCACACCAGCATAGGCAAATAAGCCAGCAAGTTTCAATCACAACCAGAGATGAGCCAGAGTCAAGTAGGCCCCACAAAGCTCTGTATCCAGAAGCAAGAAAAGCAGGTAGGTGTGTGTGTTGGGGGGGTGGGGTGTTAATGTGAATTTTGTACTACTCAGACTAGTAAACAGCAGCATTCTAGAATCCCTAAAATTCTGTCTTAAGGCTCCAGAGAAAGCAGGTCTTGCACTAGGAATTAGATTGGAGTGAGCTAACCCCCAGATATACAGGTCAACACTGGAATCCAAGGAACCAAATATGGTGGACAATCCTACCCAAAAGTAAAGTGGGAGTAGGGTGTTGGGCCTAGCTCTGGCTGAGAGCTACAGTTCAGGAATTGAGACTGGAGAATTGTATAAATCAAAATATGCACTGATGATTATAAATAATTATTATGTATCCAGAAATGTCCAAAAATACAACCTAGAGGTACAGAGTAATGCCAGATCAACTTTTTTATAGACTCTAAACATTCTCTATTTTAAATTTAAATTTAATTTTTTAATTACATATAAAAACAATTATCAATTGCATGTAAAAACATCAATTACATGTAAAAACAATTTTAACATCCTTTTAAAAATATTTTGAGTTACAAATTCTCTTCCTCTCTTCCTCCTTTCTGTCCTTCTTGGGAAGGCAAACAGTATGCTATAGATTATACGTGTGTAGTTATGCGTAACATATGTCCTGTTAGCCATGTTGCAAAAGAAAATGGACCAAAAAAACCAAGAAAAAGAAAGTTTAAAAAAGTATGATTTGATTTGTATTCAGACTCCATCAGTTCTTTCTCTGGAGGTGGAAAACATTTTTCATCGTAAGTCCTTCAGAATTATCTTGAATCATTGTATGGCTAAGTCACAGAACAACTAAAATGAAGATTCATAGAGGAAAATGAATTTTCCACGAATACTACGTGAATAGCTAGAAAAAATAATGATAGAGACAACAAAGGAAAAAAAATAAAGAAAAAAACCTCCAGAAGAAAAAAAAAATTGGAAGAGAATTAATAGCTTAGAAGAGAATGTTATAAATTTTACCCAAGTAATGGAATCCCTAAAAATGAGAATAGACCAAATAGGAACCATTAATTTAATTGGGCAGCAAAAAGATTTTTAGAACAAAATTAAGACAGTAAAAATGATATAACAATCAAAATATTTCATATAATTTTTTTTAAAAAATGTGCCTAGAAAACAGTTCAAAGAGAAATAATTTAAGAATTCTGGACTCCTTGAAAAGAATGATTTAAAAAAATATCTCGACTCTATATCATCAAATATATCTCTATCTATACATCAGATTTATATAATAAATTGCCTAGATCTAATAGAACAAGAGACCAAACTGATGATAGAAATACTCCACTGTTTACCTCCTGGAAGAGATCCATCTGAAAGGCAAAATCTCAGGAATGTCATATGCTTAACTCAGAGTTTTCACATCAAAGAAAAAGTCCCATAAGCACCCAGAAAGGTGTTCACAAGGATCCCATAGAATCTGTCAGCTTCTACCAGAAACAAGAGGATATTGTGAAATGCAAAATCCCAAAAGGCAAAAGATAGGGGCTTACAACAAAAACTACCCTACCCTTCAACAAAGTTAAATGTAACCCTACAGGGAAAATAGATATTTTATAATCCTACAGATAAAATGTATCTTTAAAGGCATGAATGACTTTCAAGCATTTCTGATGCAAAAATCAGAGCTGAACGGGAACTTTGAAAAGCAAACATAAGAGCCAAGAGAAATCTAGAGAGGCAAATTTGTTTGAGTAATTGTAAGGGATTATGTGATGATGTGCTAACATTTACATACAAATATATGAGAATCATCTGCATAGGTATAATAATTGAGTCCAAGGTTGCTGATAAGTCACCAAGTGAAATAATACAGAGAGGAAAGAGAAGAGGGCCCAGGCTGGTCTTGAGAGACATCCATGTATTGTAGGAATGACCTGGATGAAGATCCAGCAAAGGAGACTGAGGAGGAACAGTTACATAAGGAGGAGAACAAAGAGAGAACACTGCTGAAGAAAACTAGAGAGAAGATAGTATCAAGAAGAAGAAAGAGCAACGACAATAAAGAACAAGGAGTCTTCCAAGGCCCCTCCATGACTGATGAATCTGGGAGTATACATGAAAGTGCAACTATTACTAGAAAAGGTGAGCAGGAGGCAACCAGGTCTCAGTGAATACAATAAGATAGAAAGCATGAGGGAAGGGGTTTAAGATGAAAGCAATTTTCTGTGGAGAAGGCGTTCCAGAGAGCACATTGGAAGAGGTGAGAAGATTTTGGGAGGGATTCTAGGGAGGGAGGGTGGGTTGAGCGAGATGGAAATAAAGGAGTGGGCAGTGGAGGATGGGGAACAGGGCTTGTATAATGACAGCCAGGGTTTATAATCACTGTCATGGGGAGGGTCTGATGCGGTGGGAATAGGCTAAGGATGGAGGAATGAGTTCAGACAGGTTACCTTCATTTCCAGAGGGTCAGGCATCTGGTGTAGAGGTTCCTGTTTGAGCAGGAAGTAGGAGAGTAGAAAATCATTGACAGAGGGGCTAGTATTTGCAGGGTTATTGCAATGCTCCAAGCAAGAAGTAGTGAAGGTCTAAACCTGGAGTGGTGATTATGTGAGTAGAGAAGAGGGAGGGCTGTTAAAGATATTATGGAGGAATACTGCGTAGAATCAATAGGACTTGGCAATCGGTTATTGGATGGAGGAGGGGAAAGGAGGGAGAGATGCATTCTAATCATAACCAAGTGAGGTAGGAAGACATTATGGTCAAGGATCTTAGAGTCAAGTCCTGACTGTGGACTGCCCATTGCCCATGAGCCACAGCTAATTAGGATTTTTATTTTTTGTCTCAGTAAAGTAGCCCCAAGTTGTACTTGGGACAACTGGCATAAGTCTTCAGTTCAGGGAAATGGAAATGCTAGTTTACAGCTTGGGAAGCCAGAGACCATGAGTCACTAGCTCAAACCACTGCTAGGAAAGGTAGTGCATGGAGGAGTAGAATTGGGTAAGCATTCACCCCAGCCTACCATCTGGGAGCTTGCTATTTTAATTAATTATCTTTGCTAAATTGATAGAGCTGAGATTGAAAAATAAGAGCTGACAGTTGACCAGAGGTTGGCAACCTCCTACTGTCTGCCAGCCTTTGGCAGGGGAAGGCATTTTGCCCAGGCAAGGTGCCACTGTCCCTCTCCCCTAGGGCCAGTGACAAAGAGATGGAAGTTCGTTGCCACTGTCATTTTTGTTACATGGCTATGCCAAGCTCAGAGTTAGAGGTCCAGGAGGGACCTACCCTAATGTAGGGTCTGGACTTGCACACCAGCAGCATATATAGTTATTTGTGTGGTATGATGCGGAGGGGCCTTTGGGGAAACCTCCTTCCCCTTCCCCCACAAATCATGCTTCTCATGCCTAAAATACTCCCATGATCAATAGAGTTCTTTTACTTATGCTTTACCTATCTTCCAGTAACAAAGAGACAGCTAGGTGACTCAGTGGATAGAACACTGGGCCTGGAGTCAGGAAGAGTTCAAATCTGGCCTCAGACATGTGCAAGTCACGAGCAAGCTACTTAACCTTTGCTTGCTTTAATCTACTGGAGAAGGAAATGGCAAACCACTCCAGTACCTAGGCCAAGAAAACCCCATACAGGGTCACGAGGAGTCGGGCAAGACTGAAGAACAGTAAGACCACTAACAAGTCTAGTAAGATGTACCAAGGAACACGGCTGAAGCAAACTTCAAAACAGATGAATAGGTCACAAGATGAAGAAGTGGGAAAACTAGACTCAACTCCATTGTTTGGTCTTCTGCCTGAAGATATAGAGACATTTTAGTATAGTCATGTGCTAGACTTGGAAACAGGAAGACCTGAGTTCAAACCCATCTGACACTTATTAGAGTTCACTTGAACTCCGGGTGCCTCAGTTTCCTCATCAATAAAATGAAGGGATTGGACTTCATGACCTCTAAATGCCTTTCAGCTCCAAATCCCATACTGCTAAGGCCCAGGAAAGCATTAAGACAAAGGTGGCCTGGCTACATATCAATCCTTCACATAGGGTGATGGTTGGAATCAAACAGTTTTACTAAGGAGCTAGGAAATTTCCAGTACTAGGAAAATGCTCAAAAGTACAAAAAATAAGGATGGGAATGTGGCAGGAAATATGATTCTGAAAATGATCTTTGGGCAGAAATTCATTAAATGTAACCAAAGAACAGGGCAACAAATGAACAGCCTGGAAGCATCCCAAGCGATCATCCTTGATGGGCACCATTGGCTGGAGTGGCAAGGGATTGAGGCTTTGATGAACTACCTGATCGGGGCTGAATAGCAAGTTATTAGATTAATGGAAGAAATGAAAGTCATTCTGAGCATTATTAACTAACTAGGAATGAAAAGGAGGTGAATCCATATGATTAAAAAAAATCTAACCTCAAGCTTTGGCAGAGAAAGAAGGAAGATATTTTAAAAGGTACAAAACATTTGCCAACACCTTCTGGTGCATCTAAATGCTTTTTTTCCTCTTCTGGAACTCCTCCTCTTCCCCCTTTCCTCCCAAATTTCTCTCTACCTGTTTAAATCTTACGCATTCTTCAAAGAAGCCTTCTTCGATTGCTCCCCAGTCATGAATAACCTTTCCTTCCTTCCTTGAAACAGGGAGTGCTGTTTACTTCTTATGCACTTACAACGTAGTCTCATAGATATTGCAAAATTACCAACTTCAGTACTTCAATGGCTCCTTTATGTCATCCAAGCAAGTGCTCCCTCTACTGGCACACATCACACGGTCCTTTCGTGTCTTGTCCTATGGGATTCTTCTGCATATCCTCCCAGAAATCCTCTATAGAGGAACCTTGCAATCCACTACAGGACTTCTTTCCTCCGGGTCTTTGAGTAAGTCTTGAGTATTATATAATGATCAAATCGGCATATATCCTCCCGCCCCACCTACTACCACTGGTAGTTCCAAGGGGGCAGGGATCATGTCTCAGTTATCTTCCTAACTTCCCCAGACTATCAAAAAGCAGGCATTCAAATGGTTGTTGAATGAATGAATGGAGATACTCATTCTATAAAGCCCAGATGGAATGTCACCCCTTTTTCTTTATATGGACAAGAGACCACATCTTGGAGGCTTTAGCGCTTTAAGCTCTGGAATTTTATTTGGGCCCTTGCTGTCCGGATTGGTGAGTGCCTCATTCAGTCTACTTTATCTAGGCAGGCTTAAACTATGCTTCAACATGTAATTTACTCTCTAGCTTCCTTGCTTCCCAACCCACCCCTCCTTGGCCAAACCAAGCCCCTTCCAGTTTTAACCTATTATCAAATCGATATTTCTATTGCTACTGCAAAGGGCATATCACTGCAATCCCTAAGATTCCACTCAGCGTTCCCAAAACTTTCCAAATCAAATACACTTCTAACCCCCCCCAAGTCCATTCTCCTTTATATGTTGTTTTCCCCATTAGAATGTAAGCTTATTGAGGCAAGGGTCTTGACTCACTTGTGTATTTCTATCCCCAGCAATTACCACAGCTCTTGGTACATAGTAAGTGCTTGTGAATGCTATTTCATTCATTCACTTAACACAGCCCAAAATTGAAGAGAAAGCTATATGTTTTGGGGAAAGATAATAAGATCATAGATTTAGTACTGTAAAGGACCTTAGAAATCTAATCCAAGTCCTTAATTTTACAGAAGAGACGCTGAGGTTCAAAAAAAGTTGAGTGATTTGCCAAAGGTCACACAGGTAGCTGACACTAGTCAGAATCTGAATCCAGGTCCTCTGACTCTAAATCCAACATTCGTTTCTCAGCACCACACCGACTCAATGAAACCTGATTACATGGAAAAGACTTTGTGGCCAAACACATCCAATAGTCTGAGGTTGGCGGGATGCTCAGTAGGACGTGGACCTGGCACAAGTTGTGACTGAGATTGGTTTTATTCAGGTCATGCAGGCTAAAACAGCCATGGAAGGCAGGGGACCTTAAGCTCAGCTAGCTGCAACCCACACACATAAGTGGCACTTTCTGAGCATGGAATTAGCAGGAAGGAGGCAAGGGACATGTCAGCTACATACCAGAAGATCTCAAATTCAGTGAGAGAGAGAGAAGAGAGGAAGGGGGAGAGAGAGAGAGAGAGAGAGAGAGAGAGAGAGAGAGAGAGAGAGAGAGAGAGAGAGAGCAAGTGAGTGAGCAGGGCAGAATGGGAGAGAGAGATCAGGACTAATCAGCAATAGGCAAGGATGAGAAGGGGCACTGCTGATTCAAGGGCAGATCAAGGCTTAGCCCAGGTGCCTCCCTCTTTGGAAAGCCTTTCTTGATTCCCCTCATGATTAGTGCTCTTACCTTCTTCAAATAATCATGCATTTGAATGCCTATTCACATTACGTTGTGTCCTCCTCCTCGTTAAAATGGAAGCCCCTTGCGGGTGGAGAATGTTTCCTTTCTGACTGTGTATACCAGGGTACCAGCTGAGTACAGTAGTGAGTGGTAAAAGCTTGCTTACTCGCTTGCTGAATGAATGGATGATTGTTTCTCCAGGAGGTTTGTATCTGTGGGTCTCTGTAAGCCCTGAGATAGCTTTGAGGGTGGTTTTGTCAGCCCTAGAACACAAGAAATTGAGCTGGACGTTCAGATGGCAAAGCTCAACTTCAAAGCATTCAGCTTCCCCAGTGTACTCCATTTTCCTCCTCTGTGATGTTATGTTCTGCCTCCCTTCCCTCCCCTCTGCCCTTCCCATCCTGACCCTGACCTAGCTCCTTTGAGATCTCTGGCCTTTCTCCCAGAGAGGGACTGAAATAAAGACTCTTGAAAACATACCCTCTGATGTGTGAGCCAATTTAGGCTTCTGCCTTTTCTCTGGAATTGGAGAATTCAGGGGCATGAACCTCATTAGAGTTTTAGGTGGCAGGTGAGGGAGACCTTAGGAAGTCAGGAAGGCTTTTCTTTTGGCAACTGAAACAGAATAAAGACATTTTGCACTTAAAGCATCACAAATCACACCTCAGGCAAGAAAAGAGACTTCAGCTGAGGAGGTGGGGCACTGGGACACAGCCCCACAGAAGGCAACCACTGGCGAGGAGGGGGCCTCATCCCAGGATGCTACTGGGTAGCTTCCTATTTCAACTACTTTTTCTTATTGAGCTGTTATTTCTACGTGGCTGAAAGACTGTAATCTCTGTAACTGGCCTGTAAATTAAGCATCCTGGAGCAAAAACTCAGTTACCCTGCCACAGTTACAGTGTCACTGGCCACAAGTCCTATGTCTGCCCAAAGCTGGCCCTGCAGCTAAGTCTGCTTTAGTCAGGGTGGAAGGGCTGCTCTCTTACTTCTTCCCTTGTCTGAGATCATCCCCCTAGCAGATGGATACCAAGGAATATTCTAACTTCATCCCATTCGATTTCCCCTCCTCTGCCCTAAGACTCCCAGATGCTGAGAATTCAGAGTCCATTCTCCATATGTACCGCCCTGCTCCCCACATCAGCTTGGTCCAGAGTTCCTGCTGCCTGAAGCCCTTCAGCATTCAGGACATGTGGTCTGGAGAACAGAGAGCAGTTGGTCACGTTACCCAGGCTTCCTAGAGTGGTGATGAGTAAATGAAGGGTGGGATTGCAATGTGTGAGGAGCATAGGCATGGGGGCGACAGCAGGACTAAGTGCACCCCAACTATCAGTGTGTGGGTTCAGGATATTGGTATGGGATCATAAGGATTCATGTGTACAAGTTTTCAGGAAATATTCACACTTGATGCCAGAATCAGTGATTTGGAGCTGGAAGGAACCTTAGAGACTACAGAGTCCAACCCCCTCATTTTATGGAGGAGGAAAAACTGGGGCCCATGAAGGTGAAGCAACTTTCCATGGGTTACACAAATAATGAGTGTTGGAAGCAGAATCTGAACTCTGGATTTCGTTACTCTGAGTCCAGCATACTACCCATGGCACCACTTGGCCACCACTTCCACAGTGGTGGTATGTATCATATATATGTGACATATCACAGCCAATGATATAGAGGTAATGCCGAAGAACAGGGAAAAGAAGGAAAGGAACACTACTTGGTATTAGAGTGTCTAAATATCGAAAACGGCAAGAAATCAGGACTGAGAAAACACTTTATTTACTGCTTTCAGTTATTATGGATAAACTTTCTGAATTGAGGTAGAATGCTGGGAGGGAAAAATACTGAGTAAGAAACCCACAGACTCCCCACTGTGGGATGAAAGCCAGGCTCTGCTACTCTTCTTGTTAATTGTTCATATGTATATTCCTACATAATGATTTACTGGACAAAATATCTGTGCTTCCAGGCAAGATTTATTTAGGCTGGGGAGGAAAAGAAACCCTGTTAAACCCAAGAGGAGGGATTGAGATCTTAACATGGCCCAGGCTAATAAGCCAAGTTGGGAATGCTCATTTGCTTACAGCCATTTCTCCTATGTGTGACGTCCACTTACACATTGGATTTATAAAGAGATATATGTATACTGCAATAGATTCTGAGCACAGAGATGATACAACAATTCAAGCATGTGAGCCAGAAATTCCAGGCCTCTCTTAGAGGCCCACTTACAATAAAATAGGCTGGCATTTGGTTAGAGAGACAAGGCCATTTACCAGTGTTGGAGGACTTGGGTTCAAATTTGGGCTCTGCTACTTGTTGGTCATGTGGCTTTGTCTAAGTTCTAGTGTCTGTTTCCTCCTCTGAGAGATGGTGACAAAGTGTGTGTGTGTGTGTAGATTTGGAGAAATGCCCTGGCTGCCTAGCATAGCGGGGTGTTGTGAGGTTTAATGCACCAAGGATGGGAGATTTCTATCCCAACATCCTACACATGGAGGAGAAGGTGACTATGGCTTTGCCAAGCACCTTTTCCCATTATGGACTGCTGACTAGAGATCCTGGATCTCTTCAAAGTGACACCAAGGGGGAGGGGCCATTCCTCCCTGCCCTGAGGAGAGATATACAAACATGAAGTGTACTGAAAGAATGTTCCTGAGACTCAGGAAATCTGGCCTTTAGTGAGGCTGAGAGGGCAGCCCAGTGCCTGGAAAGAAAGGTGCATGGCACCGTGGTAGTAAGTAGAAGCCAATAACCCCTTGAGGTAATTAATTATCTGGTTTGTACACAGGGCTCTATGCCAGGCATTTCTGCTAAGCAGGAGATGTGGGACTGAATGAAGAGGGCTTTGCAAATGTATTGGTACTTTATCAAGCTAAGAAAGAGAAAAGTTCCCTGTTGCTAAAGCAGACTGGGGCTCTCTGTGTGTGTGTGTGTGTGTGTGTGTGTGTGTATTTGCAGCATTGACTCAGTCACACAACAAATGCCTTTGAATGAATGCTTTATTCAGGCTGCTGTTACTCACTGTGCAACATGGACAGTTAGAAAGTCATACACTCAGAGCCAACAGGCCAGGCCATTAACCAACAACAGTTGAGCTTTTCACTAGCCTGGATGCATTTTTTCTTACTGTATTTGATAACATTACAGAATTGAAAACGAGTTCTTACAAGAGTACACACAACTATTTACATTACCAAATAGACATGGTATGGGCACATGCAGTCGCCCTTTTCCAATACCGGGCACCGTAGAGTACAGGATTACCATAAAGAGAAGGGCATTTTCACAGGTCAGGGAGCTCTTTCATCTACTTGACCATCCAACGCTCCCTTTGGGCTGGTCCTCTGGCCAAACATTTGGCGGTATTCCCAAAGATCTTGAGCATCCCCTGAGCCCTGAGGGGGTGGGGCGGGGGAGTGGTGGGAGTTTGTGAGTGTGGAGGATCTGTCTATTTCAGCTAGGGTGCAAGAAGAGAAATCAGATTGGAATTTGGTGAATTGGTTTTGATGCCACAGATTGAAAACCGGGTCCAGGTTGTATATTTGTTGAGAACCTTACTGCACCATGACAGAACACAGGTGTTACAAACATCCTCAAAACACACTCAAAAGAGAAGTCAGAATAATCCATAACAATATAATGTACTCTTCTGGATGCTTTATTAGAATATAGGAGACAAGAAAAATCAAGAACATTAAGCATTCCTTTGAAGTCAGCATAAGAGCTGATTCATTTTGTCCTAAAGAAACCAACACCATATAGCAAGACATACAGGTTATCATTTCCACAGTATTTTTACAGATTTGAACAAAGTTCTACAAAGCAATAACACATTAGGGAAAAAGACCAGTTGGGATAGATAATGAAATATTTAACACCAAAACACTACTTCAGCAGGGTTGGGATTCTCTTCATCAATGCCAGGGGGCAGTCAGCACTTAGAACCATCTCTTGTTAATACAGCATGGGCTAGAGAGTTCCCAGCACAACTAGAAGGGAGTCACACTGGGTGGGGGGGCACACTGTGGGCATTGGACGAGAGTCCAGTATGGCAGCCAGATGTTTCTTTCTAGGAGACTGAAGCTAGGCAAGATAGACCATGAGACCTTGCTCTTTCTGGATGGAATTATAGTCACTAATGCACAAGACTGTGGATTGTAAAAATGTTTACGTATTTTGGCTGCAAATGTCTAGGCATCTCCTCAGTGAGCCACTTGTTTCTGTAAATGAAATTTACAATTACAGAAGCAAAATGGTAGGGATGTGGGAAAGGTTTTCTGTTGACCAAACTCTAGTACAATGGATCTCTGAAGGCAAGAAAGCCTGGAATTTCTTCATTTAAAATGGGAACTGAAATACTTTTTGACCACTTGTTTCTTCATGCCCTTCCCCCTTGGTCTTCTTGCTCTCTAAATTATCCAACCAGACTGATCTAGTTGGGTCCCATGAACTCAATAACTTGTCCACTCACCCTTATATATCATCCCCCTTCTCATACTCATTAACAACTAGTACAAATGGTTAGAGACTCTAATTAAATTTCACATTTGAATATTTGAAGAATGGATCCTTGGAAATGTTTGGAAACTTTGGGTCAAGGTTGCCTGAATTTGGAACACCCTTTCTTAGAAAAATCACCAGGGCAAATAGTGGGACTATGGTCCTGGGCTGAGGGTGTATATGTGCGTGGCAGGGGGGGGAGTGGTGGTCACAAAACTCTTCTAGACTGAGTAAGCAGTTATGAAAAAACACTTGTCCTTCCCAGATGTTCCCTCCTCCTCCCTTCCAATCCTGCGGCATCCTTCTAGGTCTCATCGGTGATTGGGTGTACATTCTCACATGGCGTAAATACAACTAGGGAACCGGAGGAGTGAATGAAAAAGAGCCCAAAATCTGGACATTTGTGTTGTCTTCATAGATGCAGAAGCTGCTTGAGGGAAGCAATGGGGATTTTTTTTTGTTGTTTGTTTGATTTTTTAGTTTTTTTTGGTTTTTAATATTTTGTATGGTGCTTAAGACAGTACCATGCACATGAAGAGGTTCACTATGTAGGGATGGTGATGATGAAAGCAGATGAAGAGTATGCTGTTGTAGACTATTGTGTGAGAGTGTGTGTGCCCACAGTGTGTTGGTCAGAGTTTTGGAAACCTTGGTAATCAAGCTTCAGCACTGCCACCTTTGGAAAGGTCTTCCAGAGGAAGCATTCTTTATGAAGAGCTGGGCTTGGCCTGGGGATTCTGTATTACAAGACTCACACTGAGCCAGAACAATGCCTGGCTCACTCAAACCTTTACACTCAAGCTGACTGAGGGGCAGCAATAGCTTAGTAGAGGCCAGGTAACTTTAGCCTTCAAATTCCTGTTTTCTGGGGCAAGGAAGTGGGCTACTTCCCTCAACCCATCTAAACCCAGGCAGAAACAAAAGCAGGTCGTGCACCCACTGGTTGGTTTAGAAAGCGATGCAGATGCAGGCCAGTTCAAACTTTCTTCAAGCTCCAGGGTGATTGAGCAGGTTAGCTGTCTAAGCTTGTCAGGCTGCCCCGAAGAGCCCCTCCACACCCCTCCTGGCCAGGCTCAAAGAGACCAAGAGCTCCAGGGTGATGACTAAGCAGATTTAGCCAGCCGGCAAACCTGCAAAGTGAGCTAAGTGGGTAAGGAGGGTGACCACAGGCCAGAAGGCGCTGGATTGGGTCCCCTCCCAAATGTGCCTGTGTGGACACGCTGCTTGGGCTCTCACGGAGCCCTGAAAAGCTTGCCTACATCTCCATTTGACCTCTCAAGTTATTCACCATCTTCTCTTCTTACAGCAGAAGCTGTTTCCAGGTAAGAAGTACTCTTACACTCATTCAAAAAAGGCGGGGAGGGAATGGACTCTTTCCCCTTGCCTTACATGACTAAAACTCCAAATGTGGTTACAGACTAGCTTCCAATCTAGAATCCAAATAGAGCATTTGCTCAGTTAACTAGGTGTTTAGAAAAGGACGTCTTAATAGAAACAGTTTATTCAGAGCATGTGTATAAATATATATTTATAAGGGATAACACATGCCTTTTTTGTACAAGACAGACAGCTGACTGTCTAGAGAAGCTCCGCCCAGTTTGGGAGCACGAGATTCAACAAGGATTAATACACATAAATCAGACATGTCATGCAACTCGATGCCAAGACTCCCACTTTCTCCCATGCAACAGATAGGGCGAGCTAATGGACATCTAACTAAATGGCAACACTTTTCCAGTAGCAGTATAAGTATATTCATTTGAGAGCTAACCTGTCCTAACACTGCCATAGACACAATAATCATAGGTCCAATACATTGACAGGAGGACTTCTACAAGTAAGACAGTTCTCATCAGAAGAAAAAACAACACCACGACAACACAATAAATGACATCACTTCATTCCACAGCTCCTGTCTTTAGAATAGAAGCCACGATAATTGTTTTGCACATGTTTACATATGTCTACACTGGCGGATTGCTGTTAACCTTAATGTTATCTTCCACTGACCAGGGGGTGACAAGATTTCTACACATGAGGGTCAACACAAAAACTTGACCAGGGGGCTAAACAAACCTATAAAAATGTATTGATCATCATGTGTCAAAATCACCACGGAAAACTTAAGCCTGAGATGCCGACTCAGTTCCAACCCTGAAGTAGAGTTTGATTTGAAAGACGCAGAGCGAGAGAACCATTTGAATTTGGAAATAAAAAAAAAGGTTGCGCTATTCTAAATTAAAGAAAGAGTTTTATCAAGCTTAGATATAAAACAGTAAGCAAAGAAAAAAGACAAGATAACTGATTAATGGTTGGATTGATTGGTTTGACCCAATAAAAGTGGAAAGTTTGAGATTCCCCTTGAAGAATAAAAATGGTCTTTTTTTCCCCCTTGGTTACAAAGCAAATTCATATCAGCAGTGTGTGCTGTTAAGTGTTGTTTAGTTTGGTTTGGTTTTCCACCAAGCATAGGTAACCCCAGGGGGATGGGATGGGACAAGAGGCTATGGGAAAAGGGGATTTGGATATTGACTGTCCAATTTTTTCCCCAAAGATTGGTTTTTGTTGGCTAACCTGGGCCTTGTGATATGCATGAGCATATCATATTCTGTATTACTGAGCTATATCCACTGCTAGCCAGTAAATATAGTGGTTGATAAAAGGGAAGGTGTGGGGGAAACCTATGCATATTTGGTGGTTTTTATTCTAAAATTGGCCATTTGGATGAAAGACCGCCATTAAGAATTCAACTGCATCCGGAGGTAAGGTTCCAGTATAGAGCACTTGAACTTGCCTTAACCTGGCTACGTTGATTCATTAGGACTCATGGATTTGCCACCTCCATTTAACACTCCGGAGACACTGCGGCTTTTGGTGGGCGTGCCACTTCCAGATCTGGAGAATTCTGTGAGATCGTGAAGGGATGGTTCTTTGTACATAGCCACTGAAAAGCACAAAGAGACAGCAGGTGAGGTCTGAGCATAGGGAGGGCAGGCCTCACATCCCTCCCTCCCTTCCTTGGCAGCTGCCTCCTGGGCTTATCTGGAATTCCACCAAGGGCTTCAATCTAGGTTATTTGGTATAGGCAGTGGCTCATGCTGGGCAAAATCAACGTTAGTAGAAGACACAGAAGATTTGGAGAGAAGGTCCTTAGATTTGATTTTCTCAGTCACCATTATTTTTTTTGCTAAGGAATTTTAGCTAATCTTCACCTACATCTTTCTTCTGGTGGACAAAAGATAAATGGCAATACTTCTATGCCAAAATATTAATCAAAAGGCTCCTCATGTAAAGGGCTTTGTCGGTGAGGCTTGGCATACTACAATGTTTAAAAACATTTAATCACAAATTCACATGAATGTCTAGAACCACATATTTGGAGCTACAATGGAACGTAAAGGTCATTGAATCCAACAGTGTCATTTTACAGTGGAAGACAGTGCAGCAAGAGAGATTTGTGAGACTTGCCAAGGTCACACAAGTTGTAAATGATAGAGGCAGGCTTGGAACCCAGATCCTCAGAGGCCAAAGTCACTGTTTTTCCCAAAAGCACCAAAATTCCTTAGGGAGTTAATACAAATCTGAAATCTCAAAAGCATATTTTTTGTGTCCATAGGTCACTAATAACTCCTTTAAATAAAACAAAACAATTAACCCAAAACAGACAAGCTGCTCCTGATGACTGACGTAAAATCGAAACTGATCTTAAAAATCCATCAACCTAACACTGCACAGAGTCAAAGCCACCCCAGATGCCACTTATGTGAATCTCTTTGTAGATTTTTTTTGATATAACAGTCAATGCAAAACACAGACTGACAATAAATGTCACAGAATCAACAATTAAAACAACCAGACCCCTATTTATACAACTTCATTAAGGAATGAGGGGTTCTACATGAGGAACACTTCAGGATAACAAACTGTCGTCTACGCTGCCTTAAAGCAAAACTAATGGAAATTTGGAAAAAAAAGCCCGCTGTGGTTTCCCTTCCTCTGCCTTCTTAAGTAAAGGATATGGAGCATCAATTAAGCAAAGACACTGGAATTAGTGCTATTTGTTCCAGCTGCTTTGAGGCCTTGCTTTAGTCCATGTTGCCTAAGTGACTCCTGGAAAGTGACACATGGCCATGGCTGGAAGCATGAAATATGCTTACAGTAGGTGTGCAGATGTGCCCACAATTCCCTTCATGGCTTCAAGTGTTATACAATGACATTGACCTTTTCAAGAAATGGCCTGGCACAGGAACACTGTGTTTTACTTTCAAAAATGAGATTTACTATTAATGAAAATACTGTAGGTTTTGCAAATACGATGTAAATCCTTAGCTTCTAGAAGACAAAATTTACCTTTCAGTGGTTTGGGAAGGAAGTGTGCTGCCGGCTTGTTTTTCTTCACATGATTTCCTTTCATTATTTCTCCTTCTTTGTTAAGCCCCAAATACCATCCTCTGCCCGACTGCTGCTGTCTATATATCATTGATGAATACGTCACATAATAATTTTCAAACACCGATTCTTTGAACTTGCATTCAGGGGTGAAATGTTCCTGTGAAAACATCAATGACACATATGTGGTTAGACACTCATCTCAAACTCATTTAGCATTCATTGTCCTGCAGGTGGTCCTGTGTTCTCTTGTACCTTTAGAAAGGAAGCACTGGTGATAGAAACATTAACCAAATAGTGAAAGCAAAGTAAGAGAAACAATTTTGGGATACCAAGAAAATTAAGTGATGCATCAAAGACCATCAACCAGCCATCTCCCTACTTGATAATGGGAACTTTACACAACTGACAGCAATACTATTGCATACAAATAGAGAAGTACCCACATTTTCTAGAACCATATGTGGGAAAAATGTCAAAGCTGAGACACAGCATGGAAATCAATGTTCAGGGATTGAGCCTGAGAAAGTGAACACATACTTGGTAGCTTCATGAATTCCAGTCCAGTAAAAGTATCCCCTTTTAGAGATTCTTAAAGCCTTTTCCCCTGATGACCACAATGTCCATTTGATGAAGAAGGCTGCAGCCCAATCCAGGGGGAAGGAGTCAAGATTTAAAGGCCGAGGACCCAACTTCAACCTCAGTTCTGCTTTTTGCCTTCTGAGCTCATTGTGGGTTAGGGCTGTCTTTGTATGTCCTGCTCTTAGCAAAGTTACTGGTACACGGAAGGGGCTCCATAAATGCTAATGGACTCACTGACCTTAGACTAATCCCTTACTCTTCCCAGGTTGCAGTATCCTCATCTATAAAATGCCAGGGTTGGACTAGAGGGCCTCTGAGGTTCTTTCTAGCTCCAGACCTAGGATAATATGACTACTGCTAGGATACAAACTAGC
This sequence comes from Phalanger gymnotis, assembly GCA_028646595.1. Lineage (NCBI taxonomy): Eukaryota > Metazoa > Chordata > Mammalia > Diprotodontia > Phalangeridae > Phalanger > Phalanger gymnotis. Next base: position 28,815,235 of record CM053628.1, on the reverse strand, counting down.
CTGATGAGATTCAAGATTGAGGTTTTGATTCCTCGGGCTGACATGTGTGAGCCCTGTATGGAGTGATTTTGGAGGCCAAGGGCACATTAAGAAACATTCAGTGACTATCTCATTCTATGATACAGTAACAAAAACAACATTATTAGGGCTCCCCATTTTGAGCCTCTCTTAAAAGGGAGCTTTTCAACATAGCTCTATGGAGCAAAATAATTTAGTAAGATGGAAGGCCATTTGGCCTAAAACGGGGGTGGTGAACCTGTGGACTTGAGGCTACACATGGCCTTCTAGGTCCTTGGGTGAAGGCTTCTGACTGAGTCCAAGTTTTACAGAAGAAATCCTTTTATTAGGGGGATTTGTTATGTAAAGTTTGGATTCAGTCAAAGGGCCACACTTGAAGACCTAGAGGGCCACATTTGGCCTTGAGGCTACAGGTTCACTACCCCTGGACTAGACATTCAGTAATAGGTGACTTTCTACTTAATATTCCTCTTCACAGTTAATTTCTCCTTCTCACCACCCAGAAAAAAATTACAAATAGCTCTGCCTCTTTAACTCTTTAGAGAAAATAATTAGGTGCTTTATAATCCCAGAAGAGAGAAGTAGATGGTATCAGACATTGGTAGCATGCTAGTTGCATGATCAGATGTGCTAGAGCAGATCCCATACCATTAGATTCAAGGAGATTCTATGTATTTAATGGGTCCAGACATATTCTGAGGAGAAAACCACCTATAAATAAATAAGAACCAAAAGCAAGATATTTTTCACATCAATTTCCCTGCCTTTAATTTTTACAACTTAAGATCAAAATTTAAGGGGAAAAAGATATCCTTGCAAATAATCTAGGAGAGAAAACATAAGTACCAAAGAATTTGTAACTACCGAGGTGAATGGAAATTTCAAAAATCATTTTGTCACTTACATGGAAAACGGTTGGAACTGGGAAGAGAAAAGGCCAGGAGGCCAATTAGGAGGCCATTGCAATAGCTCAGGCAAGAGGTGGTGGAAACATGAAATAAGGTGGTAGCTGTAGAAGTAGGGAGGTGGAGACATATGTTTGGGATGTTGCAGAGGAAGAAATGGCAAGGTTGGGCAGGTGATTAGATGTAGAGAGGGAGAGAGTGGATTTAGGAAGACAATGAAATGGACAGTGATAAGGAAGTTCAGAAGCTTAGAAAGAGCATGGAAAGGTATGCCTCATATATATTCATTATGTATATGTTATTTGCCTATTAGAATAGCAGCACCTTGAGGCAGGTAGTTTTGACTTTTCTTTTTATTTCATTTCCTAGGAATGGCATCTGGCACATAAATGTTTCCTATGTGTTTGTTCATTGATGAGCAGAGCTAGGGATAGATTTTTTAGTCCTCTGGCTCTTTCCCATCTCTGTTGCTCTAAGTAAGTAGTTCCCATGGACAGATGCTCATGCTATAGGAGAAAACAGTATTATTTTTCTTTCTTTTCCCATTTAAAATGTGTTAAGTCCAATGGTTTGATCTGCAGATTAACCAAGGAGTGGAATGGGCAAAGTGAAGAGTTGAAGAACACCCTGGTTACAAAGTAATGCCAGGCAAATGGAGGGACCCTGAAGATGCATCTGGCAAGTGTGAGAATGCCATCTCCTTGCTCTTAGTCTGATGCTTATTCTGTAACATTCTGCCTACGGCTCTCCCCAGAGCTCATGTTCACCAAGTGAGCAAAGAAGGCTAAATCCTTGGCCAGACGCAGCTACTTTGCTCTCATAGGCAGAGAGGTCCTTGGGGGACTGTGTATACTTTCCTGCTCCTCACTGCATCCCCTGGAGAATCAAGTGATGATCTTAAAGAACACGTACGTGTGTGTGTGTGTGTGTGTGTGTGTGTGTGCGCGTGCACGTGCGTGCATAAGGTATACAAAAAGCACACAAACAGTCGGGTACAGTTAGAGATGGTGGGATGGAGTCCAAGAAGGCCAGGGGTCTGGTAAGGGCCACTTGATGAACACCTAGCACTATGCTCTATAATTAGTAGGCTCTCTATTTGATTCAAGTAATGAATGAATGCACTACTGAGCCTCCAACATTTCCTGATTCAGCTCACAGTACAGCCACAAAGAAAGAACTTGGCAGGACTTAAGAAACCAAAAAAAGAAGACAAATTGTTTATTATTTGGTAATCACATGACATATATTTCTCTTCTGCCCTTTTTTTTCCAGAGAAAAAATGTCTTTCTAACTTCTCACGAGATAAATCTTTCTTCAAAATCTTTATTGCTTGCTATCAAGTCTATTGTCTTTTAAAGTTTCATTGTTTCTTTCTGAGATACAGTGAATATTTTATATAAGAAATCCACAAAAGTTATAATGATCATATTTTAGATAGGAAAATGGAAAGCCTAACATACTGGTTAATCCAAGAACAAAATCTAACACTCCCCCTTCCTTGTTTATTTCTTGAATTATGGTATAAAAGTCATTTTGAGATTGGAATCCTGTGATCTGACAGAAGAAAATGTGGAACCTCTAAGGAGAAGGCTTAGGCTGTGAAATGAGAGCATATAGTATAGGACTTCAGCTTCTCCCCACTAAGATGTCCTTCATTAAGTCAATCCACATTCATTCATCACCAGCCATTTGCTGATTTAGATTACCATATGGAAAAAGACAACAGTATATATGGCAGTTAGCATTACTGGGCAGAGATAAAGTTCTTGTTGACTACTAGTTCAGGATTCTAGACTGAGTAGAGATCCTATCTTATGATGGCTCTGTCACATAGGCTTCAGGGTAGAAAAAAGAAAGCTCCAAACACCATAACATCCATGTGCAAGCAATGGTTATAAGTCATGGTCTTGTCAAGGGCATGGTTAAATGCCCACATAGCTTGGGTGAAAAAGGGACAGACCTGGACATCCCTGGCTCAGTGTGGCTCTTGTCTATTAGTCATTCCTCCTTGTTCCTTAGAAGCCACCATATGAGATTCCACTTCGAGAAGCCATTTCATAACAATGTGTTCCTTGCCTATTTTCCAAAGACCATAATGCACAAAGCTCTAGGCACCCCATTGGTAGAGGCAACAAAGAAGGATTAAAACAAATGGCAAAACCAGCTCTCAGAAGTGCTTCTTTATCTTAAGCCTTAGCTGCTGGATGCAGAAGTCACAGACATGAGGAAAGAAGAGTAATGAAATATTTCCATTTGATGTATTTTTGAGGTGAATATGGAAATGGAAAGGAAAAGACTAAGATCTAGGAACCTTGGCAACATTATTACTACATGTTTTCCAAACTGTGGAATGATTTTGGCCCTCTTCTGTTGTTTGGGCCTCTTCTGACCTCAAGATCCTAATCGAACCTAAGGAGTGTTATATTTTCTCAGAACAAATACAAAAGCACTAAGTTAACACAACAAATTAGAAAAAAGGGTAACTACAGAAGAATGAAAGGACAATTGCCAGTAGTCCTGGGGTCTCACAGATTTGGAGAGTTGAGATAAGAAACAATGGGCAAGATCAAGGATTTCAGTTGTTATTCAATTTAAGTCAACAAATGTTTATTCAGTGCCTTGTAAGTGGTTTCCTTTAAGTGTCTTCTCCTATCTTCTACAGGCAGCTTTTCCCATTCCCTCTTAATTCCAGTGCCTTCCCTCTATAAATTGTGTGTGTGTGTGTGTGTGTGTGTGTGTGTGTATTCTCTTCTATTAGACTTGTAGTAGGAAGGCCGAATTTATGATCTCAAATATAATCATGTATATGTTTGAATGGTCCGAAATCGCAAGGTATGAGAGATTCTCTAAGGAGAAAACAACAAGAAATTTATTTAGGCCCCACGGCAGCAAAAACTTGAACCAGCCTCTCCATTCCAACATCTTGACAAAAAGACTCCAGGCCCAGAAAGCCCATTTCACAAGGGCAACTAGGAGGCCAAAGAAAAGCAAGAGAGTATTTAGCCAAATCATGTTCACTGGCCTCACGTTCCTGCTCGCACTCGGGTAAGCCCCGCTTCCGCAGCTTCCTGCCTCCGCAG
>CM053628.1:28791474-28810732 GCA_028646595.1 Phalanger gymnotis | reverse complement strand
CTCAGGAAGAAACAGAAAATTGCATAGATATAGAAGGTAGTCCATATATGAGGCACTCGGTGGTCTCGAGGAAACGTCTGGGTACATCAAGGACAAGATGGCTGACAAGGACTTTGTGGTTTGAGATGAAGAAGCAAGCCTTTAATTAGCAGCAGTTGTGTAACATCACCCAACTACCAGAAAAAGGGCTTGACCCGCCATCTCTTCATGTGTCCTTTTCCATAAGCTGAGCAGGAATCAATGAGTATCTCTCTAGACTGGTAGAGCAAGGCGTAGAATCCATCAATATCTCAGGTATACATAGGGAACTTCATCTCTAAGACATATAATATGTATTTCAGGGCCATATTGAGCTGGAGGAAGCCACTGAGAAAAGCAGAGACATGATGGCTATAATGCTGAAAGGCCCTGTATGCTGAGATGAAGAAGCAAACCCTTGATTAGCACAAATAAAAATCACTCAATTATTAGTGAAAGGACTTGACTATCTCCCCATTGTTTTCTTTTTTTTCTTTTCTCATTAACTGAACATAGCACAAGTTAATGAGCCTCTCCCTGGAACGGAGGAGAAAGACCTAATACCCTTTTCTGTAACAGTATGAAATAGAGAACTTCACACACAAGTCATATAATGCATATCTGGAGACCTTGGTGAGCCTGGGGAAATTCCTAGGACCCCAGCAACACGATGACTTACATGCTGAAGGGGTTTGTGTTCTGAGATAAAGCAGTAAACTTAGCAGTTGTAAGGTCACTCAGCTATTGACTAAAGGGCCATCTTCCAGGGTTTTCTCAGAAGTGAAGGGTCCCAGCAATCAATAAGTCTCTCCTAGAAATGGCAGAAAAGGCCTGATCCCCTTATCTGTCACACGCAGAAATAGAGAACTGCACATATATGACATCTCAAAGATGGATTCTTTGGTAAGCCTAAGGAACATCTGAAGATATCAGGGACAGGAGGGCCCGATGCTAAAATGCTTTGGGCTTCCAGACCAAGAAGCAAATCTTGACTAGCATCTGAGTATTATCAATCAACTTTTAATAAAAGGGCTTGAGCCACCATCTCTTAGTACTTTTTTTTTCCTCAGAGGCGAGCATATCCAGAATCTAAGAGCCTCTCCTGGAATGGTGGAGGAAAGCCTGGCATCCTTCCATGTCCTAGGTACAAATAGGCAACTGAACACTGAACTGAAATTGGTGTCAAAACATATCTAGTGGCCTTGTGGAGCCTGAGAAAACTTCTGGGCCCATCAAGGATAGGATGGCCCCAAAGCTAAAGGACTTTGTGCTTTGAGTTGAAGAAGCAAGGCCTTCATTAATCTCTGAGTAGCATCATTCAGATATTTACAAAGGGTTTGACCTACCACCATCACCTGGACTTTTCTTTTGCCATCAAGTGAGGATAGGAGGAATCTAAAAGGCTCCTTCTGTAGGCCTGGTGCCCTTCCCTAGTCCGGATTTAAAAGGGAAAATATATCTACATGGTCTCTTACACATATGTGGGACTTCAGTGACCTTGGGATAAATTTCATGGGCATCTGGAATAAGATGGCATCAGTGATGAAGAGAATTGTGTTTTAAGATCAAGAAACAAGCCCTTCATTCGTAGAAGAGTAAGATAACTCACTGCTAAAAAAAAGGGCTTTTTGCCATCAGCTGAGCAGGGCAGAATCTAAGAGTCTCCTTCTGGTGACATCAAGAAGAGGCTACTGCCCTTTCCTGTCCTATATTGAAATAAAGAATGAGACAGATATCATAGGAACATTGTGAGCCCAAGGAAACTTTGGAGGACCCTGGGGAAATGAAGGCCCATTTGTGGAAGGGTCTTGTGCCTGAAGATGAAGTAAACCCTTGATTAACACTAAGATCACTCATCTATTAGGAAAAAAAGCTCGAACCACCATCTCTCAGTGTTTTCTTTTCCTAAGAGATGAGCACAGAGTGAATGTAAGAGCCTCTCCCTGAAAGGGAGTAAGAAGGATTGGTGTCTTTTCCCTACGATAATAAGCAATGGCACATATATGGCATCAAAAATATTTGGGGCCCAGGTAAACCTAAAGAATGCCAGAGGATGTCAGGGAGAAGATGGCTCCAATGCTGAACAGCTTTACATATGGAAGTCAAGAAGGAAGACCTTTATTAGTGATTGAGTAAAATAATAGGGAAAGAGGCTGCCCCTCCATATCCCAGTGTCTTTGTCCCCAATTAGTTGAGTACAGGTTGAACATCAGAGCCATATTCAGGAGGATTTTAACAGAGGCAGGAGCCTTTCTCTATTCAAGGGGAAAAATAGGTAACTGCACAAATAACGCATATTAAGGAGTCTCAGAGGTATTAAGGAAATGTTCAGGGATGCCAAAGTGAAGATACCTCCAGAGCTGAAGGGTGTTGTGCTGTGAGATGAAAGAGCACTCCCTTTCTTTATGTCAGAGTAATAATGGCAACAAGTAATAATGGCAAGGGCTTGGCTTGGCTTGCCTTCTCCATGTGTCTTTATTTCCCATCAGTTGAGCAGAGTTTGACTGTCAGAGCCTCATTTTGGAGTTGTTGCAGAGGGGGAGTTACTCTACCCTGTTGAAAGGAGAAACAGAAGACTACACATAAGGCATCGAATACACATTAGATGACGGTGAGCCTAACTATTTGCAGATGACGGGGTCAGGATGCCTCCAAAGCTGAAAGGTGCTGTGCTGTGAAATGATGGAGCAAACCCTTACTTTCTGTCTTAGTAACATATCTAAGGCAGAAGGGCAAGGGCTAGCCCCGCCATCTCAGTGGGTCTTCTTTTCCCATCAGCCACGGCAACTCAGATCTTCATTCTAGAGAATTGGGCAGGGCCAAATGTCTCTTTCTCTTCCAGAGAAAAATAAGGAAAAACATCTATCAGACATGTAATACAGGTTTAAGGGATTGGCTAATCTAAGGGCGAATCATTTGGGGATGATAGCATAAAGATACCTTCAAAGTTGAAAGATGCTGTTCTGTGAGATGAAAGAGCAATCTCTTCCTTTCTGCTTGAATAACACCCATCAGATAGATGAAGAGGCAGCTACATGGAGTCAGGAAGATCTGAGTTAAAATCTGGCCTCAGACACTTCTTTGCTGTGTGACCTGGGTAAGTCACTTAACCCCAATTTGCCTCAGTTCTTCATGTATAAAAATGGGTATAACACTGGAGAAGGAATGGCAAACTACTCTAGTATCTTTGCTCAAAAAATATCCATGGGCAAGTCCACGGGATTACATAGAGTTGGACATGACTGAACAGCAACGACAAAATCAGATAGATGGGTAAGGGCTTTCCTCATCAAATGAGTAGAGTTTCAATGTCAGATCCTCATTCTAGAGGTTTTGGGCAGGGAAGGATGTTATTCCACAGGGAGAACTGCATAAAGATGGCTGCTAATGCATATTTGGGGTTCTTAGTGAACCTAAGGAAGCTTTCAATGATGGTAGGGAAAGGATAATTCCTGAGCTGAAGGGTGATGGGCCGTGAGAGGAAGGAACAAACTTTGCCTTTTGGTCTCAGTAACATTTCTCAGTTACACCTTTCAGGTGAGTAGATATTCCTGTAAGCAGAGCAAACCCTGGGGCTGGGCAAGGACTTCTTCTCTTTCTGGAGTGAAATAAAGAACTGCCCATGCAAATCGTCTAAGACAGACCTGAGGACCTCACCAATCCTAAGGAAATATTTGCGAATGAGAGGGTCAATACATGTCTAAAGTAGAAGGCTGTTGTGCAATGAAATGAAAGAGTAACCCCTACCTTTCTATCTGAGTAATACTGATCTGCTAGACTGGTTATGAGCACTGCTGACCATCTCAGTGGGTCTTTCTTTCCCGTCAACTGAGCAGACTCTGCTTCTGAAAGCCATATTTTACAGCTTTAAGGTGGGGTGTATGCCCTTCATGGCTACAAGGAGAAACGCATACAGAAACTGCATAGAGAAGATATATAGAACATTTCAAAAATTCGGCGACTTGGAAATCTTTTGATGATGAAAGGGGGCAGACGACTCCAGCGCAGAAGATTGTGGGGTTGTGAGATAAAGGAGCAATCCCTTCCTTTATATTAGATTTAGATTTATCTAATATATTGGCAAGGGCTTGTCCCGCCATCTCAGTGGGTCTTCCATTTCAATCAGCTGAGCATATATCTTCCATATCAAAGCCTCATTCTGAAGATTTTAGGTGGTAGTGGAAGCCTTTCCCTGTACCACAGGAGAATGTGAAACTACATACACAAAGCATCCAATATATATTTATGCCCCTTCAAGAGCCTAAGGAACTTTTCAGTGACGTCAAGGTAAAGGGACTCCAGAGCTGAAGGGTGTTGGGCTGTGAGATGAAAGAGAAATCCCAGTACATTCTATTTGATTAACATCTATCAGATAGATGGGTAAAGGCTTGCCTCACCAACTCAGGGGGTCTTCCTTTCCCATTAGCTGAGCATAGACTTCATCTCAGAGCCTCACTCCTTTGGGAGGATTTGAGACAGGCACAAATGTCCTTAAAAAGGGCAACAGCACATACAAGGTATCTAATACAGGTTTGAGGGCAATAGTGATCTGAAGATATACCTGGGAATGAGAGAGTAAAGATGCCATCAAAGTTGAACGGTACTATGTGGTCAGATGAAAAACCAAAGCCTTCCTTCATATTGGACTAACATTTACCTAAAATTTGGGTAAGGGCTTGCTCTACCATCTCAGAAGGTCTTCCTTCCCCATCAGCTGAGCATACCTCATACTAGAGGTGTCAGGCAGGGGCCAATAACCTCCATTTTCCTAGGGTCTAATGAATAAATTGTACATGCAAAGCATCTAATACAGGTCTGAGGACATTGGTGAGCCTAAGGACTCTCTGGAGATGACAGGGTGAAGAAGGTTCCAAAGCTGGGAGATGAAGGAGCAATTCCTTCCACTCTAACTAATAAACATATATTAGTTAGCTGGATAAGGGCTCGCCCCGCCATCTCTGTGGGTCTTCCTTTCTCATCAGCTGAGCATACAAGAGCCTCATTCTGGAGGTGCTGGGAAGGAGCCGATAACCTTCCCTTTCCTGGGTGGATATAAGCAACTATATATGCAATGCCTAATACCGGTCTGAGAATGCTGGTTAGTCTAACAACTATTTGGAGATAACAGAGGCAAGATGTCTCCAAAACTGATTGATGTTGTGCTGGAAGATGAAGGAGCAATTCCTCCCCCTCTAACTAAGTAATATCTATTAGTTAGTTGGGTAAGGGCTTGCCCCGCCATCTCAGTGGGTCTTCCTTTCCCGTCAGTGGAGCAGAGCTTGCATCTCAGAGCCTCATATTGGACATCAGAGAGCCTAAGAACTATTTGGAGATGACAGGGGCAAAACGCCCCCCAAAGCAGAAGAGTGTTGAATTATGAAATGAAGGAGTAATCTCTTTGCACCTTAACAGATACATATCTATTAGTTAGTTGGATTAAGGCTAGCCTCTCCACCTCAGGGGTCTTCCTTTCCCAGCAGCATTTTGGAGGTGTAGCATGGGGGCCATTGTCCTCTTCTGGGAGGAAATAAACAACTACACATGCAATGTATCTAATACTGGTTTGAGGATGTAGATGAGCTGAAGGACTATTTGTGTATGATAGGGACAAGATTTCTCCGAAGTTGAAGGATGTTGGTGAGGGGTTGTGAGATGAAGGAGCTATTCCTTGCCCCCTAACAGATTAACGTCTATTAGTTAGGTGAGTAAGGGCTTGCCTTGCTATCTCAATGGGTCTTCCTTTCTGTTTAGCTGAGCATATGTTGCCTAAAAAGAACCTCTTCTAGAGGCCTGATGACCTTTTCTTTTCTGGGACAAAACAAACAATTACACATGCAAAGAATCTATAAATTATGAGCATATTGGCAAGCTTAAGAGCAATTGGGGAATGATGGGTACAAGGTACCTCCACAGCTGAAAGTGTTGCGCTGTGAGATGAAGGAGCTATTCCTTCCTTTTGATCTGAGTGACATCTATCAAACCAAATGGTAAGAGCTTGCCCTTCAATCTCAGTGGGACCTCCTTTACCATCAGCCGAGCATCTAAGAACCTCATTCTGGTGGTGATGGGCAAAGGGCACAATCATCCTCTTTTCTGGAAAGAAATAAGTTATTACACATGCATTGCATCTAATAGTGGTTTGAGCATATTAGCGAGCCTAGGAACTATTTGGAAATGACACACAGGGATGCCTCCAAAACTGAAGGGTGTTGTGCTGTGAGATGAAGGAGTAGTACCTTCCCCCATCCTAGCAGGTTAACACCTATTAAACAGTGGGGTAAGGGCTTGCCCCTCCATCTCAGTGAGTATTCCTTTCCCATCAGTGAACATCCAAGAACCTCATCCTGGAGGTGTTGAGCTGAGGCCAATGTGTTTCTCTTTATTGGGAGAAATAAGTTAACATATGCAACGCTTCTAATAGTGGTTTGACCATATTGGCGAGCTTAGGAATGACGGCGCAAGATGCCTCCAAAGCTGAATGGTGTCATGCTGTGAGATGAAGTAGTACCACCTTCCCCCACCCTAACAGAGTAACACCTATTAAGTAGTGGGGTAAGGGCTTGCCCCTCCATCTCAGTAGGACCTCCTTTTCCATCAGCTGAGTATCAGAGAACCTCATTCGGGAAGCGCTGGGCAGGAACTGATGAATTTCTCTTTTCTGGGAAGAAATAAGTTAACATGTGCAACACATTTAAGAGTGGTTTGAGCATATTGAAAAGCGTAGGAGCTATTTGGGAATGACAGGCGCAAGATGCCTCCAAAGGGAAAGGTGTTGTGTTGTGAGATGAAGGAGCAATCCCTTCCTTTTGATCTGAGTGACATGTATCAGACCAAATGGCAAGGGCTTGCCCCTCCATCTCAGTGAGACCTCTCTTCCCATCAGCTAAGAATCCAAAAACCTCATTCTGGAGGGAATGGGTAGAGGTTGATGGCCTTCTCTTTCCTGGGAGAAATAAATTATTACACATATAATGCATCTATAGTGGTTTGAGCATATTGGCAAACCTAAGAACTATTTGAGAATGATGGGGTGCAAGATGCCTCCAAAGTTAAAGTGTGCTGTGCTGTGAGATGAAGGAGTAGTACCTTCCCCCACCCTAACAGATTAAAACCTATTAAGCAGTGGCATAAGGGCTTGCCCCGCCATCTCCATGGGATCTCTTTTCCCATCAACCCAGCACCCAAGAACCTCTTTGTGGAGCTACTGTGAAAGAATGGATGTTCTTCTCTTTTCTGGAAAGAAATTAGTTACTACACATGTGATGCATCTAACAGTAGTTTGAGCATACCGGCCGGCCTAGAAACTATTTGGGAGTGACTGGCGAAAGATGGCTCCAAAGCTGAAGAGTGGTGTGCTGTGAGATGAAGGAGCAATCCCTCCCTTTTGATCTGAGTGACATGTATCAGACCAAATGGCAAGGGCTTGCCCCTCCATCTCGGTGGGACCTCTTTTTCCATCAGCTGAAATTCAGAGAACTTCATTCTGGAGGTGCTGGGCAGGTGGGCTGACGTATTTCTCTTTTCTGGGAGGAAATAAGTTATTACATATGCAATGTGTCTAATAGTGATTTGAGCATATTGGCGAGCCTAAGAATTATTTGGGAACGATGGGCTCTAGAGACCTCCAAAGCTGAAGAGTGTTGTGCTGTGAGATGAAGGAGTAGTACCTTCCCCCACCCTAACAGATTAACCCCTATTAAGCGGTGGGGTAAGGGCTTGCCCCTCCATCTCCATGGGACCTCCTTTCCCATCAGCTGAGCATCTGAGAACCTCAATCTGCAGTGGTTGTCCAGGTGTTGATGTTCTGTTTTCTGGAAGGAAATCAGTTACTACACATGCAATTGGTCTAATAATGGTTAGAACATACTGGTGAGCCTAGGAACTATTTGTGAATGACGGTCACAAGATGCCTCCAAAGCTAAAGGGGCTGTGCTGTGAGATGAAGAAGCAATCCCTTCCTTTTGATCTGAGTGACATCTATCAGACCAAATGGTAAGGGCTTGCCCCTCCATCTCAGTGGGACCTCCTTTCCCATCAGCTGAGCATCCAAGAACCTCATTCTGGAGGTATCTGGCTGATGGTTTTCTCTTTTCTGGAAGGAAATAAGTTATTACACATTCAATGCATCTAATAGTGGTTTGAGCATACTGGCGAACCTAAGAACTCTTTGAGAATGATGGGAGCAAGGTGCCTCCGAAGTTGAAGAATGTCGTGCTGTGAGATGAAGGAGCAGTACCTTCCCCCACCCTAACAGATTAACACCTATTAAGCGGTGGGGTAAGGGCTTGCCCCTCCATCTCCATGGGACCTCCTTTCCCATCAATCCAGCATCCAAGAACCTCATTCTGGAGCTGTTGTCCAGAGGTTGGTGTGCTTTTCTGTTCTGGGAGAAATAAGTTATTACACATGCAATGCATCTAATAATAGTTTGACAATACTGGCAAGCCAAATAACTATTTCAGAATGACGGGCGCAAGATGCCTCCAAAGTTGAAGAGTGTTGTGCTGTGAGATGAAGGAGAAATCCCTTCCTTTTGGTCTGAGTGTCATCTATCAGACCAAATGGTAAGGGCTTGCCCCTCCATCTCAGTGGGACCTCTCTTCCCATCAGCTAAGAATCCAAAAACCTCATTCTGGATGGAATGGGTGGGTAGAGGTTGATGGCCTTCTCTTTCCTGGGAGGAAATAAGTCATTACACATGCAATAATCTAATAGTGGTAAGATCATATTGGCAAACCTAGGAACTATTCAAGAACGATGGGGCGCAGGATGCCTCCAAAGCTGAAGAGTGTTGTGCTGTGAGATGAAGGAGTAGTACCTTCCCCCACCCTAACAGATCAACACCTATTAAGCAGTGGGGTAAGGGCTTGCCCCTCCATCTCTATGGGATCTCCTTTCCCATCAGCTGAGCATCTGAGAACCTTATCCCAGAGGTGTTGGGCAGAGGATGATGTGTTTTCTTTCCTGGGAGGAAATAGGTTATTACACATGCAATAATCTAATAATGGTTTGAGCATATTGGTCAAAGCTAGGAACTATTCAAGAACGATGGGACGCAGGATGCCTCCAAAGCTGAAGAGTGTTGTGCTGTGAGATGAAGGAGTAGTACCTTCCCCCACCCTAACAGATCAACACCTATTAAGCAGTGGGGTAAGGGCTTGCCCCTCCATCTCCATGGGATCTCCTTTCCCATCAGCTGAGCATCTGAGAACCTTATCCCAGAGGTGTTGGGCAGAGGATTATGTGTTTTCTTTCCTGGGAGGAAATAAGTTATTACACATGCAATGCATCTAATAGTGGTTTGAGCATATTGGCGAACCTAAGAACTATTCGGGAATGATGAGGCGCAGGAAGCCTCCAAAGCTGAAGAGTGTTGTGATGTGAGATAAAGGAGAAATCCCTTCCTTTTGATCTGAGTGACATCTATCAAACCAAATGGTAAGGGCTTGCCCCTCCACCTCAGTGAGACCTCTCTTCCCATGAGCTGAACATCCAAGAACCTCATTCTGGCAGGATTTGGCAGAGGTCAATGGCCTTCTCTTTCCTGGGAGGAAATAAGTTATTATGCATGCAATGCATCTAATTGTGGTTTGAGCATATTGGCGCACCTAAGAACTATTTGAGAAAGATGGGGCACAGGATACCTCCAGAGGTGAAGAGTGTGGTACTATGAGATGAAGGAGTAGTACCTTCCCCCACCCTAACAGATTAACACCTATTAAACAGTGGGGTAAGGGCTTGCTCCTCCATCTCAGTGAGTATGCTTCTCCCATCAGCTGACCATCTGAGAAACTCAACCTGGAGGTGTTGAGCTGAGGCCAATGTGTTTCTCTTTATTGGGAGAAATAAGTTAACATATGCAACGCTTCTAATAGTGGTTTGAGCATATCAACAAGCGTAGGAACTATTTGGGAATGACGGGCGCAAGATGCCTCCAAACCTGAAGGGTGTTGTGCTGTGAAATGAAGGAGCAATCCCTTCCTTTTGATCTGAGTGTCATTTATCAGACCAAATGGTAAGGGCTTGCCCCTCCACCTCAGTGGGACCTCTCTTCCCATCAGCTAAGAATCCAAGAGCCTCATTCTGGAGCTACTGTGCAGGGGTAGATGTTCTTCTCTTTTCTGAAAGGAAATTAGTTACTACGCGTGCAATGCATCTAATAATGGATTGAGCATATCAAATGATGGGCGCAAGATGCTTCCAAACCTGAAGAGTGTTGTGCTGTGAGATGAAGGAGTAGTACCTTCCCCCACCCTAACAGATTAACCCCTATTAAGCGGTGGGGTAAGGGCTTGCCCCTCCATCTCCACGAGACCTCCTTTCCCATCAGCCGAGCATCCAAGAACTTCATTCTGGAGGGACTGGGCAGTGAGGTGTCAATGTGTTTATCTTTTCTGGGAGAAATAAGTTATTACACATGCAACACATCTAATAGTGGTTTGAGCATATCAATGAGCCTAGGAACTATTTGGGAATGACAGGCGCAAGATGCCTCCAAAGGGAAAGGTGTTGTGCTGTGAGATGAAGGAGCAATCCCTTCCTTTTGATCTGAGTGTCATTTATCAGACCAAATGGTAAGGGCTTGACCCTCCATCTCAGTGGGATCTCCTTTCCCATCAGCTGAACATCCAAGAACCTCATTCTGGAGGGATTGGGCAGAGAGCAATGGTCTTTTCTTTCCTGGGAGAACTCAGTTATTACACATGCAATATATCTAATAGTGGTTTGAGCATATTGGCGAGCCTAAGAACTATTCGAGAATGATGGGATGCAGGATGCCTCCAAAGCTGAAGAGTGTTGTGCTGTGAGATGAAGGAGTAGTACCTTCCCCCACCCTAACAGATTAAAACCTATTAAGCAGTGGGGTAAGGGCTTGCCCCTCCATCTCAGTGGTTCTTCTTTTCCCATCAGCTGAGCACAACCTGCATCTCAAAGGCACATTATCAAAGTGTTGGGCAGGGACTGACACCCTTCCCTTTTCCCAGGGCAAATGGACAAGTGCACATATAAGTCACCTAATACAAATTTGGGGGTGTTGGCAAGCCTAAATTATCTTTCAAAATGACAAGGTCAAGATGCCTCCAAAGCTGAAGGGTGCTGTGCTGTGAGATGAAGGCGCAACCCCTTCCTTTCTATTAGATAAACATTTATCTAATATTTTGGGCAAGGGCTTGCCCCGCCATCTCAGTGGGTCCTGCTTTGCCATCAGTGGAACATAGCTTGCATCTCAGAGACATATTCTAGGCATGTTTGGCAAGGAGCTGATGCCTTTGTTTTGTCTTTGAGAAATAAGTGACCTCACAAGTATCTAATACATATTTGGAGCACTCAGTGACACAAAGGAGTTTTTTGGTGAGAGCAGGGTAAATATCACTCCAGAGCTGATAGGTGGTATTGCTGTGAGATGTAGTAATATCTCTCTGATGGAATGGAGTGAACTAATCCCACCGCCTCAGTGGGTCTTCTTTTCTCATCAGCTGAGCATGCCTTGCATTTTAGAGATGTTGGACAGGGGCTGATGATCCTCCCTTTCCTGAAGAGCAACGAGTAACTGTACGTTGGGCGATGACAGGGTCAAGATGTCACCAAAGCTGAAAGATGCCATGCTGTGAGATGAAGTAGCAATCCTTTCCTTTCTATCCATCAGGTCAAATGGCTTAGGGACCGGCCCTTCCATCTCAAAGGGTTCTCTTTTCCCATCAGCTGGGCATACCTTGCGTCTAAGAACCTCATTTTAGAGATGTCAGGCAGGGGCCGATGACTTTATATGTGCAATGTGTCTAATACAGGCTCGAAGACGTTGGCGAGCCTAAGGAATATTTGGGGATGACTGGGGCCAGGTGAAGAACATTGTGCTGTGAGATGAAGAAGAAATCCCTCCCTTTATATTGTCACATTTATCTAATATTTGCATCTCAGAGCATCATTTTGGTGGTGTCCGGCTGGGGCCAATGCCATTCCCTTTTCTAAAGGGATATGGGGAAGAACTGCACATACAAAGCATGTAAAACTGATTTCGATGTGTCGGCAAGCCTAAGGAACATCCGGGGAAGAATGTGCCAAAACGCCTCCAAAGCTGAAAAGTGCTGAGTTGTGAGATGAAGGAACAAACCCTTCCTTTATATTGGATTAACACATATCCAATATTTGGGCAAGGGCTTGCCCCGTCATTTCAGTGGGTCCTCCTTTCCCTTCAGATGAACATAGTTTGCTTCACAGAGCCTCATTTTGAAGGGTTTTAGTAGGAATGGATACCCTTCCCTGTTTCATAGTGAAAGGAGTGACTCTACATGCAAAGCATCTAATTCAGATTCGAGGGAGTGATAAGAAGTGATGAGAGGGTCTAGAGGCCTCCAAAGGTGAAGGGTGTTGTGTTGTGAGATGAAGGAGCAACCCCTTCCTTTCTATCTGATTAATATTTATCAGAGAGTTGGGTAAGGGCTTGCCCCGCCATCTCAACGTGTCTTCATTTACTACCAGTTTCGCAAAGCATATACCTCAGAGCCTCATTCTGGAAGTTTTGGGCAGCAACAGATCATTTTCCTTTTCCAAGGAAGAAATGAACAACTACACATACAAAACATCTAATAAAATTTGAGGGGTCATCAATGAGCCTTTGGAAATGACAAGGTCAAATTGCCAATGTTCTTCCCAAATCCAGGGGAGGATGGGCAACTATATATACAAGACATCGAATATACATTTGGTGGTTTTGGCTAGCCTTAGGAAACTTCCGGTGGTGGAAGGGTAAGGATGACTCCAGAGCTGAAGAGCAATGGGCTTTGAGATGAAGGAGCAGTCCACTTCTTTCTGTCTGAACAACATCTCTCATTTGGAAAGGAGAAAGTCCCATCCTGTCCCCGGGCCTTCTTTTCCTATCAGCTGAGAACGGCTTACATCTTAGATCTTCTTTCTCATGGTATTGGCGATAGTTGAATATCCCTCCCTTTTCTAGGGAGAAATGCACATGCAGGGCATCCAGTACATATATGGAGCTGTTGGTGAGCCTCTGGGAACTTTTGCAGGGTCAGGATGACTCCAAAGCTTAAGGTTATTGTATTGCAAGATGAAGGAGCAACAGCTTCCTTTCTGTGTGATTAAGTTCTGTCAGGTATATTGATTAGGGCTTGCCAGCCACCTCATTGGTCTTCCTTTCCCATCAGCTGGGTATACCTTGCATCTCAGTGACTCACTTTGGACATTTTTTGTCAGAGCCCAATGACCTTCCCCATTCAATGGAATAAAGGGCAACTGTTTAGGCAAGACATCTAATAAAGGCTTGGGGTAATCAGAGAGCCTTAGGAAAAATGTAGCTATGACAGATTCAAGCATTTTGGGCTGTGAGACGAAAGAGCAAACATTTCTTTTATATGACTAAGATTTATCTAATATTTGAGAAAGGGATTGTCCCCCCATCTCAGGGGCTTTCCATTCCCATTAGCTGAACACAGCTTAATCTTAAGGGCTCACTCTGGAGGTTTTGTGCAAGGGCAGATGCCCTTCTCTATTCTACAGGGAAATGTGTATCAGCATATAAAAGGCATATGCCACATGTTCCCAGGCTTCAATGAGCCTAAGAAATCTTTCAGAGATAACAAGCTAAGGATGACTCCAGAGCCAAATGGTTTGGGGATATGAGATGAAGGAGCAATCCCTTCCTTTTGGTCTGAGCAACATCTCTTCTGGAATGCAAAGGACTTTCCCTATCATCTGCATGCATCTTCCTTTCCCATCAGGTAAGCACAGCTTGAATCTGTAAGCATCATTCTGGGAGGGGTTAAACAGGAACCTATAACCTTCCCTCTTCTGGGAGGAAATAGGCGACTGCATATGCGACACCTCTAAGATGGATTTGAAAAGTCTGAGCATATTTAAGCGATGGCAAGGTAAAGATGACTGGAGAGCAGAGGGATGGTGGGCTCAGAGGTGAAGGAGCAATCCCTCCCTGTATATCAGACTAACATTTATCTGATATTTGGGCAAGGGCTTGCCCCGCCATCTCAGTGGGTCTTCCTTTCCCCTCAGCTGAATATATTTTATATCTCTGAGCCTTAACTCTGGAGGCTTTCAGTAGCAATGCACACTCTTCCCTATGCTAGGGGCGGATGGGCAACTGAACATAGAAGGCATCTAATGTATACTTGGTAGCTTTGGCTAGCCTTAGGAAACTTTCAGCGATGGAAGGGTAAGGATGACTCCAGAGCTGAAGAGCACTGGGCTTTGAGATGAAGGACCAATCCATTTCTGTCTGAGTAACATCTTTTAAAAGGAAAGGAAAGAGAAAGTCCCATCCTGTCCCCAGGCCTTCTTTTTTCTATCAGCTGAGCATGGCTTGCATCTTAGATCCTCTTTCTGGTGGTTTTGGGGATGGTTGAATGTCCCTCCCTTTTCCAGGGGGACATGTGCAACTGCAAATGCAGCGCGTCCAGTACATATTTTGGGGTCACTGGTGAGCGTCTGTGAACTTCTGCAGATTGTAGAGTCAGCATGCCTCCAAAGCTGAAGCTGTTGTGTTGTGAGATGAAGGAGCAACCCCTTCCCCTCTGTCTGAGTAACATCTATCAGATAGATGGGTAAGGGCTTGCCCCGCCATCTCAGTGGGTCTTCCTTTCCCATCAACTGATCATATCTTCCATCTCAGAGTCTCATTCTGAAGATGTTGGGCAGGGGCTGATGCTCTTCCTTGTTTCAGAGTGAAATGAACACGTGTATGCAGGAGGCACCTAATCCAGCTTTGGGAGCCTTGCAAAGTCTGAAGGGAACTTTGGGGTATGACGGAGTCAACATGTCTCCATAGATGAAGGGTTTGTTCTGTGAGATGAAGGAGTAATCTTTTGGTAAGGACTTGCCTCATTATCTTCATGGGCATTCTCTCTCTGAGCTGAGTATAGCTTGAATCTCAGAGCCTCATTTTAGAGGTTTTGGGCCCTTGTGGACACCCTTCCCTGTACCAGGGGGCAACGGATAACGACATATACAAAACATCTAATACACATTTGCAAGTCTGAAGAAGCCTAAGGAAACTTTAGGGGCTGACATGGAGAAGCATGCCTCTAAAGCTGAAGGGTATTATGCTGTGAGATGAAGGAAGAATTCCTTCCTTTCTAACACCTCTAATACCGAATGCAAAGGGTTTGCCCACCATCTCTTCATTAGATGTCTCTTTTCTCATCAGTTGAACATATGTAGAATCTTAGTGTCTTCCACTAGAATGATGAATGATGTCCTACTACCCTTCAGCATCATAGGAGGCTATAAGCATCTGCATATACACACCATCTAAAGTATGTTTTGGAGTCTCAGAAAATTGAGATAAATTCCAGGGATGTCAGGGAAGGAATGGTCCCCAATGCTGAAGTAAATTTGTTTTATGAAGAAAAACCTTGCTTAGCACCTCAGTAACACCTCTCAGGCATTTACAAAAGAGCTTGACCCATCGTTTCCCAGGTTTTCTTTTCCCATGAGATGAGCACAGCAGCAATCTAAAAGCATCTTCCTGAAATTATGATAGATGGCCTAATACCTTTTCCCTATCCCAGGTAGAAATAAGAAATTGCACATAAATAGCATCTGAAATACATTTGCAGGGGGGCTAAGTATTCTAGGGAAACATCCAGCACTGTCAGGAAAGATGGTGCCAACGCTTACAGGTCTTGTGCTTTGAGACGAAAGTACAAATGTTTCATTAGTTACTAAGTAAAGTAACTCAACCATTAAAAGCTTGAACCTATATATCCGCATTTCTTCTTTTTCTATCAGCCAAATGTTGCCTGAACATCAGATTTCTTTCTAATAGTGGCTGGTGACCTACATAGGCAGAAATAGGCAACCGCACATACCTGGATCTAAACCACATTGGAAGGCCCCAGAAAGCCTGAGGAAGTTTCTGAGGATGCCCCAGAGCTGCAGGATGCTGTGCTTTGAGATGAAGAAGCACGCCCTTCATTCGTAGCTGAGTAAGATAACTCAACTACTAACAGAAGGGCTTGCCCTGCCATCACGTTGGGTCTTCCTTTCCCATCAGCTGAGCAGAGCAGGAATCCAGAAGTCACATTCTAGGGCTGTCAGGTAGAGGTTGGTGACATATCCTGTCTCGGGTGTAATCAAGGAACTGTACATATAACACATCTAAATACATATTTGGGGCTCTTGGTGAGGCTGAAGGAACACCTAGGGCCTGACATGATGTCCCCAGTGCTGAAGGGCTTTGTGCTTTGAGATGAAGAAAGAAACCCTTTATTAGTGCCTGAGGAAAATATCTCAATCATTAATAAAAGGGCTTGCCCCGCCATCTCTCAGTGCCTTCTTTTCTCCTCAGTTGAGTATGATGGGAATCAAAGAGCTTCATTCTGGAAGTTTCCCTGTCACGAGACACTCTGTATGCGTGGAATCTAATGCATTCGGGGGGACTTTACTAAGCCTGAGGTACTTTCCACAGATTGCAGCTCCAAGATGGCCCTAATTAAGGAGGCTCTTGTGCTTTGAAATAAAGATGAAACCCTTGATTCTCCCTGGAATGAGATCACTCAGGTATTAACAGAAGCTGAAGGGTCTTGTACTGTGACATGAAGAAAGATGCCTCTAGAGTAAAGTAAGATCGTGTGACTAGTAACAGAAAAGCTTGAAGTAGCCATCTCCCAATATCTTCTTTTTCATCAACTTACCATAGCTCCTAGAAAATTCTGTGGATGCCGGGCACATGCTGCAACCAGTGCTGAAGGGTCTTGTGCTGTGAGATGAAGAAGCAAGCTCTTTATTAGTCACTGAGTTTGATCACGCAGATGATTAATAAAAGGGCTTGCCCCGCCATCTCCCAGAGTATCCTTTTCCCATCAGCAGAGCATAGCCGGAATCTCAGAGTTTGATTCTGGAGGAATCAAGAAAAGGTTGGTGTTCTTTACTGCCTCAGGTAGCAATAGGGAACTGTTCACTCACTGCATCTAACACATATTTGTATACTTTCTCAAGCCTGAGAAAATGTCTGGTAATGCCTCTGGTGAGATGGCCCCAGTGCTCAAGGGTCTTGGCTTTGAGATGAAGAAGCATGCCCTTCATTAATAACTGAATAAGCTCTTTCAATCATTAATACAAAGGGCTTGATTGCCATCTCGCAGTCTCTTCTTTCCCTATCAGCGAGCTCTTAGAAACTTTCATGGATGACAGGGACCCAATGGATCCGATGCTGAAGGGTATTGTGTTGTGAGAACAAAAAACAAGCTCTTTATTGGTGAAAGGTGACTGAATAAGCCTGAATAAGATCATGAAGATGATTAATAAAAGGGCTTGACAAGCAATCTCCCAGTCTCTTCTTTTCCCATCAACTGAGCATAGCAATGACTTTAGAGCCACAACCTGGAGGTGTTGGTCAGAGGATGGTGTTCTTCCCTGACAATGTCATAAATGGTGAATTGTGCATCTTTACCTAGATAGAACCTTTGAAGTCATAAAGATCAACTCCAACATTTTACAGATGAGAAAACTGAGGTCCTGAGAAGAGAAATGACTTAGGATCACTGATTTATAGACTGAAAGCTGGCAGGTATCTCAGAAGCCATCTCATCCAGTTCTCTTGTTTTCCATGGAGCAGTGGCTGAAGCATAAATGCAAGCATTTCTTGGGGGCCAGTCCAAAGGGTATTTTTCAGGCTCTCCTGGACCCAATGCTGAAGGCCAGTGTGCTGTGAGATGAAGAAGCAAGCCCTTCATTATTGCTAGAATAAGATCACTCCTACAAATAATAAAAGGGCTTGACCCGCCATCTGCAGATTTCTGCTTTTCCCATGAGTATGAGCAGAGCAGAGAAGAGCAGAGCAAGAATCTAAGAAGGAAAGAAGTAGGGGTAGGGCTGCTGGCATTCTCGGGATCAGGCTGAAACATGGGACTGCATTGCTACAAATCACATTTTTGGGCTTAGGGAAGTCTAAGCCTGGGTCTTGAGTTCCTTGGCAGCCACCTCTGTTTTTATTGATTCCCTGAGTAAATGAGGCTGAAAAGCGATCTCAAGATGTATGTGTATGGGTCCACTGTGAACACAAGCTTGTCAGTTCTAGGAGTCTGGAGATTCTGTGCCCCTTAACCACAGTCCCTCGGCATTTGGGCAAATTTCGACAATGGAGAGAATGCTCATCAACAGGGTAGGAGCTCTAATTATGACAAGGTGCATTAGAAGACATGGATTTGAGGCGAATTATTTGGCCTGTGCAGATATTACATGAATTATAAATACAGACACATCCACCAACTGTATTACGTATGGATGATTTAAGGGGCAACGTCATGAGAGTATACAACAGTAATTCTAAGTTATCAGATTCTTTTTTTCGTCTTGGCATTGTACACTTGTGAGTCTTTGTGATTTGCTTTTTTGGTACAGAAGAAATGGAACTACTTCACACTTGATATACACATTGTACTTGGCATATCCTTCTATTCCTCCTTTGAGGAGACCCTAGACAGGAGCAAAACCTGAATTCTGAAGTAGTTTTCCTTTGGTCTCCAGGGTCGGGCTAAAAAGAAGCTTAGTTTGTGAGAACTTGGCCGCCCTTATAAGTTGTTATTTGCATGAGTCCAAGGTTACAGAGAAAAGGAGATGAAGGTAAAGTGAGAGATAAAGTAGCATGGTGAGAATATGCCCAGGTAATGGTATGGAGTCCTGGAATTCCACCAAGATAAGGTGAAAGCTCACTTCTAAGTGCTGAGAGGTCCAGAGTTCTTATGGGAAAGATATAAAGATTAAGCCAGAGGATAGGTGGCAAGGTGAGGGGCTTGCTGGAAAATGGTCTTTAAAACCAACTCTGACATTTTACAGATGAAGAAGCTGAGGCCCTCAGAGGGGAAATGACTTAGGATCTTAGGTTTATAGAGTGAGCTGTACGGTAACTTCAAAGGCTATCTAGTCCAAACTCCTAATTTTATATATATAGCAGTAATTAGAACATATTGCCTAGAGTGGACACTGAAAGGCAATTAGTTAAGTTCATGCTGACTTGACTTTGGAATTTAATAAGGAAGAAACAACATGAATTTGTTTTAAGTATGAATCACGAACAATTTAAATAGAGAAATAATCAGTGCTCGTGCCTAGACCATGCCAATATAACAAAAATGACAATATTGGGGGGCGGAGCCAAGATGGCGGCCGGGAAGCAGTGACTGGCGTGAGCTCCCCACCAAGTTCCTCCAAAAACCTATAAAACAATGGCTCTGAACCAATTTTAGAGCTGCAGAACCCACAAAGTGGC
>CM053628.1:28758640-28783475 GCA_028646595.1 Phalanger gymnotis | reverse complement strand
TTGGGTATACAGAATTCTCCAAGCAGAAGGCATCAAAAAATTTATTCAGGGCCCAGAGCAACAAATTAGCAAACCAACCTCCCCATTCCAGTATTGTGAACACAAGCCTCCAGGCCCAGTAGGCCCGCCTCACAAGAGTAGCCAGGAGGCCACAGAAAAATAAGATGGCATAAATCATATTCACTGGCCTCAAGACCTCACGCTCGAACTCCTGGGTCCACACAGGGGTCGGCTCTGCTTCGGATTTTTTTCCAACTGTAGTTTCTCCCCTCTCCTCACAGCCAAGCCTCTGGCGTTCTCAAGCCCCACCTCAACGACTAGAGACCACAGTCCAGAGACCATTGGTTCCCCAAATTGGCCCCTCTTAAGTCCTTAATCTACACCCACACAGGTTTCACACCAGATAGGGCTTTGGGCCTGGGGCTTAGCATTTAACAGGTGAAAGTACTTTCACGGTAAACAAAAGCCAAACTCCTCAAGGGCACCCGTTAAACTAAGCCCATTTTGCCTTACTGGCACACAGAGCCATGGCTTATTCATTTCTTTATTTCCCATGGTGCTTAGTACAGGGCCTTACTGAGTAGGCACTCTGGAAGTATTTGTTAAATAAATGAATGAACGCGTGAATGAGCAGTTCCTACCCTCTAAGGTGAGATAACTATTATTAACAATAACGCCACATTTCAAACCATCTTTGTTCTAGCTGGCTCCTAGCGAATGGAACTCCCTGCTTTGAACTGGTCATCTGATCAAGGAGATTATCATTTGGATGCTTCGATCATCACTGGGCACCATAGTTTTGGATCCCACAAACACAGAAACTCTGGATTTCAATGGGTCTTTTATACACACAGGAACTCAAGCCGTTATTTATTTTCAAATGCATTTACTACAAAACCGATTAATGCAAATGGAAATGCATTCAAGACAGAGCAAACCTTTATCTTCGTGAAACTTTCTAGTCCAAAGAGAGGATGAAGGTGTCTAAATTTAAGAGGGAAGCTAGTCCAGAGGTTGTTAGCAGGAGGCAGGCATGTGGTGGAGAGTGGGCAAGTACCCTGATGCCTCAATGAGTCTGTATGATATCAGTTAACCCCACAAATTACCAAAGACTTATGTGAGCACATCTCCCTCCAAGGGAATGGTTGATGCCTTGTACGAAGTTCTGGGCTAAGATTTGAAGGATCATAAATCCCAAGCTGGAAAGGCCACAAAAGGCCGCTGAGTCCAATTCTCTCCTTTTAAAGATGTATGTGTTTAAAGATGTACTTACTCAGCGTCTCCTGGCTAGTATGTCTTACTGAGACTTAGCCTCAGGATTTGAAACCAGATTCTAAGCCCAGTGCTCTAACTGCTACCCCACACCACCTCTCTTGGGATGACTAGGAATCTGCCCTAACCCTAAGTTGCCCAGCTGATACTCCAAGGAGTATGCCATGGTGTTAGTATACAATGTCTTTATATTGAAATCACGGTTTCAATTACTGGGGCAACCTCAGAGATCCCCATGCCCTTCCCCCTTCTCTACCATCATCATTCCTGGGACACCAAACTTGGACTACATCTCTGTCTTAACTGGAAAATTTCATAAAGTGCAACACTTGGATAGCATCAAGCTTGAAGAAACAGTTTAGTAGCATAGAGTTAATCTCTTTCCGAATAGCTTAGTCTACACTCTACACTGCATAATTAACTAAGGACCTCTTCTCTGTGTCTTTCTGCTAGTTCTCACCCAGCTCTTCACAAAACAAAATCCAAAACTCAGTTGAAGAGACTCAAGAGATTGGACTCTTTATAGAGTTGCGATTTTTGATACTGATTCTAAACGGGGTTCCTTGGGATGAGAATTTGCAATGACCCACTGGCTTGGTGGAGGTGATCATGGATTTCCTTCGAAGGGTAATACTTTGGGGGATACCTTACAATAACTGGCACTTCTGACTCATACTGCACGCAGAGAGATTCAAACTGTGGCATGTCAGGAAATTCCAGCTTCATCATTGATGAAAAAAGCACTCGACAATTGATTATTTTTGAAGATTTTGTTTTCCAGTATCAAAGAAGGGAGTAATGGAATTGTATCAGAGCAGAAGGAAGCTAAATTATTTATCTTGTACTAATTTTTACCAGATGGTTGGTGGTAAAAAATCTCCCACGAGAGAGTATGCTGTATATATTACTTTTAAGATAATCAAGGGATCCAACTTTGAATATGAATGGTATATTTATATTGAGCCTTACAGCTCCCCTTGAGTCTATGCACAGGAGGCTCTAAATATACATGATTAGAATATAATAAATCTTATCACGAAGTCAGGATAAGTTACATCACGTACTCATGAATCACATGCTCCTTCCTCTTAACCTTCAGAAGAGAAGAAAGGCAGAGGCCAATTCTATCCTTCCCATCTTTCTTTGGAGAGGCCACCAAAAGACAGAGAAAAGAAGGAATCTCCCTGGTTCTTCCCTGGATTCTTCCAAACCTAACAGGCCCACAGAATCCTGCCTTTCACTGGTAATTAACTTGTTCTCTGGAGAAAGGAGTGACAGGGGAGATGAGATGTAAGGGAAGTAGAGAAGTCCAGAGGTAGATCTCACCTCCAGATTTCTTCCCCCTAGCCTATGCCCAAGAACAGGGATGCACGGTGCTTAGCAAATAGTAGACCCTTAATAAATGTTTACTGATTGACTTATAGGTTGACAATGACTTTGGGGAGAGCCCAATGACTCGTTCATTTGTCTCTTCTCAAGTTCTCTTAGGGAGAGAGGATATTAAACTGAATCTTTATTGGAAGCCATTCTTGATTTCTTCAGTTGTTAGTACCACCTCCCCATTAAAATGTAAGGTAGTTAAGGGGAGGGAAGGCTTGACTCTTATATCTGTATCCCGAGCACAGTGCTTGCCTCACAGTTGAACAAAGGCTCCTCTTGGGCAGGGACTCCGTAGCCTCAGTATCTGAGAAGGAGTCCCACACAGTAGCAGTTGGGTGACCGATCACTTTCCAGTGGCCTCCCTCCAGCCAGGAGCCATTTTATGTCCTTAACTACGGGCCCCGAGGCTCCTGGGCATTCGGAGCTCTGCGAGGCAAGAACTCAGCCAAAGCTCTGCCTCTCTGCCACATGCCTGTCAGTATTCTTCTCCTTATAACCAATGACTAAACTGCGGAGGCTGATTAGGGCATGTGACCAGCCAGGGCATTCGCAGACCCTCCCTCGGCTCCACAGTTTTGTACACATCAAGCCCATTTCTAATGGCGCTCAGCTCTTCCTTCCGGTGCAGTGTGTCTACGCAATAAGCATTGATTAAGCACCTACTGTGTGCTAGGCTCTGTTTGAGGTGCTGGGGATACAAAACCAGACCCCCGAACCATCCCTTCCCTTCAGAAGCTTATACTCTAGAGTACGGCATGTAGACAGATAAGTCGATACAGGATAAAGGGGGCACACTGACAAGTGGCTGAAGAACTTTCATTAACAAGGGTCTCTCTAATTTTGAGAAGCTGCCCCGTTAGGCCAGGCTGCACGATATCCTTTAGGTCCCTAAAGCGGTCAGTACCTGACTAGTGAGCCCTAATTAGGGGAGGGTGCCACAGTGCAGTCAGAAGCTTTGCCAAGATACAGCCTCATGCTCAAGAATGAGCTTCACACTGGGAGGAGGGAGAGCAAGTAGAAGAAAAAGAGAGAGAGCAGGGCTCCCCTTGCATTTGTTTTGGAAGGTGTAGACAAGCTACATGTTCTTTCCAGATTAAAAGCTCGCACTTCATCTTTTTTAAATATTGCAGACTATTGTATGCTCAGACATGCCCTGTGAAACAATAGGACATAGGAGCCAAACCTGGAGTCAGCCTGGTACCCAATGCAGAACAAATGGAGTGTCACAAAAATGCTCTAGCTGACACTGGTGCCTAGCTTCCAGGGTCTCTAGGATGTAGTTAGTCTGTTTTGGAGACTATGCTATGCTAGCAAATGCACTCTTAGCTGAGAAAGGAAGAATGGAATTGACACTGTTTTTTTCTCTTATTATTAAACATCTGGCTAGATAAGGGTTGATGGTGGGAAAGCAACAAGAACAGCAGGGGCCATGGCAAAGAGCAGCGATCAGAGTCGGAGTGCTTTCCACTGTGCAAACAAGGGGGAAGGAGAGGCAGGTGTGCAAAAAGCAACCCGCCACTGGAGGCCGGGTCCACATACATATGCACATACACGCAGCCAGGGAAATGACTGCAGATTACAGATTTGTCTTTTCAGCAACATTAACTCCCGATTCTGCTTAACAGTCTCAGAGTATATCCAAAGTCTCTTAACGTATTTTGAGTAAGCCACAGGGGCAAAGGCCCTTCTACACTTCATAACTCTACTGTATGTCCCCCTCCCTTTCTCCAGCAAAGCTGGGTCTCCACTCACTGTTTCTGGCTACTACCACTCTACCTCCAGCCAGCTCTCTGAACCCCAGGTTCTCATTCAGCCCTTCCCCTGATCCCTAAGAACAAACAGCATCCTAATCTCTGAGGAATTTAAAGGGAACTGGCTCTGAGTACCGCAGGAGACAAATGACAGAGCGAGACACCTACAGTAACAGATGGAGAAGTTAACAGCTCAATTGTTTACAACTGGATCCTTTTGAATGAGTTGACCATTGAATCCTGGTCTCCCAGGTATGGAGCAAGTCAAATCAACAAGCATTTATCAAGGGCCCAAAATGTTCCAGGCACTGGGCTAAAAGCTGGAGATTCAAAGAAAAGCAAACCCAGTCCGTGCCCTCGATGAGCTCATAGTCTAAAGGAGGAGACCACATGGCCACAACTCCATATAAACAACATCACAAACAGAAAAACTGTAGATAGTAAACAGAGGGAAGACATTAGCATTAAGGTGGATAGGGAACAGCTTCTTGTAGAAAGTGAGAATTTAATTGAGACTCGAAGAAAGCCAGGAGAGCATTTCAGGCAGATGGGAGAGCCAGAGAAAATACAGACCTGGGGGGAAGTGTCTTTTTGGAGGAAGAGCAAGGGTCAGTGACGCTGATTGTAAAGGTAGGAAAGGGCCTTCAAAATCAAATGGAGCCTTTGGCCTATTCTCCTGAACTTTTCCCTGTCCTCTGTGGCTCTCCTTACCATTCAAGTCTATCTCCCCAGCATGGCAGGGGTGTGGCCACAGCATCCATTGCCAGCCCTCCAGCAACTCTTTATTCAGTCTCAGTGAGGCACACAATTTGCTTCCCAGGGTGACACAGTCACTTTCTCCTATGGTCTCTCTTTCCCCATTCTTCTTCTCACCCCAGCCCTGCCAAGCAAGTAGCTCTTAGGATGTTGCATCCTCTCCCCAACACCAGAATAAGTCCTCGCTAGGCAATGCGGTGCTTGGGGAGGGGGCGGTATTTCTTTCAGTCCCTGGGGGCAGGCTTGGCAGCATATCAAGTTTGTTTTCATTTATAAAGTTAGAGCAATCCATTCACCTCCTTAGATTTGTTTTCCTAGTCCCACTGATAGCTCTCCATTGAATGTGTGGACAGATGAATGTACCTAGGCTCTGGGAAGTCTTTTTACAGCAGCATAGCTGGACTGGACTCAGTCACTTAGTCTCCCACCTGTCCTCAGCCTTCTCCAGCCTTCTCCACACTTGGAGATCAACAGTAGTCAAAGCCAATCAAGTACCTCCTAGTACCGTGCGGGGCACTGTCGACACCAAGGCAAAGAACCCGTGTCTGCCCTCAAGCAGGCCGCATTCTACCAAGGGGAGCAGATCTAGTACAAATGGATGGTTTGAAGTATATCCAAGGGATTCGGGGTCTAACCTTTGTTGATTTCTTTCATGGATACAGGAACAAAGGGATAGAAACTAGATCTGTGATTTCACTGATACGGGGAAATCCTGGATTAGGAAATTCCCTCAACTAATGTTGTCTGGCACCTTATTTATAATGTAGAGTCTTAGAGTGGTGTTTAGTGAATGTTTGAGTGCCTTGGGTCAAGGACAGTTTGTGTCAGAGGTGGGATCTGAACCCAGACCTTCCTGGCCCAGAGGTCAGTTCTGTGCACACTGTGCCCTAGTGCCCCTCTTTCATGGCTACAGAAGATTTAAATAATCGACTGATTCCTATAATTATACTAATTTGTGCAGAAGATTGCAATCTCTTAGCAAACCTATTGTTCGAAAGGTCTAGTCCCATGCTTTTGGAAATCACCATACTTTATAATCAAGTTCTCTTAAAAAAAAGAAAAGGAATTTTTAAATGGAGTGAACTTAAACAAGAAATAAATGTTGCAGCTTGCTGATGAACTACATACAACAGGCCAGAAACATAACGTCAATAGCACACTTCAGATGTTGTTATTATGAGAGGAGGATAATTTGGAAGAAAGCAGAGCAGCTGACAAAAAAATCACAGCCTCAATTCTGAATTCCCACGTTTCACAAAGAAGTTAGGCCCACACAAACAATCTCTGAGCTCTGTAGATAACGGTGACTACGACACTGATAGGCAATGAATTTTTGAGCTGCCCCCACAAGAGCCAAGGGCATACCCTCACGCTATGGCATGGGGGAGCTCCCTCATTCAGAGGTGCCCAACTCATTTTTGGCACCCACCAAACTCCTTACTACAGCTAGAACCCGATAAAAATGTCACTAGGAAATATTTAACAAAATAAGGAAGAATCCAATGCAATGCAAAGAATGTTAACTTTTTGTTTTCTCAGTCAGTACTTAGCCAGCAGGGATCCAGTTTCTATTTGAGTTTGACACCACTGCCTTATAACATGACTCTTCTTAATCCATCGGTTCAGCTGTACAATGGGTCAGGACATTCACTCAATTACTGAACCCTTAATGAGTACCTGTGATGTACAAGGCTCTACTGGTGCTGGGTGTTGTGGGAGAAACCAAGAAGAAAAAGGTATACCCTCTGCCTTCAAGGAACTTACAATCCAGCCTCAAATGGAAAGTATGTATAGAAACCACATGTAGAAACAGCCCAACATGGATGCAAAAGCTCTGGCCCCCACACTGGTGTTATGAAGCGTCCCCATCATTTGGAAAGATTTCCCACTCTTTCTTGGCTCCAGATTGACTCCCTACGTGACAAATAATGAAATGGATCAAGGAAGCAAACATGGGTGCAGCTCTCATTGCCAAAAGCTGCTCATAAGGCATATTTTCCCCAGCTTCCACTGCAGAGGTGACAGCTGAATGTTCCTTAAAATGCCTCCCCAGAGAGTTTCCAAATCCCTAGCCTACAAAGTTCTCTGCACGTATATTCCCTTTTCTCCTTCTCCTGATTTCTCTATTTCCTTTTCTCCATTCTGCACACAGTTATTGTGGGTCCATTCTTCAGCCTTCTCTAGTCAGTTACATATATGGCATCATCTAGGGAGGAGGCTACCTGCTTCTCCTTCTCTGATTTCTCTCTCGATGAGACCTTTAAGATCTCTTCATTTACTGGGTACTGGCTGGCCAAAAGCATAGTGGAAGCCTGGGCCAAGTCGAGCTTCTCTGTACTACCTTGTGACTTTACATCAATTCCAGACCTTTGGAATACATACCCCAAGTAGAAGGGGTGACTACCAGGGTCAGTAGGGAGGGTTTGGGAGGGAAGGGAAGGGGTCTGGAAGAAAGAAGTGAGTGAAGAGAAATACAAGGTGGAGCCGATGAAAAGGGGAGCCTTTCATCTGTGAGCAGCTGGAAGTCAGGGTTCAATAATGTTCTGCAATAACACTTTCTAAAAATTATATTTCCATGTCTCCATTTTATTCATCTCTTGACATCAGTACTCATAGATCAACCCCTTTCCCCTAGTCCCTTCTTTAACCATTAGTATGCCAAAATGACAATGTGACTGGAAATCAATTAGCATCAGGAATCTTAATGGATTGTCTAAATGTAGGACATTTTCTTAACACTTGAAATGACATCTTTATTTTAGATTGGCACCTAATTGAAACCTTAGAGCCTGGGAATATAAGCACAGAGACAGTAGGATCCAAAAGATCTTGAGAGACTACAATACTGGGTTGAATCTTATAAGATGACATTTTTTCTTGTTGTTTACTCCTTTTGGTTGTGTTTGAATACTTGTGACTCCATTTGGGGTTTTCTTGGCAAAGATACTAGAGTGGTTTGCCATTTCCTTTTCCAGTTCATTTTACAGATGAGGAAACTGAGGCAACCCAGGTGAAGTGACTTGCTCAGAGTCACACAGCTAGTAAGTGTCTGAGACCAGATCTAAACTTAGGAAGATGAGCCTTCCTGACTCCAGGCCCAGTGTTCTATCTACTGGTGCACCACCCAAGTGCCCCAAGATGAAATTTAGTAACGGTCAAAGTAAAGTTTTGAGTTCATAAATCAATCTCACCAGTACAATATGGGGAAGAGTTGTTCTGAAAGAGATCTGGAGTGATGGGGAGGCTGGGTTGGCAGCTAATGGAAGTCAGTAATGTCATATGGAAGCTCAAAAAGCTAATGAAATCTTAGGCTGCATTAGGAAAGAAAGCAATCAGTCACTTAGTAAATAAACATTTATTAAATGCTTACTATGTGTCAGGTACTTTTCTAAGTGCAGGAGTTACAAATATGAAAGAAGGCAGTCTCTGCTCTTGAGAAGCTTACAATCTAATGTGAGAAATGGGCCTGAAAAGTAGGGAGGAAAATGGAAATAAAGAGGAAGAAGGAAGCCATGGAAGATATCTGATGGAGGGGCATAGTGGAACAGTCAGGGAAACCCCAAAGCAGTGCATTTAGATGAGAAATGAGCAGACTTAAATGGAGACTTTGGAGTCCTTGGGGCCACCTTCCAATACGAGGGACAGAGAGTGCTGAAGAGGTGGAGTCCCAAGGCCAATGGGAAGCTTGTAGGATGATCAGGTTTTCCCAATAAAGAGCTTCCTGGGGCATAGCGGAGAAGTCAGATAAGTTCCAGAGTGGTGCAGACAGGTAAAAAATGAGATGTCTGGGCTGAGCTTCTTCCTTCTATGGAGGCTTTAGAGTTCATGTTCGCACTCTCCAATAAGACAGACAGAAGGTAGTGGTGAGGTGGAGTCCCATGGCAATGGGATCTTGCAGGATGATGAAATTTTCCCAATAATAAACATTTCCAGGAATAGCAGGATAAAAGTCCCACTGTGCTCTGTTCTCCTTAGAGGGATGGTGTTCAGTTGTGGGTACCACAGTTTAAGCAGACCATGGATAAGCTGGAAAGTATCCAGTGGAGGGGACAGGAGGACTGCTGAAGGAGCTTGAGTCCACCTTGCCTGGAGAAGACTTGACAGATATGATAGCTGTCTTCAAGGACAGAGTGTTCCAAAAGGCTTAGTGCAGTTTTAAGCTTTCACAGCACTAAGAGATCTGGGACACTCTATCATTAAAGGGTAAAACAGTATGAAGGATGGATTCAACTTGTTCTGTTCATCCTCAGAGGGCAGAACCAGGAGAAATGTGTAGACTTTGCAAAGAGTCAAATCGATGTTTGGTGTAAGGCAAAGCTTTACTGATGACAAGAGCAGTCCCAGACTAGATTGTGCTGCTTTAACAAGTGGTAGATTTCTTTCTTTAGAGGTCTCTAAGTGGAGACTGGATGACCACTTATGGGGTATGCATATTGGAGATTCCTTCTAGTAGACTAGATGGTCACTGACATTCCTTTCATGTCCCAAATTCTATGATTCATTAAAAAGCTATCAGACAAAACAAATTATTTGGTTGAGTTCACTTGCCATCCTTAATTCTCCAAGTTGTGGCCATTAAACTTTTCACTAAGTAACGGTGGGGATGGAATTAAGTATTGCTCTTAGGTTGGGTGTACAACTGTATCTCAGCTTCCTTCAAATGAAGTAAAGTACTCCTTCTTCCAATTGCCAGGGAATGAATAATGGCAAGGGCTTAAAACTTAGATAATGATCCTTTGCAAAGCACTTTACATTAAGTCACAGAGGTAAAAAAATATTAAGAAAACTCTTCTGTCTCCATTTCTTGTGGCCTACATGTAAGTGTAAAATTTGTGGGTTCTTTTTATTGTAAGTGCTAATCAAGTAATCAACAAATACTTATTAAGCACCTACTATGTGCCAGACAGCATGCTAAGTTCTGGGGATACAAAAAGAGGCAAAAGGTAGTTCCTGACCTCAAGGAGCTTACAATCTAATGCTCCTTCTTTCAAAATGTTGTAGCTATGATAGCGAGTTATGAAACAACAATAAGTTTAGTTGGGTTAGAGATTAATCAGAAGAGAGGCAAGGGAAATAGTAACCAAAGTTAAGATCATCTTGAATGGGAAGATGAGGAAAGAAAAAATGAAATATAAGCAGAAATATAAAGAAGGACTCTTATATATATATATATATATATATATATATGCCTAAGATAGGAAAGATTAGAAATAAAAATGCTCAATCTGAATGGTTATGTAGAACCAAAGGTGACTAGCTCGGGGGAAAGAGGCAAATAATTGCTATGCCGGAGATGTTGGAATGACTGATATACAAATGAAACACAGGAGAAGGAAGTAGCAGCCAGGGGTTCCTACAGTGAGCATACTTTAACCAATCAGTACAATATTATACGATGATGGTGAAACTGTGAGATGATTTAGGATTAATAATGGAACATGACTCTTCTACTATTTCCAGCTGGAGATTGGTAGTTGGAGCTGATGTTAATTAATGGTTTTGGTCTAATCATAAGATACAGGTCAATTATATTAACCCTGTCTGTGGGGTTAAAAGGAGAAGGCATACCTTTTTTTTTTGTTCTCACTTCCATTACACCAGAAGTCAGCCAAGCACTTCATTTTCATCGAGCATCTGCTTCCTGTTCCTATTGGGTCATCACAGCATAACCCTGAATCTGTCACCCCAGACCAAGACTAAGTAGCCACTGTAACCCATGGCTAAACAGAGAGATTAAGCAATGTCACTACCAGTGCAGTGGAAGAAAAGATAGAAAAGAACAGGAAAGCAGGGAGATGAAAACAAAAAGAGAGTAGGTGTGAGAAAATGAAAGAGGAGTTATAAAGAGATTTCCCCAGTGGAAGTCATTGTTCAATGCCTGCCACACCGGACTTAGTGAAATCAGTCACATGGCAGTCCAAGGACAATGGTCTCTAACATCTGCCCAGGGCTGGGATACAACAGCAGAAACCACCTCCTAGCTCTCTCAGAAGCTGAAAAACACTAGTCCTCAGGCTGGAAATAGCAGGTAGTCAACACTCCAATGCAGAGGTGCCCACCATTAGCCTCAGGAAGATGCCAGTTAGTCACCAAGAGTTTGGTTCTGGTGGGAAACAAAGGCAGACACTGAAAAATGAGCCTCTAATTCCCAATCCTATGGCTAATACAAAGGGTCAGAATAGAGACCAAACGGATAAGGGGTTCTTATTAACTTACTTGAAGGGAGCACTCCCAATATCCAGGGCAGCAAAAAAGGTTGGAAGGCGTTAACTATGGAGCTTCTGGAAGCTCTTTTGATCTATCCAGGAAAGACTTTTTGGTGGGGAAAAGTGACAATAATGAAAGACAGGAAGGAAGGAAGGGCAGATGGATGGAAAGAAGAAAGAGTGGAAAGACAGAGAGCCAAAGAGTGAGGAAGAAAGAAGCCTGCCCACTGGGTAGGTACATACCAGGCCAGCCACACTTGCAAGCCTGGTCTGATTGTCAGATGGCAAACATCTGTTATATTTAATGACTTCTCCCAAAGCTTTTCAAAGAGTTGGGAACATCACCCCTATTCACTTTAAAGTGCATTTTTCCAATTAACAGAAGAAGAGTTCCTTTCACAGGAGGATATTGCCATTTGATTGCAAGCCCATCCATTTCGGCCTCTGGAGCATCCTATTTCTCAGAATCATAGGTTTTATCCACTGCTTTGGCCCTAATATTTTTCTCTTTGAAAGGAAAATCCAGTTACTTAGGAGTCAACTCGAATTAGTCTTAGACAACATTAAAACTCAATTGGTTCTTAACAAACACTTTTTGAGCGCCTCAGATGTGCTGGGGGGGTGGCTTACAAAGGGTGGTATGGAAGGAAGAGTCTTGGATTAGGGAATAGTAAATCTGCTTTCTAGTTCTGGATCTTGCCACAAACTACCTATATGGCCTCTGACAAACTGCTACCCCTTCCTGGGGATGTTCCTATCTTGAAAATGAGTGGACTGAACTAGGCGATCTCTATTAAAACATCTAGCTGAATCTTTTAAAAAATGATTTGTTACTCTTTTGTTTATCTTAAGATGGTTGTGGGAATGTATAACTCCTTATCCTTCCTGTTGCTAATGCTGACCCTTCACCCTGGAAATCACTGTGTGTGCATATGTGCGTACACATGAAAACATGAATGTAAACTTACATATATATGTATGTACACACACGTGTGTATATTTTTTCTATTTAGTTTTCTATGTTCATATAGTTTCCTCTCCAATCAAATCTATAAGCTCCTTGAAGGCACAGCACTTCACAAATGCTTGTTGAATGAATGTGGCATTACAATTATTTCTAACATACCTACAATTAGGTAAGTAATGAAAGAATTTAACGTGCTCTCTGAGTGCCTCCTTCTTAGCCGTTTTCTCTACTGTGCCTATCATTAGAATAGCATTCATCATTCAATTCTCATTAGTAGCACCCTAACTGTGCACCACAGAAAGAAAGGTGGACATAGGGATGCATAAAATATATTGCTTTTAAAACCTTCTAATTTTAATTGTCAAAACCAAAATTCTAAAATGGGATGCTACTTCTTCCTCATTGATCTCTTCCCCCTTATGGCTATGTTTGCAAGAAGAAGCTTTCTACATGCATTGGATTCACAGAAGTTTATTGTAGTTGTATGTGAATACAGATCCAAGTTCACATCCAACTTCCCCCCACCTCAGTTTTTTTGTACTTCCTAGGTGGGGAGAAGGTTAAACTTCTGACATAGTTATGGCCATTAACAACCTCAAATCACAGACTGAAATCCATTGGCTACTAAAGTTGCTAAAATATGACCTCTAATGAACAAAACATCATATTCATTCTGGTAAAGAAAGGACCTTATTGATTTGTTCCTGATTTTTAAAGGGGCCATGTTCAAGGTAACACACCAAAAATGGATCAGCCCCAAATGATCTGATAGATTCATTAATTTCCTTTCCATTGAAACAATCAATAAGAGACAACATGGTAGATTACAAAAAGCACTGGATTTGAAGAAAGATGAAGTGAAACTGAATCCCAGCTCTGCCATACAGCACCAGTGTTTGACTTTCAGCAGGTCACTTAAATTCTCTAGGTCTCAGTTCTCTCCTTGGTACAGTCTCCTCTGAGCTTTAAATCTGTGATGCTATTATCCTTGCTCTAAATCTTATGATTTTTTTATAGAAAAATCTGTCATAAATATGAGCATTACAAAAGCCAATATATGTGAAAATGTGTTCATATTTGTGATTGGAACTTCCTAACTGCATGCAAAGTTTCAGAGGTAGGATTTTTCTCTATGATAAGAGGGAACAGATAGTTTCTCATACAAATCATAATTTTCAGAGGAAGCAAAAAATGTGAATTTGTCAAAACACGCAGTTTTCTTTATAGTGACAGTGTGGGAAATCCTCTGAGCAATTACTAATTGAAATCATTGCTCACATTCATAGCCTACCCAGCAATGTCTAACCAATCAGACATCACCTTCTTCTCCAACACTGCTGATTTATACATGCTTAAGACATACCTCCAAAGCCATATTATTACAAAGGGTAAGAGCTAATTGGAAGAACTGAAAGATTGGCAGTAACTGGGTTAGATTAGAGAGGAGCAGTAACTTAGATGAGAAACTTTGAATGACCATGGGCAAATGACCACATCTTGATGTTAATTTCTTCATCTATCATGGTAACAATCACCCTTTCACCATCTACTTCATACTAGAGAAATGTGGACTTTTATTTTGGTGCTTAGGTTAATTATACCGTCCAGTTATTTAGGCCAAAGTGATGGCCATAAGGTCACAACGACAATGAATGTGAGTTAGACGAGTACTCAGGGAAACCACTTTTCCATTTTGCAAGGGAAAAATGTTTTTGAATTGCCAAAGGCGAAAGCTATGTGGAGTAAAGAGAACCTGGATTGTAGAAACCAAAGGTGCAGTTCTAGCTCAACTACTTATTGGTTGTGTAACGCTGTGCAAATCACTTAACTTCTTAGTGCCTCAGTTTCTTCATAAGTTACCCTGGGGGTAAATATTCATACCTGTACTGCCTACCTCATAAGTGCTGTTGTAAAGGAAATAATTTTGCCAACCTCATGGGACTGTATTCCAAGTGAGTTGCTACATTTTGTTCAGATAAGTGACCACCTCTTCCAGCTGTCTTGAACTGGAGTGGGGAACCTGTGGCCTTCTAGATCCTTAAGTGCAGCCTTTTGAACGAATCCAAATTTTACATTTCTACATTTCACATTTACAATTTAAAATCCAAATCCTTTGAAGAAAAGGATTTGTTCTGTAAAAATTAGATTCGGTTGAAAGGCCACACTTAAGGATCTAGAAGGCCGCAGGTTTCCCACCCCTGGCTTAGAAGCTATTCCAAACAACATTCCATCTGCAAGGTGGAATGCTGTGTGATGAAGGAGGCTTAAGAAGGAAACTCAAAATCTCTTTGTGGTTTTTCAAATGGTAAAACCATATTGGCATTGGCTGGGTGATTATCTGAAGACTACTGCAGATCTTTTTAGGGGCTTCTGAGCCATGGGTTTCAAAATCTATAAAATGAGGATGATACACATTTTAACCAATCAGGTTACTTACACTTGTATAATTCAGACTCTTAACATTTGGCTGTCAAGTCCAATCTCTATGGAGTTTTTTTCTCTGTTCCTAGAAATTTAGCTTCAAATGTAAAGAAATGGGGAACTCTCAATCTTTTAACTCCCAAATTTAAAAACCGGTGACAGGCTGAATACTGGCTGTCCTCAACTTCCACAGATCTGTGCCTATTTCAGTGTCTACCTCCAGAAACTTTGGGGTCAGGATCTGGCATGGGTCATTATGTGTGTTGATGGAGCATGGAAGGGAGTGGCAGGTAGGGCAAAAAAATCCAGCTACCAGTCTCCCAATAATAACATACATCCCTTCTGCCAGGAATGCAGAAGAGAGGGCAGAGAGCAAGGAAGCAAATCACACTGGTGTCCCAGTGGCAGCTTTTCAATTTGCCCATACTATACCATCTTATCATAAGGTCAAAGAGAGAACTTTTGCTCAAGATGACAGTGGCAATAATAGGTTATTTTTCCTACTGTCAATCTTTTAAAAATTTGAAACCTGGGTTTTCCTATCTCTCTAATCCCACTAATGTTAGAAGGCCACTTTTTTCAGCAATGGTTTGAAAAAAATAGCTTTTGCCATATTATACTAGTACCCTCTAATACAGCAGAAAAGACAACCAGCTGCTCCACAAGAGACACTGGGGTGCAATGGGAAGCTCAACAAAGCTCAGGAGAGTGATGGTCTAGTTGGGGCTCTGCAGGGTCCTCCAACTTCATGGTCTTAGATAAGACATTTCCTATGCTGAGCCTCAATATTCCCATTGCAAAACAATGGAGAGTCAAGTTAGTAAGATGATCTCTCATCTCACAGGGTCAGAGATCTAGAGTTGCAACAACTCTTAGCGTCGACTTGAATTTCCATTTTGCAGATGAGGAAGATGAGGAACACAGATGTTAGGTGACTTGCCCAAGGTGATAAAACTATTAAGTATCAGAGGTGAGATTTGAACACAGGTCCTCCTGACTCCAAATCCACTGCTCTATCCACTCTGCTGCCTCTCAAAGGCCTTTTTTGGTTCTCTTTCATAAGGTTACTTTAGTTTAAAATCCCTCCCTGGAACAGAGGTGATGAGAATGAATGCACAAGGCCAGCTGAAGATGACTTATTTCCCATATGCTCTTCCATGTAGCATTCTTTGAAGTTCACTATTTTGACAAATTTCATTCTGAAGCAAAATTTCATTTGATTTTGCTTAATAATTTGGAGGAAGAAATTGAATGTTCATGAAAATGAGTCTGAATCAAGCTGTGACAATTTCCCCAACAAAGACTCACTAATGCCATTCATTCTCACTCAATTACTCCCTGGCCTCCTGATAGGTTTCACGGCCATGCAACTTGGATCAGGCAGTACCTACTCTCTCTCACATGATGGGACCTGGGGAAATCAATGCTGAAGTCTCCATCAGGAAGCCAAACAAGTATGTTAAATAAGCTGGATTCATTCACCTGATGCTGAAGGATATGAGATGGAAACACGAAGGAGCGATGATAGAAGGAACGAGGGAGTTAGCATTTATTGAAAACTTCAGATGAACTCATGCCAGCATTCGGCAGCAGAGGGGTATAAATTAATGAGCGTTCACTGAAGTCCAGCTGCCTGGCAATGAACAATTTATTTCCTCTTCATTAACAGGATCCCATCCATTATCCTTTCCATTTTACACTTTTTGTCTTATATTAAAATCGGTTCCCTTTTAGGCAATTGTGTGGTACTCTTACTGGCTCGATGAACTGTTGATAGATAATGACAAGTAGCATAAAAAATGCAAGTCTTCCAAATGACCAGTGCAAGGTTAAACTATCTTTGGAGCAGTCAATATTAATATTCTCATCGTCTGAGCCCAAAGATGATGCTGATATCCTTTGGCAGG
The DNA here is from genome assembly GCA_028646595.1 of Phalanger gymnotis. Taxonomy (NCBI): domain Eukaryota; kingdom Metazoa; phylum Chordata; class Mammalia; order Diprotodontia; family Phalangeridae; genus Phalanger; species Phalanger gymnotis. The sequence continues at coordinate 28,766,815 of CM053628.1, read as the reverse complement.
CATTTAGCCATTATCTTGTTGAGTTAAACAATATTTTCTAAAAAGCAGCTGCAAATACATGCAACAATCAGGAAATTCAAATTCACATCCAGAACTACTGCATGTTCAGACAGAAATCAACTATTTTAGGAAGAGTTGAAGCTCTTTGAAGGCAGGAACTACCTCATTGTTTGTTATACATGTATATGACAGTTACAAGATGCTTAATAAATGGTTGTTGACTGATAATCATGCCAAGCAATCTTGTCCATGAAGTTCAGCACAGATGCCACTTTGGGATGCTCCAAGTGAAGGGTTACCTTGCTAGTTTCCTACTGACAGAAATCACAATTTTCCAAATGCTAATTGCTTTTAATCAATTGTGAAGCCAATCACAAAAGACTTGTTATGGATGAGGGGAATCCCATGAGCTGCACTGACTTCTTGTGGTATTTTGGGAGGGAGTGGGGCCTGCTGCAATTACTTTGTGCTGTCACTGCCCAAGAGAGGGGTACTAGTCACTGAGCTACTTTCCTCCTGTGAGCATCGTTGTATGAGATGTTTTCTTCTAGTTCCCATTACCCTCACCACCTCCAAGATGGCCATACCATGACAGGCACTGACAGGCCATCAGAGGGCAGGACAGCCTCCTAGACAAAGCTTCAGAGTTATCTGCTGAATTTTGGAAATGAATGGTATAGATCATCACTACTGAATTTTCTGATTGTGTAATATGATTCTTTTTTGCAATGCACTTATCTTCCTAACTACACATTGTTTAGGTGAATAATAAAAATGAGATTCACTGAGTCCAAAGCTGGCAAGTGACCCACAATGGTATAGTGGAAAGTAGAGTAGACTGAGCACCAGGAGACCACAAAATTTGCTTTTGCGACTAACCTACTGTATGACCTTGGGAAAGTCACGTGCCCTCTCTGGGCCTCACTTTCCTTGTGCTGAATAATTTCTCATGAACATTAACGCGTACTCATGGTATATAGAGTGAAACCAAACTATAATCAAGAATATTTCATGTGACAAAAGGCCCAGTCATCCATAGATGCATTATTCCTGATCAATTCTGAAAGAAATTACTTGGTAGGATCTAGAATAGATTAAGGTTATCTTTGTTACCCACACAAAGAGTCAATACTGGACTAGCGAGTCTCAAAAAATAAAATCTACAAAACATAGGCCCTTCACTTCCACGGAAGAGGGAGGAAGACAGGATGGAGAAATAAGATAATGCCATGTTCGATATGTGGGCCTTACACATAGCAAATTTTCAGTAATTTTTTTGTCAGACACAAGAGTTGAAGCCCTGACAAGTAGATTGACCTCAAGCTAGATTCAGGGTGGGTGGATGATAGTGGCAAGAGTACCATTCTTCTGATATTTGTTCACAGTAGTATAAAGGCACTCATATGCACCTGGACCTCTTCCCCAAATGGAAAGGTATCACCCTTTAGAATATCATTTATATTTGAAGGAAAGAGGGATCAAAGTATGTGAAAATGATCTCTGCTTTCATTTTAGGTGATGCACCACAGGTATAATAATGACTGCTAAGGCTTGAGACCCCTAGAAAAGACAGGTAAGGACCACCTCTGACTGGTATGGTCTTTTGAGCACAGTCACGTGCTAGAAAAGTACATTACATTTCTCACACTGACCAAATCCTTGCAAGACTCAAATTTAATATGAATATGGGGCCAGATCCAAATCATTACATTGGGTATCTGCTTAGAGCCCATGTAGAACATATACATTCTTTTTCTCAGGGTAAATCATCTCAATAGGGGATGTCACTCCTGGAACCTCACAGTGTAGTCTAAGGGGGTGTGTGTGTGTGTGTGTGTGTGTGTGTGTGTGTGTGTGTGTGTGTGAAAGATACAGCAAAGGAAAATAAATTAATGTAAAAAAAATCCTTCCCCAGATGGTTGGTTACAGAATAGTTAGCACTAAGAAAATGCCAAAAAGGTTTCCCACGTAGAGCCAACAAAAATGCTCCTACTTCTTTTTAATAGAAGCATGAGAAGGGGGGAGGGAAGTTCTGAGGCACTAAGGCAGAGGCTAACAACCTAGTCCTCCTGCCACCCATCCCCACACCATGGCTCCTAGGAAGTCTGCTGGAAACGACATATGCTAATTTTGCCCAACAAAGCAAAAATAGAAATGCTTCTTTCCCCATCCTCTTCCACTCATTGGCACCTCCTTCTCACCACTACACCACCTGGGCCTCCCTCACCATGGCTTTGGAAACCTAGCCATGCATCAACCTTGAAATTTAGCAAGCAGATGGGATCCAAAGAACTCTCTGGATAATGTGGGAGGGAAACCAAGGCTCCAAAGCTGCTGGGGTGGCAGTGGGATAGGATCAAGGGTCAGCAGCTTGCTCCTACAGTTCCATGGGGCGGTAAAGGGTCCACACCTATTAAGATCCACAAAGTAGCTCAGCATCAGGTGGGCTGGGACAAGACATAGAACAGGGTTCCTGGGGCCTGTTAGAGCTGGATCAGGGATGTCTTTGTTACCTCAGGTTTAGAAGAGTGAAGTTAGGAGTCTAGGTCAGTTCTGATTCTTAGGAAACCAGGGAGAAGCCGCTGGTCCTAGCATTATCACAGATTTATAGCTGGCAAGGACCACAAGCATCGTCCAATCTAAACCCTTAATTTTACAAATGAGGATAATGAGGCTCTATGAGGTCAAGCAGCTTGTCCAAAACCAGGCTTCACTTCTGGCTTGGAGACTTCAGCTGCCCACAGTTTCTGTTTATACAGGGCCCAGCCTCCAACTGCCACCCTAGTCTATGCCTCAGTGCTGCCTGCATGGAAGGCTGGCTGGTCAAATTAACTGCTATAATTATTCGTTATTGGGGATGACGGAACCACTAACGCTCATGACTTTGAGGGCAGGCCTAGGCATGAAATGGCTTTTAATTATTTATTTAGCAAAACAATACTACACTCCATAGATGCTACACACTGTGTTTCAATGTCTTTATGTCCTCAGTAGAACATAAGCTCCTTGAGCGCAGAGACTTCGGTGTTGCTGTTTTTCGCTTGGTACCACCTATCTCAATTATCTCACACTGTATACAACAGGCAATACATGTTGCCTTAACTGAACTGAAACAGCATGTGCAAATGATGTTTTGTATACTCAAAGTTCTCGAATGGTATTTGTCTTAATAAAAAGGGTAACACTGAGGCCAACACTTCACTCTGCAGGATGAACATCCAAGAAATTGTACTGAGATATGGGTTTTGCCACTGCACGTATGCTCATTCAATGCACGCACTCCATCTTTGCCTTGATACATATTAGGTGGAAGACATATGTGCCTCGTGACACTTTTAATGGTTACTGTGACTGAACAGGACACTAAAATATGCTCCTTTTCTAAAGGAAGGAACATGTCATGAAGGCACAGAACAGATCACAGCGCTCTCCCGCCCAGTGGTAGCCACAGGACTCAGGCATGGGAGGCTAGGCTGGAAGAGTCAAGCAAACCCTCCCCACCCCACTTTGGTCTCTATTCCACAAACCTATGAGAAACAAGCCAAGATGAGCATAGCATGGCATAGCTGGGGGCAACGAGGGAAAGCAGCAGACCACACAATTCTCAGCAGCAGCAGCAGCAGCATTTGGACTATGCTCTGGTCAAGAAAAACCTGGATTTTCTCTAAGCTCTTCGACAGGGGAGGGAGGGGCTCATTATCAGGCAGTTTGTTTGCCCTGCTTTAACATATGATTTCTTAGTGATAACAATATCCTAACAATTCTACAGCATTCATATCCAGTTCAATTCACAAAGCATTTATTGAGCATCTCCTATGGGCCAGAAACTGTTCTGAACACTGAGAATACAAAAGCAAAAAGGGAACAGCTCCTGCCTTCAAGAACCTTATGTTCTACTGGGAGGAAACAAGATTTATCTATACTGAAATATATCTATATCTATACATATTTTTTGAGGAAGCAACACCTTGAGGGAATCGAAACAGGCCTCAGGTGGAAAGAGTCACTTGAACTAACATTAGAGAAGTAGAATCAACAATACTTAACAAGTACCTGGATATAGGAGAGGAAAGGAAAAGGGAAGAACCCAGATAACTATGAAGTTGCTGACATGGGTGCCTGAAAATATGACGGTACCCTCAAAAGAAACAAGGAAATCAGAAAACCAGGTCTCTGAATGAGTATGATTTCTGTTTTGGATAAGTTGGGCTTGAGATGCTGAAGAAACAGGCCCGAGGTGGAGATGTCCAACAGGCATTTGATATGGTATTGTAACTAGGGAGATAGATGAAGCCTGCAAATGGAGATTCTGGAGTCCTCAGCATAGAGATAACAACTGAACCATGTGAGCTGATGACATCACCAAGAGGGAATATAGATAATAAAGAGATGAAGGCCTAAACAGAGCACTAGGGTTCAATCAGCAAAGCAGACTGAGAATCAATTGGACATGCAGAAGAATAAGAAGAGACCAGCATCATGAGAACCCAGCAAGGAGAGATATGAAGGAGGAGTTAGTAGTCAGAATGGTCTAACATCTAAGGTCAAGGAAGTTTAAAAGTCTGAGAAAAATCTCTGAGTACTACTCTGACTGTTTCCACACTCTTCAAATACCATGAAAGAAACCCTATTTTCAAAACATATTTTGGTAATACAGGATACCTAAGGTCAGGACAGAATTGGAAGGAGAAGGGCCTCCCCCACCCACCGCAGTTGAATTACCTGTTAGAGGAGGGTTAGATACATTTTTATATATCCAGGCCACTGGGCAGTGCTTATGAGCAAGATCTCATCACTCTATGAGATGAGCTGTGCCTGCTACACAAGAAAACCCATTCATTCCAAAAAAGAAGCAGATGGTGGCATGGCACAGGGCCTCTTAGCAATAGCTTGTATGTCAACGCATAATTCAGTTCCTGATTTTGACTTCTGGGTTTTATTTGTATGTGTGAAATGAATGGATCACACAAAGGTCAATACATTCATTTTGCCTGTCAATCCATTTGGCTTTAGTGATGGGCACCTGTCAGGAAGCTGGCTGACTTAATGGACTGCTGGTGTCATGGGTCAGTTCATCCACCATGCATAAGCACAGGCTTCATTTGAATCTCATTAGGTAAGCCTTGTTGATTTGTTGATTACAAAAGAGAATTCAACTCTGTAAAGCAAAATGAAGCCTTAAAGTTCTTCTCGAAGAAGGAGCCTTCACACATATGTTAAAATCAGACAATATTCACTGTCAGAGGTAACCACAAAGATGACTTTGCGTAATGTTCCTCTGATCATCAGTGTCAAGCGAGGCATAAGACTGGAAGACATACACTCAGCAAAGCTGTTCACCATTCTCAGAGAATCCCAAAAGTTCAGAGATGGAAGAGACCTCAGAGGCCAGTTAACCCACGCCAAGTCTGACCAAGAATCCTTTCTTCAACATTCCTTAACCTCCCCTGCCCCAGGATATTCTAGTGTTGGCTAAGCTCAAAGATCACTGGTGAAGAAAAGCTTGCTACCTCCTGAGGCAAGCCCTTCTACTCTGATAGTTCTAATTGTTAGGATGCTTTTCCTTTCACTGAATTACCTCTCTGACATTTCCACTTCCTTCTACTAGTTCAACCACAGCTCTGGGGCCAAGCAGTATAAGGCTCATCCCTCTTCTACAACCCAGTAGTTAAAAAACATGAAGATGGCTATCATAGCTATATGAGACTATCCTTTAACCAGGCAAAATATTTCCCTTTCCTTCGGTCCAGCTTCTTATGACATAGCCTCAAGGCCCATGGCCATTCTGGCTGCCCTCCTAGGAATACTTGCCATCACACTCTAGATGTAGCTTGACCAATGCAGAGTAAATGGGGACTGCCATTTCCTTCTTTTTTGACACTAGGCCTCTCTTAATGCCTCTCTTAACAGCCTGATAATGCATTAGCTTTTGTGGCTGCCATGTTATACTTACTATTAACTTCTATTGAGCTCATGGTCCGCTAATAGCCCCAGATCTCTCTTTCATATGAAATGTTGTCTAGCCATATCTCACACTGAACGCTTGGAAATGATTTTTTAATTACTTGGCAACAAAAATATAGATTATGGAATAATGGAAGGAGTACAGATAGTATCTGGAGTCAGAGGACTGGGGGTCATATTCTAACTCCCACTTGTTTACTGTGATGTAGGAGAAGTCCTTACCCTTCCCTTTTCTGGGTCAGTTCTATAAAATAAAAGGGCTGTATCATCTGGTCTCTAAGGTCCTTTTAAGTTCTATACCTCATGACTTCAATAAGGTTAGCATGGATTTGTACAGCCTAATGGAAAAGGGTAAGCTGGAGATTATTTGGTGAAATTTAGGCTGTGTAGACATCTAACTGATTGTTCAGACGAAAAATCCACAGGGTGGAGGTGGGGAGATGAACTACATGGAGTGACTATACCTACACTGGCCCACTCAACAGAAGTGTTGGTCAATTCTCCTACTTCCACCTCTACCCTTTTTGTACCACACTTTGAAGTAAAAAAAGCTTTAAAAGAGGCATTCCCTTTTCCTTTGTGTACTATTTTCTGCTCTGGTTTCTCCTAATCCAAACACCTGATTAGGACCAGAGTGATGGCTGCTATGCACATGAATGAATAGGAACTGATGGAGAATGTGCTTTGAGTGTTAACTTTCATAAAGTGGATTACAGCTTCTTCTTGCCCTTCCTCTCTCTTTATAACACTCACTCCCTATTCCTTCTTAAAACATCCAAAGGATTTCTCCTGTGTTCAAAAACATAATGCCATGATATACATTTAGAGCCTTTCTTCAAAGCAGCTTCCAGGTGCCAGCTACAAGCAGGAGAAGATTTGGATTTTTTTCTCCTTTAGATCTAAGTACTCTGAATCTCAGTATTGCTCTTGGGAACTGTTTCAAAGGCTGAAGTGTCAGCATGAGAAAAGAAAGAGATGTGTGGGTGGAAAGTTGCTACATGCAAACCTGTCATACTCTTCTTTCATTTCATGACCTGAATATGCATGGATGCAGAAATTATAGCTTGTTTCAAAGTTTTTATTCTCTGCATCAAATATAACATAGAGTGTCAAGGAGGGAAGATTGGTATATTTAGGGAAAATGTTCATCAGATCTGGTCTTGAACTCTCATAGCTATTTTTGTTAATGAGCCCTTTCATTCTGATGGCATACAGTAGGAAAGCCCTGTACCGAAGGGCTCCACAGCAAAGTGTGGGCAGAGTTCAGCCTCGTTAATTCAGACTCCAATAATCTGGAACATGTAATGACTCACAGAGGGACTGGGTAGAGGCTTACCTTTCCCTCGGCAAATGAATAAGTGAAATGCTTTCAAGAGAGGAATGTTTAAAATACTTGAAAATGGTGTTCAGGAACCCTCAAGCCCTTTAGAAGCACCTACTTAGTGACAAACAACTGGTATCTTAATTACGAATCATGTTTATCTCTTCACTAAAGCCTGAGGACCTCAACTAGAGAACGTTTCCTCCATGTCCCCTGGGTTTCAGTATGCACTGGAAAGCAATCAAACAATTTACTGAAAGAAGAGCATTCTATAAATCAGACTGACACTCCTCCCAATTAGTAAGAACTGGGGGGCTGGAAGAAGAGGAGGGCGTATTAGCTGCCAACTAATCTCAGTGCTGTCACACACACACAGTAACTTTCTGGCTTTCCATTCCTACTCTATATTAACATAAAGGGCATAAAGAAATGAAACTATTCAAAAATCAGTTATATGAAAACATTGAGCACTTACTCACTAAGCTCTTGATCTATGTGTGTCCTTTGTAGCAAAGCAAGATGAGCAAGAAACTGGTTGAGGCCAAGACGGAAGCTGGAAAGCAGGGACTGGTGTGAGCTCCCCACCAAGTCCCTCCAAAAACCTACAAAAAATGGCTCTGAACAAATTCTAGAACTGCAGAACTCACGAAATAGTGGAGGGAAGCAGGGCACTAACCCAGGACAGTCTGGATGGTCTCTGGGTAAGGTTTATCCCACACAGAGCTAGGAGCAGACAAAGCCCAGAGTGGGCAGCACGGATCAGCCAGACCAGGAGCCGGGCAGAACGTGCCCTAGCACCCTGAATCAGTGAGCTGTGGCAGTTACCAGACTTCTCAACCCACAAACACCAAAGACAACAGAGAAGGTTAGTGGGAAAAGCTGCTGCAGAC
>CM053628.1:28739268-28758140 GCA_028646595.1 Phalanger gymnotis | reverse complement strand
CTGATGAAGTTCTGCATTAGTCAAAATATGTTCTTGCAATTCAGAACATTTTTGGTAGCCTGATCAAAATCAGGCACTTGGCAAACCTCTAAACTTTCCACATCACTTCAGAAGTAAGAACAACGGAATTTGGCCTGGGTGTGCGTGGGTGCCAAAGAAATACTGCATACATCATATTAATCTTATATTAAGTTAACCTAATCTAGGATGGCCACTTTTGCAAATACAGATGCTTTCTAGCTATGTAATCTCCCCCCCATAAAGAGCCTTATATGGTTCAGCCTCTGCCACTATGAAGTAGTGACATGAATGCCATCTCAATCAAATGAATAAGCAATAACATCCAGTAATAATCAGAGACATGGCTAAATGTTGGATACCATAAGAAAATCAACTCCTAATGGGTCCCCTTCCTATCTGTTACTTTTAAAACAAACAGATCTCTCCAGTAGAGGAGGCCCACCTGTTAGCGGACTTCTTGAACTGCAAGAGCCATTTGGGATATACTGCCATGCTACACTTAGTACAACAATACAGAAAATGAGCTAGCCCGCAATGTTTTTCCTTAGCCCCATGCCAATTATGGCTCTATAAGAATATCCTTTTTGGCGTGTGAGTGACTAGGCTGGGGCCAAAAAGGCCACCATTCATATCTTGCTCTACAGGCACTAATGTAATTGAGAGATTCCAGGATACTAAGGAGTAGGCACTACTAGACACATCTGCATGTAGCTTCCTACAAGATCAATTTCTTCAATATGTTCAACAAAACGCCTTCTCATGTTGGGCCAATAACACCGCCACCGCAGCAGCAACATAAAGGTCACAACGCTTGTGGATTTTAATCTAATAAAACCTCAGAAAGAAAAATTTTCTTTATTGGAGGTACACGTAGGTAAATTCACTGTGGAAAAATCTTGACTCCTTTTAGCACTTTGGGTCTAGGCTTTAAAAGAATTCTAGAGAGTAACAGAAATATTATACTTCTTAAATGCATAAGGCATAATGACTTAGATTTTTTCTCATTTACCCCTATACAGACTATTTTGGGAATGCAACTTAGCAATGTAGTTTGGATAACACAGTTGCTAATTTATAGCTCATAAAAATAGTAATTGATTCATTAAGAAATTAACTGCTAATATCATTTGGAAAAAGAAAGTGTTATTCCACTTATACAAGTGCAATGTGAACGAGATGACCAATTCGTGAAGTAATTAACTAATGTGCCAGAAATGAGCAACTTAGTGATGACACTTTCAAGATTTCCTTATTATGGGTCCTAATGAATTGGAAACTCTGTCTGGAAGATATAAGCTTGGGTGGGAAACAGAAATGCAGGGCTATGTGAAATCAAGATCTTATATGCTAAGGGATGCTATTTATCTAAGAAAGCAAGCAGTAATCTCCCAAACTTTTGGGACACCTTTTATGTGCAGAAAGCTCATTTGGTTGTGATATCGAGCCCCCTGCTATCTGAAGCTGATGGATTTTTTCAGATTACTCAATTTTAGAGGTGGTCAAACCATCACATCAACCAAGCAAATGACATCACACTGGATAAGACTCAATCCAGTCATGGGAAACATATAGTAATAATATGAAGATCAAATAGACTTGGTAAAAAGCTGAGATTGTAAGGCAGAAACTGATACCAGATCTGTTTAATAACAAATGTCATTAACATTAATATACAAAGAACAAGAACTATTCCAGGCTGTAGAAATCACTGGCCAGCACTCAATCATGCCATGGTAGATAAATGCCATACTTATCCAGATTCAATGAGCAGTCCATCTTCTGGCACACTTCTGAACCTTGGCATACTGCCAATATATCTACAACCCACCACAGTAACAGTCCAGTTTCATGAAGGATTCCAATTGTCAACCAAGGAGGCCTCCTACCATTTAGACAAAAACTGGAAGGTCTTCTAACCCTAAATGAATGTAAGATTCACCATATGCAAAGAAATAAAGCAAAAATTCCTCCTCTAGTCACTTTTCAAAGAGTACCTTAGCACACAGTTGGGTAGGAAGCTCTGAATAATTGAAATACTAATAATTGCATTTTTGAAATTTGAATCATACCAGATGAATTATCAGTTTAAAAGCTACTTGTACACAATTGAGATTAATAATAATGCTAAAAGGGGAAAACCAGGATAATTTTATTCAAAAGTATGCCCCCTTTGGAGCAACTATTTCACTTCTAAAATGGATAATGGAGTTATGGATGTTTATGCAATGATGTGGTTGCCACGGTGTGAAGTACTACAGCCAGAATATAGCATGTGTAGTTTCCCCTTTCCCCATGCCAAGAAGCAGCTGCTTTTTCTGGTCAGAGCCCAACTAATTTACCATCTAGCTATTGAGAAGGTCTATATTACCTAGGCTTATCAAGTTTTTCAAAAGGTACTGATAACCACAGAAAAGTCCAAGTATTAAAGTTTTGCCCCCTTAAACTACTATTGGTGAGGTGTTTGGGTTATAGAAATGAATCAGAGCCACGTTTATTTTGTAAATCTTGCCCAGATTTGTGCAACACATAGTAAAATGATGACTACATTTTGTTTCCATTTCTATCCCAAAGAAAGAAAACCAAATTCCTTCAAAAGCCACTTAACCTGTTTCTCAGGCCACCTGATACCTTGTCCTGCTTTCACAAAAACAGAATCCTGAAGAAATGAAATAACTCAGGAAAGCCAACAGGACTGGGTTCCTCCATGCCAAATCTGTAAAAATGCAGCACCAATACTTGTGGCTCTTCCCCCTCAAAAGAGCAAGAAAAATCAGCAATGCTAGATAATATAAACAGCTAAATGTTAACCACAATGAATTCTGGAAAGTACCATAAATCAGACATCTAGGTTGAATCTACAACTGTTATGAATCTTTGGAGGTTCAGGATAGATGTTGTGTGTATGCATACATAAGTACACGCATACATATATACATATATGTATGTGAGGTATTGAAGGAATAATTCAGAAAAAACCCATTTCTACCTTAAAATTGGAAGGATGGCATACATAAATAATGAAAGCATATAGTAAGACATGGAATTTGAGAGTAGTTTCTAGAGAATAACCTATTTCTCTGCTAAAGAAATACACCTGACCATAGACTGAACATAGGCTACCGTCCGATACAAAATCATCAAAATCACGAGTCACGACTCTATTCACAATGGATAATTATTGGTTTGAATGAATTCTTGTGCCTGGGTAAGAGAAATCTGCACAGGAAAATGTTTTCTGAACCTGGTTCCTTCTTGTGAAATGCCAGACTTATGAGAAACAAACACAACTGTGAAATTATGCGATCAGGGAAGGGCAAAGTTGGGAGGGACGTGAAAATCATGTGATCAGAGAATTAGAGAGTTGGTGACCCACAGCAACCATATTTAGAGCAACACTGACAAGGGTTTAAGTAGCCTCCACACAAAGATATTGGCACAGGGAATGTGCATTCTCTCCATCAACAAGGATTTATTAAGCTCCTTCTAGGTGTGAAGCACCCAGCTAGGTGGTAGGGATACAAAGGCACAAAGTGATCCATTCCTTGCCCTCAAGGAGCTTACATTTTACTTTTGGCAGCCTGCTCTACTCTAATTATCGGGAAGTGGACCCTTATAGTCTCTCTGGTTCTATCCTCTGGAGCCAAAGAAAATGAGTGCATTCTTCTTTCACAGGACAAACTTTCAAATAGCAATAATAATAGCCAGCATTAATAAAGCACTTTGAGGTCTGCAAACACTTGCCATGTTCTATGGTTTTATCCTCACAACACAGCTACTATGCCCCCCCCAATTGCTCCATCCTTCCCTTCTCGAGGTTTAACAGCCCTAACTCTTACTACAGATCCTTCGATGGCAGATTCAGGTCTCCTTCACCAGCCTCTAGAAGCTCTTCAGCTTTGTTTCTGAAAAGCTTGTGCCCAAAATAGGCCACAATTTTGAGATGTTGTCCAATCTGGCCAAAGGACTGAGGGACTCCGAATTCCCTCCTCGGGGCCAGTACGCTTCTCTCTATGTTGCCTAAGTGAGCACTGACTCTTTGCTAACACATCATACTGCTAACTGATGTTGAGTTTGCCTTGCACTTTGCCAAAACTCCTGAGCCTTTTTCATGGAAACCATCATCTAGTCACATGTTCCTCATCCTGTATTAGTGGAACAACCGGGAAAACCCTTATTTCACAAGTGGAGAAATAAGGTCCAAGGAGACAAGTTAGTGGCCAAGCCAAGATGAATTTGAATTCCTTCCACTACACTAAGTTTCTGCTTTCCAAGCACAGTTTAAGTTACTGATGGCCCATCGGCTTGACCAAACCTTTTATTTAACCAAATAATTGGATTTGGGGATATAAGTATACAGAGAAACACAATTAATGAATTTGCTAACTTTTGCCCTCCCGGGATGAATATGCATGTTATGAGTACAGACATAACAAATAGCTTTAATAAGCGTACTTCTCATCTTGTCTTCCTCTCTCCAGCACTTGGCTCCTAGCCAGCAGTAATAAGAGCTTGAAAGTAAGCAGAGATGGAGGCCATGCTGGGAACATTCCATTTCACCTTCCAAGAGAGACCACTAAGGCAGAGATGAAGGACTCAGAAAGCACTCACTCTCATGCTTCACGCTCATGCCCAACAGGAGCAAGTTCACCTATCTTGGCACTAATGTAACAGAAACGTAGCATGAACAATTGCATCTATCACTGATGGACCACTCAAGTTGACAAGGATGCTTTTTTAACATGAAATTATATGGAGGGAGGATGGGGAAAGACAGGAGAGAGAAAAGACAGTCATGGAGAGAATCCCCCAGTCAGTATCTTTGTCTATACAGCTGTGTAGGATGCTGATGTGATCATAACGTTTTCATGCCTTCAATTTTCTTGAGTTTATCTAAATAGTCCAAGTAGACGTGCAAATGGAAATAAGAGAATATTTTATACACTGTGGTCAATAACCCTTCATGTATGTGGACAGACACCATCCTAGTCTGACATGGTGGGGTTGTTCAGATAAAGACATATGCAATAACTAATCTAACTGATAAGCTCCCATCATTACAGCTCCTCAAAACAGGCAAATAGGTTTAGGTAATTTAATTGGGTTAAGGTGAGGACACAGCTAAAAATCCCATTGTCGATTCATAGGAATCCTAGGCTCACAGAAAGCAATAAGTGAAAGGCCATTAGGAGCTAGGAGTAATATCAAGTGGATTTAAAAAATGTGCCTGCAAAGACAAAGGGAGAGAAGGAAGAAAGGAGGGAGGGAGGGAGAGAGGTCACAGCTCGTCTCATCCCTTTATTTCTTAATGCCCCAGCTCAGCTCTTCCAGATCTCATGTCTTGGAGGTTATTAGATTTCAGAGGACAGTTTGAGAACTAAGCTAGAGAAGTGGAGGTATCTGAGAGAGCTGAAGGGCAACTGGTGTTCAGGCTGTGAAGATGCCAGCTAAGTTCTCCCCTTCCTCCCCTTCAGTGACAACAGCCCATGGCCGCACATTGTTAGAGTGAGTAACTGCTATGTGGGTGGGGAATTAAAGAGAGGCTTACTCTACGGCATTATTCATTTTAGAGAGTTCTTGTAATTTTCTCAACAAAGCATTGTTCCCATGACACTTCTGTTCCTTGGTGAAAAAGCTCTCCTGTCACGTGAAGAATTTTCTATGTTTAATACTTAATAGCCACAAGCCTTGGTTTTCTCCTCTATAAAATGGAGCTGATTATCCACCTTCACAAGTTGTGGTTATGAGAAAAGCACTTTGTAAACCTTAAAGTACTATGGGAAGGTGAGCTATTGCTATTAGATTGATGACACAAATGGAACTTTGTCCAAAAACAGATCTTTCACAATCCTCAAATTATTAACATCAACATGAGCACAAAACAAGAGGACGTTTGCTCGATATAGCTGTCGGCCACCATCAAAAAGCAGAGGGAACAAGGGGTTCCCTACAGATCATGAGTATCTCTGATGGTGCCAATGGTGCAGGATCCTGTGCTGGGGACATCAAATCCTGGGACGGTGTAAAGCTTCCTAAATGAGATTCACAGCTACTCAAAGGAGTCCAAGATGACAAACCATCCAGGAAAAGCCAAGCAGGTGACCAATGAATGCCTACTGTCTGGGCAATGACATTCTGGTCTGTGTGTCCCTCTATCTTGGCCAGACAGGAAAAATGGCCAATGAGCTGGGCCAGGAATTGAAGAAGAAGAAGAAGAAACCAAGCTGGATTGCATTTGAGGAATTATGCTGCGTTTTAAACAATCTCATGCTTCTCCCTTTTTAACACCAAATATTCTTCTGGGGAAACTATATGGCTGTTAATCATGGAATATATCAATCTCCAAAGACTTAAACTTGTTAGTCACCCAAAGGTCACTGGAGAGACATATGATGGGCACAAATATGCTGTGAGTCATGTAACACTATGGTATCCAAAAATTTAAATTTTCAGTTCGCCCAAAAAGCAATGGCTATGAGCAGGCTACAAAATATTGCCAGTGGAGAGCTGCTCGAAGATACCATGCACGTGTGCCTGGAAAAGGAGGTGGGTCAAAAATGTAGCAAGAATTAAGCATGACTTACGTCCAAGCCCACACATTCTACTGATAACCACACAATGTCAAAAAAAACCTAGAAGAAGGCCCATAACACATTGGGTGGATTCACTGTAAAGGATTTGCAGGAGTACATGGACAAGTAGCCCACAGGATGAGATGAGGCTGAATTATGACCTAAACCACCCACATCAATGCAATCACAGAGCCCTCAGACTACCAACAGATGCAAGCCTGTTTAAACCACTGACACATTTCTCTGTAACATATATATTGCCATCCCATAGGATTTGGTATTATTACTAATTTTATGTTCAACTTTAAAACATTTCTCAAACATTAGGTATTTTATTAATGTTTGTTGTGATGGGCACTTATTATTAAGTGACACGGGCCACCCCTGCTTATTTTCAATCAATCAACAAGCATTTATTGAGTTCCTACTATGTGCCAGACACCATTTGCCTGAGGAACAATTCTGGAACAAGGTCTTCACTGGTTTAGGAAAGCTGTGTAATTCTCAAACTGCCATAAACATGTGTGATAATATTATTCTTCATTTGTTCAGCTAGAAAACCAATGGGGCTATGCAGCTGCGCTTATGACTGACTGCCCAGCCCTTCATAAATAAACATTCCAATTTTGTTATTATCAAAAGCAGTATGAATCCATGTATATAATGAAAATGCTTTTCACATAGATGTGTTATGTATCTGCCCTGAGCCTGGCTAAGACAGATACAATGTGCTTGTTCTTAACCTTGATTAAAGGTATTCAAATGAACAAAGAAACTCAGCCTGTAAAGATGTTAAAATGCCACATCTTATAGTGTAGTAATGCTAATGGGCACTACAATCTTGATATTTTTTTTAAATTGCCTCCCTAAAATGACATTTCATGGAATCACAGAATGTTAGAAATAGGCAACAATTCAGAGATCACCTTACTAAGTCTCTTTATTTTGCAAATAAGGAAACTAAAATCTAGAGAGGGGAAGAGACTTGTCCCATTCTGATAAATACATGTGGTACTCCCAAATCTGATGGTCTGGACTGATAATGGCATATTCTTTCTATCAGTGGCATGGTCTTTAATGACAGAAACTCATTATAGTCATGGAGGCTCAGTCCAGGCCAGTCTCTCCATGCAAATTTCAGCAATACAGAGCGAGATAATTCAAAGCCAGTGTGTTTCCTCCTCATTCTGTGCTTCCTGAGTTTGGGTTATTGGACATATTTGAAAGGTTCCACCAGAATCATGAACACAGAAGAAGAGAGAAGGTAAAGTCCACATTCATCAAGTGTGCTACTTGTCAACAGTGAGTAGAATATGTTTACCACTGGAGGAAACTGAAGCAAGTGATTAAAACGAATCTTTTGGATTATATAAGATCTTCAACTTTGCCAGCCAGTTCCCTACTATAATGTCTTCTGTTATAATATACAATTAAGAAATAATTGCATTTTTCCATTGCAATGGCTAGAAGGTAAACGTTAGGCAGAGTCTAGGATTTTTTTTCAAATAACTGGGATGTTCTTTCAATATTCCCACCTGCAAATATTATCTGAGGGAAAAAACGAAATCAATAACACTATCAGGTCCAAAGCTCACATGAGAGCATAAACATTCTCCATTCCTATTTCTCTGCCTCGTGCATTTCCAATTCTCTTTCTCTGCTATACCTGTAATTTTGGGGGGGCAGAGAGGGGAGGGAGACTATGTCAGTTTGCATCCCTGACTGCTTTTCTTAATTGGGTCTACATCAATATCAAATGAGTAAAGTATCTAAAATTATTATTCTTCAGCCTTCAGCAAAATTCATTACTATTCTGAAGTTTTTGTACACCCAGGTTTAAAATGAAGCTTCTAATTAAGAGAAGTTCAATGACCATCCAACAAGGTCTAAAATGTATTCTTATGGTCAGAGAACTTGAGAGCCTCCGAGTGAGAGCTGCCTTGGCAGCCATCTGGCCCAACTGAGGCCACAATCACAATCCCCTTTGCAGCATTCTCTATATATCACCATCTAGGCTTCTGGTTGGAAGGAAGTTTGCCCACACTACCTTCCCAGGTAGCCCATTTCATATTGGAGTAGCTTTAAATCTGCCTCTATAAAACTTCTATCTATGCCTCTTAATTCCACTTTGTGAGGCCAAGAAGAACAACTGTAGTCTTAGGGATAGCTAAGTACATGGCATAGTGTACGGAGAGCTAGATGCAGACTCATTTACGCCTGCTGTGTGAGGCAAGTTACTTAACCTCTGCCTGCCTCAGTTTCCACATCTGTAAAATGGTGATAATAATAGCACTTAATTCCCAGGCTTGCTGTGAGGATCAAATGAGATTATGTTTGTAAAAAGCACTGCAAAACTTAAAGTTCTATATACATACTATTACTATTGCTACTAATGCATCTTTTACATGACAGACTTTCAAATATTGGAAGACAGCTTTCATGATAGTAAAATATAAGATTGCAGATTGAGAGTTAAAAAGTATCAGAAAGGTCATCTCCTCCAACCCCTTCATTTTATAAATT
The DNA here is from genome assembly GCA_028646595.1 of Phalanger gymnotis. Taxonomy (NCBI): domain Eukaryota; kingdom Metazoa; phylum Chordata; class Mammalia; order Diprotodontia; family Phalangeridae; genus Phalanger; species Phalanger gymnotis. Next base: position 28,749,027 of record CM053628.1, on the reverse strand, counting down.
AGGAAACTGAATGCCAGTGAGGTGAAATCACTTGCTTAAGGTCACGTGACTCTTTCCAAAATGTTATCTTTTCCAGACCCCCCAAATGCTAAAATATGGAACCCAGAATTGAACACAATACTCTAGATGTTGTCAAAATACTGCAGAGAACAGTGGGCCTGTCACCCCCTTCATTCCAGATATTTTGCCTCTTAAAATTTAGCCTACAATTATACATATATGCATGCATGCTTTTTTAAAATGTTAAAGCATAACATTCACTTATATTGAGCACACATTTTGCTAAAATCCCAGTTTTTAGATGAACTGCTATCTATCTCCTTTACCTAATATTTGCTTTCAAACCCAAGCCTAATATTGCACTCCTTATTATAATGCAGGCAGGCCGCATGGAAGAGTAGATAGAGAGCTCCCTTCTGAGCCAGGAAGACCTGGGTTCAAGCCCTGTCTCTGATACCTCCTGGCTATCTGACCCTGAAATTTCATCTGATTAGATTTGGCTCAACATGTTAGCCTGTCGAGGTCTTTTTAAAACCAGATTCTATTATCTTACATGATAGTTACCCTTCTCAACTTTGTGCCAACTTAAAATTAGATAAGCCCGGTATCTGTGCTTTATTAAATCCATTGATTAAAATGATAAGGAGTACAGAGGCAAGCATAAATGTGTTAACAACTAGGTCCCAAGTCTGGTCATTCAATCAGTTCCAAATTTACCTAATTCTATCATTGGGCATCTGTGATACAAGGAGAGTTTGAAGGACTGGATCAAATGCTTTACTAAACTCAAAAGAATCCCTTCATCTACCAATCCAGCAATCCTATTAAAGAAGAAAATTATGTTATTCTGGTGTTAGCTGTTCTTGATCTTGGTTCTCTGGGATGACTGCTTCCTTTTCTAAATTTGCACTAAGTATCCCTTTGTAGATTTTTTTCAGTAATCAAAGTCAAACTTTGTTGTCTGTATTTTGCAGCATCTGGTATTTCCCCTTTCTTGGAAATTGACACAATCTTTCTCCAATCCTGTGTCATTTCTCTCATTTTTCATAAACTTGCACAAATTATTGACATTCTACTTCCAATCGTCTGGAATGCAGCTGGTCTATACCTTATGATCTGGACTCATCCAGGACAGCTAGGTGTTCTTACTATTCCCTTCCTTATTGTACATTTCAATTCTCTGTTAGCCATTTTTGTTCTATCCTTACTTACCTTAAAATTATTCCTGGCAGAGTTAAAAAGAAGCAAAATAACAATTGAGTCATTCCATGTTCTCTCTATCATCCATCATCCTTCCATCTGCCCTGAGCAGCCTTCCTTGTCTATCTTTGGGCCTTCTCTTTTGTTTAATATAGTTTATATATAGTTCTTTAAAACATCCCTTTGTGTTGTGCTTTCCATTTCTTGCCAGCCTCAGTTTATCATGAGTTTTAACACTCCTAATGTTATTTATATACAACTGTGATACTATCTTCTGTTATTTGCCCTTCCAAGTAGATGCCTTTTAAAAATCTATGTTTGTCAAAGAGTTCTGTGTGCATCTACATTGCTCTTCTTAAACAATTCCTCCATTTCTTCCTCATCAAAACTGTTTCTTTCCATCTCTTGTGGGCTGACTGTGTCAGATCATGGTATTACACTTTTCCTTCCTAGTCCAATCTCTGATATCTGCTCTATAATCATAGATAGTGCACACCAGAATATGCTTAGTTCTCGTCTCTTCTATCCCAGAGTCTAAGGCAGAGGGATCACTTTCCTGAAAGGTCCCCATCCATTCCACTTTCACAATCTTTTGTTCTCCTTAGTGGTCACAATGAGGTGAAGCAAAGCAGCTCACTCCACTGCTTTCCCCAACTTTCTAAAGGATGATCTTAACATTTCCTTCAATAAATATCTGCTGTATTCTGCTAGAGACCTGAAGAATTTTAAAAAATAGCAGCTCTGGCAGCATCTGCCTTTGCTCCATGCCATATTTCATGGGCTAAGTGGGTACTCTTAGCTCAGTTCACACCGACTCTCCCAAATGAGCCCATATTAGGTGCCAAGCTACAAATGGAAAAAAGAGGCAACTGACACAAGGATACAGGAGAACATCTAGAGAAAGTAAAGATAAGTATAATGGGAAAGAGAAGATTTATGCAGTACCCAATAGCTAACTTTAAGTGTTGGAAAAGCTATCATGCAAGGAGGGATTTGCTTTGTTTGCTTAGAGAGCAAAACTAGGAACAATGGGTCCAAATTACAGAGGGGCAAATTTCTGGTCACCAGAAGGCAAAAGTCCTAACAAGGGTAGAATGGGCTACGGGGAGAGAGAGAGAGAGAGAGAGAGAGAGAGAGAATGAGAATTCTCTACTACCACAGATATTTAAGGAGAGGCATATCAGGGATGTCCTAAAGGGACATCCAAAAGGTCTGTTCAGTTCCTGCCCTCTTAACTCTCTGTCTTCTGGCCCTGTTTAAATAAGTCCCTGCTGACTTTCTCTAGTTCCTGCTTTGTCTTGATGCTGACCCATTGGCTGTGATTCTTCATCAGCCTACAGCTTCCTAAACTAGCCAAGCCCTAACAGACTAGGCCACATGGAAGTTGAGCAGTTTCTTTTCTCTGTGAAGCAATGGCATATTCCCAAATCACAGTTCCAATAGCTAGCTGTTAAAATTCCATCTCCCACTGTTTCACCAAAGGGCTGTACATAGCCCTCTACAAACTTTTAGAAGAGGTAGGTTATGGGAAAGCTGAAAACAAGTCAAATAATTATCATGCTAACTTGCTTACAAAATAGTACTGACTATGCTATTCTGTCATGATTCTGACTTTTTTCAACATTATCCTTCCAAAACCAACATTTATTTTTCCATCTAGTAGCCTCACTACTTTAATTCCTAACATTCTATAGAGTGACAGAGATTAGACTTAAAGTCAGAAGACCTGGCTTGAGGTGATGGCTCAACAAGTGACTAAGTGAAAATACGGACAACCACCTTCCTCCTCTTAGCCTTCATTTTCTCATGTGCACAGTGAGAACTTGGATTTGATGACCTCTAAGGTTACTTAAACTTCTGATGATCTATGACAATGGGCATTCTACAAATATTAATGTAACTAAGGAAACTACATGGTTTTCTTTTCACTTGAATCACACATATTATTGCCACAGTCAACTTTGTATAAGCAGACACAGCCTAAATCTTAGGGTCCATGTTACTTTCGTTTGTAGTGATGTCTTCATGTTATGGTGAGGTCCTACAATAGTCATATGGTATTTCAATAAATGCAAAGCTCCAAGCATTGAGGACAAGAACTCACTATCTGACAAAAAAATGCTGGAAAAACTGGAAAGCAGTTTGGCAGAAACTAGGTATAGACCAACATCTCACACCATATATCAAGATAAGGTCAAAATGAGTACACGACTTGGACACAAAGGATGATATCATAGGCAAATTGGGGGAGTATGGAATACTTTACCTGTCAGATATATGAATTACGGAAGAATTTATGACCAAGAAATTGAGAACATTATGGAATGTAAAATGGATAATTTTAATTACATTAAATTTGAAAGTTTTTGCACAAACCAATGCAGCCAAGATCAGAAGGAAAGCAAAAAACTAAGGAAACATTTTACAAGTTTCTTTCATAAAGGCATCATTTTTTCAAATACATAGAGAAGCAAGTCATATTTATAAGAATGCAAATCATTTCTCAATTGATAAATTGTCAAAGGCTATGAAGAAGTGGTTTTCAAAAGAAATCAAAGCTATCTATAGTCACATGAAAATGCTCTAAATCACTACTAATTAGAGAAATACAAATTAAAACAACTCTGAGGTACCATGACATACCTATAAGATTGGCTAATATGACAGAAAAGGAAAATGACAAATACTGGAGGAGATGTGGAAAAACAGAGACGCTAATGCACTGTTGGTGGAGGTGTAAACTGGTCCAACCATTTTGGAGAGCAATTTGGAACTATTCCCAAAGGGCAATGGAATCATGCCTGCCTTTTGACCCAGTAATATCATTACTAGTTCTATAACCAAATACATACAAAAATATTTATAGCAACTCTTTTAGTTGTGGCAAAAGAATTGGAAATTGAGCAACACCCATCAATTGGGAAATGGCTAAACAAGCTGTGGTATATGATTATGATAGAATACTACTGTGCTATAAGAAATGATGAGCAAGATGCTCTCAGAAAAACATGGGAAGACTTATATGAACTGAAACAAAATCAAGTGAGCACAACCAGAACACTGCAGACAGTAACGGCAATACTACATGACAATCAACTACTAATGATTTCACTAGTTTCAGTAATACAATGATCCAAGAAAATTCTGAAGGGCTTATAATTAAAAATGCTATCTACTCCTAGAGAAAGAACTGATGGAGTCTAAATGCAGATTGAAGCATACTTTTAAAACTTCTTTGTATTTCTTTCACAACATGGATAATATGGACATTATGCTTTGTATGACTGTACACATGTGTAGCCTACATAAAATTACTTGCCTTCTCAAGAAGAGGGGAAGGAAAGGAGAGAAATTGGAACTCAAAAATGTAAAAAAGAATGTTAAAAATTGTTTCTACGAAGATGGTGGCTGGAAAGCAGGGACTTGCTTAAGCTCTCCCCCAAATTCCTCCAAACATCTGTAAAAATGGCTCTGAACAGATTCTAGAGCTGCAGAATCCACGAAACAGCAGAGGGAAACAAGGCTCCAGCCCAAGAGAGTCTATCGCATGGTGCTGGGAGTGGAGCTCAGCCTATTATGGGCCACACCAGGACAGATCAGACTGGGAGTCAGCCAGCCAGAACAGGCTTTAGGGCAATGAATCATTGGCCTGTGGCAGTTATCAGACTTCTCAACCCACAAAGAGCAGGTTAGTGGGAAACTGTGGAATCTAGTTCAGAGTGGTCCGATCACCAGACCTGGGGGTGGTGGATGTGGTGCACTGGTGGTGGTGGCAGCAGCAGGAAACTCCTAAGGCTGCTTCCAGAGCTCCAGCATCAGCTGCTTCCCAAGTCCCTGGCTCACACAGTAGGAGGAATCTAGCAGTGGATCAGAGTGGGAGTGCAAGGAGCGCTTTGTGGGCACAAACGCTGGTTTTCTTGCTGTGCCCTGCTCGGATCTGTATTGCGGTCCTGATTGGCAGTTCTTGAGGAAGGAGGAACGCTGCTATGACAGAGCCTGCGGTGATCGTGGAGTAGAAGCAGCTCTGAAAACAGCAGTGCTTGGATCCTAAAGCTTGGGACAACATACTCTCTACTCTACAAGCAGTCATACCCTGACAAAAAGCTCAAGGGTCAAGTAGTTGGCTGGGAATATGAACAGGCAGCGAAAATGAACTCAGAATCAAACTCAGACTCAAACTCAAACTCTAGATTTCTCTTTTGGTGACAAAGAAGATCTAAACATAGAGCCAGAAGAAGCCAACAAAGTCAAAGAGCCTACATCAAAAGTCTCCAAAAAATATGAATTGGTCTCAGGCCATGGAAGAGCTCAAAAAGGATTTGGAAAAGCAAGTAAGAGAAGTAGAGGAAAAACTGGGAAGAAAAATGAGAGGGATGCAAGAAAACCATGAAAAACAAGTCAATGACTTGCTAAAGAAGACCCAAACAATACTGAAGAAAATAACACCTAAAAGAATAGACTAACTCAAATGGCAAAAGAGCTCCAAAAAGCCAATGAGGAGAAGAATGCCTTGAAAGGCAGAATTAGCCAAATGGAAAAGGAGGTCCAAAAGACCACTGAAGAAAATACCACCCTAAAATTAGATTGGAGCAAGTGGAAGCTAGCAACTTTATGAGAAATCCAGACATTATAAAACAGAACCAAAGGAATGAAAAAATGGAAGACAATGTGAAATATCTCATTGGAAAAACCACTGAGCTAGAAAATAGATCCAGGAGACAGAATTTAAAAATTATTGGACTACCTGAAAGCCATGATCAAAAAAGAGCCTAGACATCGTCTTTCAAGAAATTATCAAAGAGAACTGCCCTGATATTCTAGAGCCAGAGGGTAAAATAGAAATTGAAAGAATCCACAGATCACCTCCTCAAAAAGATCCCCAAAAGAAAACTCCTAGGAATATTGTCACCAAATTCCAGAGCTTCCAAATCAAAGGGAAAATACTACAAGCAGCCAGAAAGAAACAATTTGAATATTGTGGAAACACAGTGAGGATAACACAAGATCTAGTAGCTTCTACATTAAGGAATCAAAGGGCTTGGAATATGATATTCTGGAGGTCAAAGGAGCTAGGATTAAAACCAAGAATCATCTATCCAGAAAAACTGAGTATCATGCTCCAAGGCAAAATATGGACTTTCAATAAAATAGAGGACTTTCAAGCTTTATCTATGAAAAGACCAGAGCTGAATAAAAATTTTGACTCTCAAACACAAGAATCAAGAGAAGCATGAACAGGTAAACAAGAAAGAGAAATCATAAAGGACTTACTAAAGTTGAACTATTTTGTTCACATTCCTACATGGAAAGATGATGTGTATAATTCATAAGACCTCAGTATTTGGGTAGTTGAAGAGAATATACATATATAGACAAAGGGCACAGGAAGAGTTGAATATGAAGGGATAATATCTAAAAAATGAAATAAATTTAAGGGGTAAGAGAGGAATATATTGAGAGAGGGAGAAAGGGAGAGATAGAATGGGGTAAATTATCTCACATAAAAGTAGCAAGAAAAAGCAGTTCTGTTGAAAGGGAAGAAGGGACAGGTGAGGGGGAATGAGTGAATATTACTCTCATCGGATTCAACTTGAGGAGGGAATAACATACACACTCAAATGGGTAACTTACTCCACAGGAAAGTAAGGGTAAGGGGATAAAACATGGGGGATGATAGAAGGGAGGACAGATAGAGGGAGGAGGTAATCAAAAGCAAACACTTTTGAAAAGGGACAAGGTCAAGGGAAAAAACTGAATAAAGGGGGACAGGACAGGATGGAAGGAAATATAGTTAGCCCTTCACAACATTAGCATTGTGAAGTGTTTTATATAATGATACAGGTGTGATGTATGTTGAATTGCTTGCCTTCCTTGGGAGGGAGGGTGAGTGGGAAGGGAAGAGGGGAGAGAATTTGGAACTCAAAGTCTTAAAAGCAGATGCTTTAAAAAAAAAAGTTGGTTTTTGCATGCAGCTGGAAAACAAGATATATAGGGAATGGGGTATAGAAATCTACCCTTCCCCACAATAAACTAAGGGGAAAGGAGATGGGGGTGGGGGGAGTGGGGTAAAAGAAGGGAGGGCTGACTGGAGAATGAGGCAATCAGAATATATGCCATCTTGGAATGGGGGAAGGGTAGAAATGGGGAGAAAATTTGTAACTCAAAATCTTGTGGAAATCAATGCTGAAAACTAAAATATTAAATTAAAAAATGATAAAAATGAAAAAAATTGTTTTTACATGAAATTGGAAAAAATAAAATAAAAAGATTTTAGCAGGCAAGAAGGACTCTAGCCATATCTTGGTCAAAATTACGCATATTAGAAGCCGGAAACAAAAAGTAATAGTTTCATTAAGATGCATTCGAATAATACATGACTAAAGGAGTCTCCTTTGTTCTTTTCCATAAGGCCAATACCAGATAAGCTGCAATAGCATCCTCCAGAGATATTCAAAGTTGATGAGGATCTATATTTAACATTTAGTATTCTTTTAGGAATTTCTAATTAGCTAATACTACAGTTGCAACATAGCACTGAACATAAGATTGGCTTCATTTTTTCTTTAAATTACGAAAATCTTTTTAATCTCGTTTCATTTGAACCAATTCCCCCTGTTGCTCCTGCCAGTGAATCTATTTTTTTCTAGCTCTAGAAGAATGACTTTCCTTTGCAATTTCAATTAAGCTCCTGAGTCAAAGCCATGAAATACTCTTAAATATGTGCCCTATGCCCTGTCATTTGAATCCTTTTTCAACTTGGCCTCTGAAGTTGAGTACAAAGCCAACCTTAATGAATGTAGATACAATAATTAGTATTTCCTTGATTTCTGAGAAATTACCTTTTGATGGAGGACCTGGACTTTCCTCCAGGTAATTATCTGTCTTGGTGAACTTTCCAATTGGGACAATCAAGAAAAAGCATTTTCAGTTGGATGGAGAGATATAACCAAAGGCAAAGATTTTCAGACTCAAAAAATGCTAAACTTGACTTCCTTGTAATAATGAATGAAACTTCCATTACCATCAAGGAACACACCAAACATGCAAGAAAATTTATGACTAGAGGAAGTGTTCATGAGGAAAGTTTGCAGTGAAAATAACTTGTTTTCTTGTGTATATTTCACATTATAGTAACATCTTCAATATAATTTTAACAAAACATTCTTATTCTGGTTTATCCTTTCCATTCTGGAACAACCACAGTGTACCCTAGGCTTCAGAATTCCTTACACTATACTTACAGAACCATGTTATCACGTTTGATTTATTAATTGTTACTAGCTTTTGACAGTATAGGCTTTAACAAACCTAAGTTCGTCAGAGAGTACCCTGTGAGTCCACACTAGTCTTTTTAGACAACTCCCCTGGAGACAACTCTCTTGGAGTTGTTTTTTTTTGTTTTCAAAATTTCATTCTACAAAAATTCTAATCATTTCCATGTTAACAGCAATAAGTCTATATCACCTCTCAAAAGTCAAAAATGCTTTGAACATATTAAATCTATTTACCTTAGGTTAGTGGAGTCCCCATCTGTATAGCTTGATTTCCTAGTTTTCTCTCTGTCTGACATACCCCTCCAAAAAATTCCACTTTCTGTAAGTTGTATTTTTAAAGTGGTATCCCTTGGGCTACTCTCAAGACTATAAGTTGCACAGCAGGTACCAAATTGTACTGGTGGAAGAAGTTCCTCAATGGAAGTTTCTTCCACCACTGAAATTATCATTCTAGTTTTTTTTTAAATCCTTCAGAAAATGCATTTTAAAAATCATTATAGGGGAATATAACACTTTGTAACAAGTAATTTTTCAAATAATATTATCATCTCAGATAAGCCCTTATTTCATTTGAAAAGTAGTCTTGAGGCTATAAAAAGATCCATGAGGATTTGGATTTTCACAGGCTAAGAGTAAATTATAGTAATGTGCTTACTTTATCATTTGATCAATAAGATATTGGATTCTGAAGGAAAATGGAGTTCACCTTAGGACAGGAAAAAATTTTTGACTGCAAAGAAAAACTATAGTGAAAGGCTGAGCTTGCAAAATTATATGGCTTAATTGATTACCTGAAATGAACTTTTCTTTCTTTTTTACTATTTATCTTTTTTCTTTTTTACATTCTGAACGTTTTATTTTTTCCAGATACATGTAAAAACAATTTTAACTTTCATTTTTTAAATTTTGAGTTTCAAATTCTCTCCCCATCTCCTTCCCCAATCCCCTCCCTGAGAAGGTAAGCAGTTTGATATAGATTATACCTGTACAGTCATGATAAATATATGAAATGAACTTTTCTTTTTTTAGCTTTTATTTAGTATTTTATTATCCCCAGTTACACGTAGAAACAATTTTTAACATTCTTTTTTCAAACTATGAGTTCCAAATTCTCTCCCTTCCTCCCTCCCCCCACCGTCATTGAAAAGGCGAGCAATTTGATACAGGTCATACATGCATAGTCATGCAAAACGTATCCATAAAGTCATGTTGTGAAAGAAAACATAGATAAAAAATTCAAGAAAAATAAAGAAAGTTTTAAAAAATGTATGCTTTAATCTGTATT
>CM053628.1:28723642-28739168 GCA_028646595.1 Phalanger gymnotis | reverse complement strand
TTATAAAACAAAGTATAAATGTAAAATCTCACCACTGAAAATTAGACTTTAAATTGCTCTATAAAGAAATCCAAGAACTAAATAAATCAGGTGTCTGGTAAATTCCAACTGACAGGATAACTTAGGCAAATTATCAACATTTTTATACAAATTCCATCTGCTGTCAAATTCTAATATATATTAAACATTATTTTAGTGAAAACATATTTTCAACATGCCTGGAAAACGTGACCTCATCTTTTCTTCACTAACAGTTGATTAATAGCCAAGATAGCCAAACAACCAGAGGATGGGATTCTGCTTTCTCCACTTCTGGCACTATGCTTTACGTGTGAGTTACTCTACCTCAGTTTACATGCTTTATCTAAGCTTTTCATGGACTATTTGGTGAATTTACTGATATACTGACTCACCTGGGTCCATTTCCATTCTAGCTCTGCTACTGATTTCAGTATGCCATTGGGCAATGTCAAATTAATTTTCCTAACCTCCAGTTTCCACACCTGTGAAATGAACATAAAAACCACTTGCACCACTAACCTCAGATTTGAACATTACAGACTCATAATCTTTCCACTACAGCAAATTTCCTCCATTCAGGAAACATAAGGCTAAATATAATTAGCATGGTAAAATCCAAAGGCAAACAGAAAGACTTTGGGTTTTACCTGTAGTTTTATACTGTCCCTTCCTCTGGATCATAAAATTAAGAACTAGCCATTCCCCAAATGGAAATTATCTTGTTTTTTTCCTAAAAGAGAATATTTATTATGTAATTGTGAATCAGTCAGTTATTAAGAATCTACTATGTGCCAGGCACTGTACTAAACGCTAGGGAGCCAAAGAAAGGTGAAAGAAAGCTTGCCCTCAAAGAGCTCACAGTCTAACAAGGGAGACAACAGGTTAAGTTAGAGATAATCAACAGAGGGAAGGTTCTAACATTAAGATAACTGCCATAAGCACATTTATTTTCAGAGGTATGTAAATTTGAGCTATTATGCTTATTATTTCAGAGTTGTAGTGAAGATCAAACAAGGTAATACACAGAGACTGATTGCTAAGCTGTAAAATGCTATAGAAACATTCCAAACCACTCTAATGGGCTTGTGTACAATCTGTGAACTAATCACGGATATACTGATAATGAAATGTCAAAGGTCAGCTAACAGTCATTTAGTCACTAGTATGTGCCAGGCACTATGCTAAGTGCTAAGGATACAAAGAAAGACAAAAGAAAGCCTGTCTTTGAGGAGCTCACAGTCTAATAAGGGAGACTATGCAAACAACTATAAAAAAACAAGCCTGATACAGGAAAAATTGGAGATAAATAACAGAGGGAAGGCTCTAGCATTAAGGTAAATACTGTAAATATGTTTCTTTCAGAGCTATGTAAAATCAAGCTATTATTATTTTATTATTTCACAGAGGATCAAACAAAGTAAGGTACATAGACTAATTGCTAAGCTGTAAAACGCTATAGAAACATTCTAAGACACTCTCATGGGCTTGTGTGCAATCAAGTGAACTGTTCAAGATATTACTGATGATGAAATTCCAAAGGTAAGATAAAAGATTCTGAATCACACTGAGCCCTTTTTATGTGCTAGAAAGTCTTCAGTAATAATTATGGATGAAAGCAAATACATTAAGGAATGATGATGAATTACGATTTCTTAAGCCCTAAATGGTTTCTTACTATCATTTGAACCTAGACCAAGTCTGTCCCCCATGGTAACAAGAAAAAGTTAGGGGAGATGGAAGAATCCTGAGATCAAAGCAAAACAAACAAACTACAACTAATACTGTTGTTTCTGTTGCTTTTAATGGGTTAAAGGGGGAAATCAAGGGGCAAATGTAAAACTGAAGATAAATTAGGCTATTTTTCAATTGCAGAGCCCCCATAAAGGGCTAACCATTATTAAGAGAATTTCTATCAGTGGTATTGAAGTGACTTTGGTTACAAGTAGGAACACAATCTGGTTGTGGATAGTATAACTGACAATAGAAAACTGTTGCAGACCAGTCCTGAAATAAATCATCAATATAAAATATCAGTTACTGGACTTGGTTCTGAGACCATCAGCTAGCAGACAACCATCCTTCTACTGAGATACCATAACCAAGCAGCTCCACTGTTAATAAGTTTCTATTGATAGCTCAATTTAGCACACATGTGAGAAAACGTTAGTTCATTCTGGGTCCTGAAGAACTACTAGTAGGAAAAGCCAACATTTTCATCCATCTGAGATTACACCGGTTATCTATCTGTCTATATCTAGTGCTCTTTAACACTTAGAAACAATATTTCTTACTCTGGAGAGTAGTGACAAGAATAATGAACTTGGAGTTGAAAGAAGTGAGTTTGAAGCCCTGCTCTACCATTAGGGACAATAAACGAGTCCATTTACCTCTCAAAACCTGTTTTCTTAACTAGTAAAATGGGGCTAATATTCAAATAGGATAATGACCATGAAACCCCTCTGAAAAATGTCAAGTGCCATAGCTAAAATATTATCATCTCATAGGCTTGTTGTGAGGATCAAATGAGATAATATTAATTGTAAAGCACTAGGGAACTCTGAGTATAATCATAGATGTCTACATCTATTTCTTTAGAACGTTCTAGAAATTTTTCACCTTAACCCTAAATACCTATTATAACCCTCTGCACTCAGGCACTTAGACAACAGAAATATACAAATGCTGTACAACCCCTAAAAGATATCTTTGACCATTTGGATAAAGAATGATCCATGACCTTCCAATTCTCAAAAATGGATATTGTATTTCACCTCAGTTTATGAGGGTCATAATTCCATATGGGAGACAGATCAGTGACTGAACACTTGTGCCATCATTCTTTTATATCATGGGCCAACTTCTGCTGTTAGAAAAACTTCATTCCAACCATATATTGAAGAATTAGAAAGGAAGGTTATTTAATTGCTGTATTCATTAGAGGTTGGCTGTATCTCCCAATTTTTTAACTGAAAGACAGGCACTGACAGAGAACTAAAACTGTGTTCCAATGAAAATCATCCAGTCTTTTGCAGGAGATCGACTCAGATGTTATAGGTCGATAGACAGATCATATCTGTATTATTGATATTGTCAGATCTAATAGGTTCTGCTTATAATCAAAGAAACCTAGTCTGATGAGCTTTTGATTTCAGCAAACTAACCACTAACCCAGAATGTTTTGGGTTGGGGTGGATGGTGTGTGTGTGTGTACGTGTGTGTAAGGAAACTCCTCTCAATGAAAATACACTAAACTAACCTTTGATTGGACCCTAAGAAGATGCATAAATAACTCTGAGCAGTCACCCAAAATGTAAAGTACAAACCCATCAACTTTTAAAAAAATCACTATTGACATTAACTTACCAATTTGTGCTTAAAATGAGGGCACAGGTGCTTTGGTAATCTAAGCTTTGATCAACGCACCACATTTGGAGGGTTTTTGTTAGAAGATGCTTTGTTTATTTTAGTTATAAAGACCTCATGAATTCATTTAACAAAATACAATGACCCTCTGAGGTAAGTGCTAATGCTACTATCACCTCCACTTTACGAATATTAAAATTGGTCATTAGACCCTGGTGACTTCCTAATAAGTGTTAAAGGCAGAATTAAAACCCAGGATTCTCAACACCAAGTCGAATGCACTTGCACTACATTGTTTTTGCCCTCCAAATCAAAAACTTTGGAATAATTTCTGAGAGGAATCAACGAATAATGTAGTTAACTAAAACCACACAGGATATTTATGAAGAAGGGAACAACTCCAATTGAATTTACTTTAGCACTAATCTTTTTAATAAGTTGTGCATTATAAATGATTGTTAATCACTAGATCAAAAGAGCCCACAGAGGGATTTTTCATCACTAGCCTCAACTCAAACCAAAGGACTATTGAATTTTAATTCAGTCTCAGGGCTAGAAGGAAACTGACTTTGTATATATTTTCTATTTAATTATCTGTGGACATATGCTCTATGGAGAATGTGAACACCTTGTGAGCAGAGTCAATACTAAGCAATAACAGTAATTGCTAGCATTTGCATAGTGACTACTATGTGACAGCATTGTGCTATTAGTTTCCTATATCTATTTTTGTTTCTGTATCCCCACTGCCTAGCACAGTGTCTATCAAATAGGTGTTTAATAAATGCTTACTGAGTGATCTAATGCATCCTAAGCTTCCCTCTACCTTTGAGAAATGAATGTACGTTATTGGTTTTCAACCTTATTCTCAAAAACCTACAAAAAGGTTAGCTAACCTCCCTTGTGAAAATGTTCCAGTTTCTCCCAAAATCTATGTATCTATGTATAGAGGCCTCCCTATTAACTAGTCTCCACTACTCCTGAAGCTAGTGCTCATTATGGAAACTGTACCTTTATGGAAAGAGAACTGTTGCTCAACCTTTCCCCCCATCTGAAGGACTGGGCCTCCACTCTCTCTTTTCCAGATTAGAAGGCAGGAACTGGCTCAAAATTATGGTCCATGTAGACCAGTGTTCTTAGGTGTGATGGGGCAACACAGGATGGAGGGCTTGGCCATCCTCCAAATCATCTCACGGACTGAGCACCTGCCCCAAACATTTCTAGCTTCACTTTCTAACCCATTCTAGAACGCAGATCCTTAAAATGACTGAAACTTTCTGGAATCTATCTCTATGTTCTGTGCAAACAGCTAGGACTGCCCAAGAAACGTTCTTAAATGAGGAGAGTGGGAGGAAAAAACAGGGAATAAGCATTTATTAAGAGCCTACTATGTGTCAGTCACTGTGTTAAAGACTAAATAGTCTCTGGCTTTCTTGTGTGATATTTCTTTCCATTTTCCCCCTCAAAGGTTTGCCCAAATTTCAATGAAACTGAGGAGATGCTAGGTAGATATCTTTGATTACCTTCTCCTCCCACCCACCCCACCAAGCTACTGGACTTTATTGTGCTGGGGCTCCTTTTCAGCATTAGCCCCTCATCTCCCCTTCCCCAAAGCATGCTTCTATATCTGCTGAGGTTTGTGTCTCAGAACCAAGTCCGGAGCATTTCATTTGCACATGGATCCTGCATATGCTTCAGGAAGAAGTTACTGCATTATCAAAAAAACGTACCTATTTTCAGGTCCGGTTAGGCATCCTGTCCATTGAAGTGAGGAAAGCTAAAACCTGTTATTATAAGGCTAATTGGCCTTAAGGAAACACACAAATACCACAGAATATATCGTTTTTTTTCCTCTGATCCTGAGGACTACCCAAACCTTTGGTAACTAAGGGTCAGATCTTGAAAGTTTACTACAAATCCTTACCCTTGCTTAGCAAAACAGATTCATAGGGATCATGGGGCCATACCAATGGCTATTTTCTGCTAAGGCTCAGGGGAAAACTAGAGAAGCAAGGCTCCTGGAAATAGTTTTCCTTTTCTACAAACTGGGACATCTTCATGAATTCTGGGTTCCTTATACAGCTTCCCTATCTCAGTGAACTCAAGTGAAGCAAAAAATTTAGGACACTGAAGTCACCATATTGGCAAATAAGAAATCTGTCATAGGTCATATCAGAAAAAAAGATTTAAGCAAAAATGTTTGAGCTTTATTAAAGGACTTAATTCCTATGTAATTTCAGAGACATCTAACATCATAGCGAAAACTTTCCCCTTCTTGCAGGCTAGCTTGTCAATAATAATAATAGAAGTTGCTAGCATTTGCATAGTGACTACTATGTGCCAGCATTATGCTATTAGTTTCCCATATATAATCTGTAGCCCTATGTGTACACGCCCTGATATATGATCAAAATGGTGACATTTAGCCTAGGGCTTATTTGGTTTTTTTTGTTTAATGTTTGTTTTTTTGGGTTTTGCTGCTAACTGTAATGCCTGCAATTCCTTGTCAAAACAGAGGGAAAAAATCTCACCTAGGCCCAGGGTTAGGAATGTCAGAGTAAATTTTTGTTCCAGGCATTTGTAAATTTAAAAAGAATCCCCTATTCCCTCCCTTCCCAATCTCTAAGTACACTGAGAAGGCAAAACTGGTCTTTATGGAATGGTTGAGCCTCATTTGATGGGAAGAGAGAGCATCAAACACTAAGAAGAGGCCCATGGAATTCAACTGGAACCCCGGAGAGAAAATAAAGCAAGCATCAGAACAATGTACCCTGGAGGCAATCAGAGGGGGAGAGGAATCCCATTCTCTTCTAAAGGAATAAAAGGAAACTGGCTCAGCTTCGCGGGTCCAGAAATTGAGAGAGACCAGTGACACTATGACTCTCCCAAGTGTTTGGTACATTAAGGACCAAAGCGATGCCAAATGCAAGGATGCTATCTCATCAATTTAGAAGAAATAGTGCTAGCTTTAAATGATTAATGTTGAAGTGTAGATGATTTTCCCATGAAGCTCATTTATCTATACAAAGGTTCAATTTCCATCACGGCCAATTTTCCCTGCAGTGCCAATGAGCACTTTTAATGTTGTATCAGACACGAATTTTTAGAGCTCAGCTAGTCCAACGCTTTGCTTAATGCAGCACCCCTCTAAGAGGTCAGCCAGCTGCTGGTGACAGTGGAAAACATCACAGCAAAAGCAGTCAAGGGACTTCTCTTAATTTTATTTGACAAAACCCAGAATAATTGCAAGAGCAATGGATTTGGAGCCAGAATACCTGGGCTTGAATTCTGCCTCAACCATTTGTCACCTATGGCACCGAGGCAAATGAATTTATCCTCTCTGGGACTTGGTTTCTTTAATTGCAAAATAAAGGAGTTGAACAAGATTTTCTCTAAGGTCCCCTCCACCTCTGCTCCTCTCATCATTACCATAGATATTAGTACAGTACACATGCGCACACACTATACAACTTACCGACGGGTACAGGTATCCCTCGCTGTTCATTGCCAGGTATAATTTTGTTTGAACTCCTTGGATGGCCACCACTCGTAACCCCACAGGTATGAGGTTAAACAGTGCTGAGATGGGGAAAAACAAAATATTACAACCATGATTTCCATACAAAAGAGAAAAACAGTTCATCTTCACTATACATGGATTGTGTGAATCTACAGAAGTAAATGCTTTCTTAGGAAGAATGCAGTTGCTGAAGAAACAATTTCTCTTTTTTTCAATTAGTAAGTCTCTCTCCCCAACAAGACAACAAAAAATAGCTTGTAGTATTCCATAAACCCAAAGGCCCTAGATAGGGAAAGGAGAAAACTGCTTGGAAAACTGGAAAGTCCTCTGGCAGAAATTAGAACACTTAATTTCCATTTGGGCAGTATCTATATGTGGCTGAAGCTTTTAGTGATAGCTAAAGAATATAGCCAAGAAAGCTCTGTTTTTTGGCATCTCCGAGGTGAGGGTAGAGAGTCTTCCAGGTCTCTACGGAGAGGTATTTCCCAGGCTATAAAACTTCCCTTTCGTGGGCTGCTATGGCTACTGGCTTATTTAGTTTTGATTGGGACCCACTAGATATCACTTCACAGGAACACAATTCTATCTCAAAGCTGCAATAGGTTTGGGGGAGTAGTCAAAGGCTTAGAATAATGAAATAAATTGCAGTTTCCAATATAGGTTTCACTCCTATGGAATTAGGCTGCTTTAATCTCTCAAGCAAGATGATCAGACATAATGAGAATGTCCAAAGTACTTTCAGGCATAGCTAGCTCATTGACCACCTCCTCCAAATTCAATTTCTAAAATCCAACTCATTCTGTTATAGATATCTAACGCCCTCAGAATTTCATGGGAAAATAAAGCTCTATTTCAAAAATAAATTTTCAAGTTTGAAAATAAAAGTAGACAAGCTGTTTCTGGGGGTAGAGAAGGCTGTTTTCATCTGTTAGGGAGTTACCGAGTGCATGGCAATGCACCCTGATGCCCCACGCTGCAGATATGTGGCTTCCCATCTACTAACATACCTCAGAAGCAAATGAGGCTCTATGTGTCTCTCTTCCTCTCTTTTTCCTACATCTTTCTCTCCTTCTTTCCTCAACTTCAGTCTGCCTTTTCTTCTTCCATTCTGTATTTTTCCTTTGCTTTCTCTCTCATTATTTCAATAAATGTGAATGGTAACTCCTTTCTGAGACATTAAAATATATATTTATATATGTTTAAACACATATTACTTTTACATTCTATTTTAAAAGCAGGCAAACTGAGTGCCTTACATTGTATGTGTGAGTGTGTGTGTTTGTGTGTGTAAGTTAACACAGATAAAATCTTATCAACAGATAAAAATCCCCCTTAACATACACACCGCCCCCCCCCCAGGTTTTTGATCAAATTACTCTGTTTTCTTCCAGAGGTTTGGCATCACTCAGAGGCAGCCAGGGAAGATGTTTGTTTCAAGGTTTCCTGTTTTCACAAAAAATCTTGCAAATGAATGAGTTGGGGTGGGGGCGAGGAGGTTCAATTGACAAGTAGAGGTAAATAAACTTGCCTGTAGGTTTAACTTAAGATGCTTATCCTTTGTAATGGTAAAGAAGCAAGTAAAGCTAGGAGCCATAGGAGGCTTGGAAGAGATGCAGCAGGGATCCAACAGGCAGCCCAAAGGGCTTATTTGAAGGTTCCATACAAATACATAATCCTGCACTGTTTTAAACATGCATAGCATAGTCTAAACATCTGTCTGGGCCCATTACAGGAATGGAAGAGGACCATCGTGATAATGCTGTCAGTCCAGTAAAATGCTGAGAATTACAGCATTTGGCAATCTTTGGAACAGTCTAATCCATGTTTGGAGAACCTGAAGCCTTAAGGCCACACATAGCCCTCTAGGTCCTCAAGTGAGGCCCTTTGACTGAATCCAGACTTCAGAGAGTAAGTTTGGATTCAGTCAAAGGGCTGCACTTGAGGACCTAGAGGTCCACATGTGGCCTTGAGGCCTCAGGTTCCCTACCCCTGGAACCCTTTTATTTTTAAATTTCCCATTTCTAGCCCAATTTACCCTGAAATATTCCAAGTCTTCCTTAAAGGAACCAAATCTTTAGATGGGCAAGGGTTGTTTACCCTGAGCCTTACCATCAGGCAGCAGCAAAGGTCATAGACACATTACATTTATTTCTATTGGAAACACTGGGCTCTGGTTGGGTTTATTTTATTTTTACTTGCAGAGTAGGAGCAAGCGGGCAGGCAGCTGGTGAGAAAGAGGCCCACATTGTGTTTCACCGTTAGTAGGTTTCACTGTGTGAAACCTACACCCAGACTCTGCTCACAATCGCACACCACTCACTGAAGGAAACCGGTGGGCGTCCTCCCCCTACCAGCTGTCTACTCACTCCCACACTGTGAATAAAAATATAACAGTACATTTTTTAAACATAGTGCTTGCAAGAGAATCTTTTGGAGGCAGTTCGTGCACCTTTCTTTCAAGACATTATGAACCAGAACTATCGATTTCCTCTCACGGTGTCAAAGATGGTTAGCCAGTGCTCCTGAGCAGAGATGGTTACCATGAGTCTACAGAAGGAAGCGCAGGGTGACCCCAAGGGGGAAAATCTGGCTTCTCCTGTCTCTGTATACACATTGTCCCAACATCCCTAGCCCTGATAATTAAAGTACACCAACAGGAGAAACTAGCGAAGGCATAGGGATTTCCTTTGGTGAATCTCTGCTGGATCTTTCACTTAAATTCAGGGTGTTACTGATGAGGAGCTAGGACATATTGTACAGTTCAAAATATAAGCATTCACACCACATGTCACTGATGGCACCCCATTCACTACTCATATTAAAAGCGGTGCCCTTCTGTTATGTGTGACACAGCTTGTAAGGCAGTAGCTCATGCTATATTTGACAATGCAACACACATCCCTGAGGCTTGGTCTATATCAGATATGTGCATATGTTATATAATGGGATGCTGGTCCCTTGCACAGTTGTTGACTGATGATTACTAATGCCAAGGGAAAACGGCATAGAATTTTATCGCTGGAAAGACAATTATATTATTTAAAGGGGCCATGGCTACAAAATGCTGAAGATCTAAACAATTTTCCCCAAACCAACAACACTAGGATCTTATTGAAAAGTCCAAAGTACTAGGCTAAGAATGTACTAAATACATTTAAATCCAATTTACATATTGCTGAAGATGACAAAGACACACCAATAGAGGCTCAGTGTCTTTGGTTTTGCTGGACAGTCATAGCCTTTATATTCCCCATACCACTGTTTGTAAGCACAAAAATGGGCACATTTGATTTTCACCTCCTAATCTCTCCTACTGTCTGATTCAGGTTTTAATGAGAGGTGAAACTGGGGAGAAGAATCCAAAGAAGATGACGATCGACAAAAGAGGATAACAAACTGAATCCTAAATGAAAGGGATGACTGTGTATTGCAATCTACAGTTTTTTCTTTTTCTTTCTTTCTTTTTTACCCATTAACACAAATTTCCATGAAAACCCAACAAAAATGAGTCAACAACAACAAAAGGAGAAAGGAAGAGCTTATTAAAATTCTCCATTTGTCGCTGTTTTCTTCTAGGGATAGACGCTAATTGGGCTTAGTTGGTTAAAAGCCTTTTTAAAATAAGGAGGGTAGTCTGGATCGAAATACAAAATTGAATATCTCGGGTGGGAGGCAGATAATCGACATCTTCCTCCATGCTCTTTTTGCAAGAGAGGAGCCTTTCTTCATAAGAATATGACATTAATTCAAGTATACTATCAACAAAAGCTAGTACCTTTTATTTATGATCCTAAGACAAATCCATTAAATCTCTTAACTCCCTTTGCTGGCTCGAGTCGTAGATTGGAACGGAAAGTTACTATATGATATATGTATTCTCCCTGATTTCTCTTTATAAAAAGGAAGCAAATTTTTTTCTCATTTTGGAGATAGTGGTTCAGTTTCATGTGAGCTACAGAAACAGCCCTCTGTATAAATATAGCTTATCATCCCACAGAACTCAATGTATTCTAGTGCTTGTCAGTTTGGCTAAATTGGTCAATTTCTTGAAGGAAGGAAATAATAAAAGTCCCTTCATACAGGTGGGAAATGATGACAGGTTCGACAAATGTGGTGTCCTTAAAACTTTAAAACAGGTGTATTCTTGAACTTTCAAAGGGACAGTGCAAAATATTCTTCTGAGAAAAACAGCCGCCGTGCTCCCAAAGCTGTTACACTAAAGCAGCTTCCATGAACCGTCTATCATCTCTTCCTTTTCAGGGGAAAATACATAATTTATAAAGGCTGATGTTCTCATGATGAGAATTTTACTGGACTGACATTTACCACTGTAATGAATCTATGTTATGGAAGCTCAAATGTATGATACCCACACATATCTTAGAAATAAATAAATAGATCCGGGCAAGTGTGAGGAGCACCAATTTTCTTAATCATGCCTCTGCCTGGCATGTCAGAATGACCAGTAACATGAAACCAATCAAAATTAAGTATCTCAGTAAGATAGTAAAGTGAGAAAACTAAATAAAATTCCATGAGTGCTTATTAATTTCAGACTATATTAATAAAACAGTAATAGAAAGATATGTTTGCTTGAGGCATTTAAAAAAACTGATGAGAAAGTTATAAATATTTCAAGAAATAATTCTGTAATTCTATATCACTCCTGCCCTTTTTGAGGAAAAAGAACATAATTGATTATAAAGCATTTTCATTTTTTATCATTTAATTATACTTTTTCTCAAGGATCACAGGATACAAAATAGCCTTTAAAAATTAAATGGAGAGCCTATGAGGTTAGATCCCTAGCCTCTTGTCACTTTGGCTATCAATGCTATGATTGACACACTTTATTCTTAATTCTGGTGCTTGTTCCTCTGAGATGTTCAAGGTGCTGCACCTTTTGTGCCAATAGCTACTACCTGGTTGGACCATTGCCAATAGCTTCAATATACCTAGAAAAGTGATCCATGGAAATCCCTTCCAATAGTGTGGTCAAAGGGTTCATTAAAATTAAAGAAAACAGAGAAAGAAAGAGGAAGGAAGGAAGGAAGGAAGGAAGGAAGGAAGGAAGGAAGGAAGGAAGGAAGGAAGGAAGGAAGGAAGGAAGGAAGGAAGGAAGGAGAAAAGAAGAGAAAAAAAGAAAAGAAGGTATATGTATTGGGGAAGTGAAGGGCACAAATATATAAATATAAATTTGATGCATTTGGTTAAATCAAGGCAGGAATGGAGCTTGGACCATCTCCATAAACGTAGCTACTATATCTAGAAAAACAATTCGTAAAATATGCTATAGATGAATTAGGTTTATCAGTCTTTATACAGCATAAAAGATGAGTCCATTTTTTATTTCCTTTTTAATAAAACGTACATGTGAGCACTGGATTCAGAATAATTGTCTTTTATGTGGGAACTGGAGAAGCTGCTGAAGATGAAATTGGGTGAGACCTTGAGATTAGGTGTGGTCAGCTAATATCGACAACATAAATGAAGAGTCCCTTTCTGCTGCAGAAGGTCCTGATTTTCTTGTGCTGTCTGACATACCACTCCAAAGGACAGAAGTTTTCCTATCAGTTAGAGCATTGCCCAAATTGTAATAGGTAGATATAGTCTACAGTATTATTTTATTAATGAGCATGATGTTCCACCCTTCATTATCCTTGAAAAATGATCAAGTTAAAACTCAGTTTTACACATCAACGAGAGCTGGGCAGTGAGGCAAATGGCAGAAAGGTGTAAATTAAGGGATGTTCACTAGGATATTGCTGGTCATACATACTTTAATATTAATGACAATAATACAGCGTGCTGCAAAGCAATAATTCAAGTGGTTATTAAGGATTTTTCTCATCCCCGGCATCAGAAAAGGCTTCTGAGGGTAGGTGATGGCAGCTCTCTCCGCATTATGCTCTTGGGCATCTGCTCAGAAGACATCACTGAAGGACTTATTAACACCTTATACTGGGACCCTTCTCTATGGGCTTGTCGTCAAGGGGCAATGCTACTCTATAAAGATGGAGCTGAGCACTCGTTAGCAGAGAAAACATGAAACCATATCTACTCTTTTGGGCTATGTTCCTAACCAACCTTGATGTTTAGCAAGCATTTCTGAGGCAGTACAAATTGAGGAAAATACACTGCACGTTCTGAGACCACATTTATGTTAATGGTGTAGCTAATTTAATGAGTCTGAGTGCAAATAATGGCATGATATAAATTATAATAATTTAAATAAGTGCTTTCAGGGCTCATGATTTTTTTTTCCTCTCCTTCCATGTAAAGGAAAGGACACATAATTAAAGATAATGTAACTTATCCAAACGACAATTTCAGGTGTCACACACGATAGCGAATGTCATTTTTGAAATATTTCCCTTTGGTTTACCATTTTAATCTCCATCTTGGTCTTCGCTTAAACCCTGGTCAAGAAAGGACAAACTAAATCACATTATCTGTCTAAGATCTCTCAAGTCATCAGATCTCAATTAGTGTATGAGTTATCAGAAGAAAAAAAATGTGAATGCTCTGTAGGAATGATGATTTTTCATGACATGTAACAACGACCCTACTCTCTTAGGATCAGACCCCTCTTAAGAGGGGAGAAAACATTCTATTTCAGGCTCAGTGTGTGGGTGAGTAAATTTTCTGTGGGGAAAATGTAATAAAATCCAAAGGACAGCCGTAAACCTATCGAGATTGCCATGGAGATGACATTTGGATTGCTTTTCAGAGGGTGTCAACATTATTTCCTATAGGTCATTGTTTTAATTGTTTTGTGTGTGTGTGTGTGTGTGTGTGTGTGTGTGTGTGCCCGGCTTCCTTTTCAGTAAATTAAAAAAAAGCAGGAGTGTACAGTGAGAATGTTGTTGGCATCCATGTCAGGAAATGACAAAGTGAGCTTATGGGGGTGGGGGGAACAAACAATATTTCACCAAATACGCCAAGGTAATCTATTTATTTATTCTCTAGGCACTTACTGTAGGTACTGTCTTCCTCTTTTGTCCCATCGACTGTTCCATCTGCCTGCAGCTGCAGGTGGTATCCTTGCCTGCTGTATAGCTTTGTAACTATACCCTTAAGTTGGGGCTCTGTAAATAAAGCAATCATAAGGTTAATTGCAAATATGTGAACACGGGTTTGCATCATCCCTGATTTCACAGGGCAGTTCTAGAACATTCTGTGACAACTATGACAGGATACGTTGCTGTAGATGCGTCCTGCTGAAGATGAAAATCGACAAGTTTCAAAATCAATCTCTAACATGATTAAACACGGCTTTCGACACTGTAATGTAGGCGAGAACATCAAAGCTGCTTACAGTGTCTACAATTTGAACGGTGTGTCACCAGACTTAAAAAGCACCTCCCTAGCTCATTGCAGATTAAGGACGTGCTGGCAAATGGCTGATTCCACCTATTTAACAAGGTGCAATTTCTCGTATGGGAGGAAAAGGAGGACTACAAAGATAATTTAGAGCTGCTTGCCAATCAGGGACCAAAAGACATACGCATTAAGATTTCCTGCCCAAATACTTCAATTCAAATAAACAAAAAGAGCACACACACAGCCCTAGAGGGATCAAAGAACTCATAATTATCCAAAGGGACTTAGGTGCAACAGACAAGAGAAAAGGAGAGAGGGCAGAATGCAGGCAGTTATCAATTTAAAATTTAAACAGCCTTCTCAGAGCTCCATGTATATTACTTAACAGGTCAAGAGATGCAGTGATGCGGGGTTGGCTTTTTTTTTCTGGATACAAAATGATTTCATAAATCATTTTCAAACTTAATCTCACAAAACAGCATATCCCAATAGCCTTATCTAAGAGTAAGATGATTATGCAATAGGCTTCACTCCAAACTCATCCTGGTTTAATCATAAAAATCACAAGAACCCAAATCTGCTTTTCAGAGTCCAGACATCTTGCACATCATATGCTCATGCTGACTTATATGACACTAACATGTTTCACTTTGGAAATGCAAAAAGCCATTTCCTATGTGCCCAGACCTGCGTGTGTGTGTACAAGATACAAGCATAGAAATGACAGGAGATGGATAGGTAGCTGTTTCTGTAATAATATTTACATTTGTTAAAGGAAAGAAAATGGTCCAGTGAACTTCTTTTGGTTAAGACTTGACAGAAAAGGCTTCCTGCGCCAAGGCTAGATGTCTTCCCCTTAACACCAAGAGATATGCCAAAATCACTTCTCCCCTTCCCCCTGAAGATTATCTCCATGCTATTACTACCCCTGGGTCTGGACAGAGGCACCCCAATTTGCCCATTTCAGGTTTCCTCCTTGGCAGGACAAGGAGGTAATCAAGGATTACTTCGTCCCAGCCTTCAATTAATTATTACTCAGTTTAATCAACTAGCTCTGTGCTCAGGGACACGCAGAATGTGCGTGTGTGTGTGTGTGGGGGGGGATAGACAAGGATTTCAAAGCTGCACCACAGCTGTGCCTCAAGACACTGACACATGATAAAAAGAAACGAAACAGCCAAGCAAGGGAAATCCCTGCCTCCTGGGGTGTAAGATAGCAGGTGAAAGATCAGAAATAACAGTTTAGAACAAGGGGAAAGGATTCCCCTTGGTTTTCTTATAAGAACAGGAAGGGAATTG
>CM053628.1:28703049-28723542 GCA_028646595.1 Phalanger gymnotis | reverse complement strand
CCTCCTCCTCCCCCTCCCTCCTCTCCTCCCTCCCCTCTCCTCCCCCTCCCCTCCCCACCAACAGTTGCACTGCAGCAAACATGAAACTGTCACGAAGGAGGCCAGGAACGCATCGCCTTCCCACGCACGCACACACAGCGCACCGCACCGCACCGACTGGCAATGCAAAAAAAAAAAACAAAAAACAAAAAACAAAAAACAAAAACAAAAACCACTTTCACGGCTGAGCTACCAACAGGGAATCAAAGTCCAGGGTAAGGGGTGAGGGCGGGGGAAGGGAGCCTGTCTTTGATAAGAAATCGGAAAGCAAAAAAGATAAGGAACGAAATCAATTTGCCCAGACCTGGTCTTCTCCTCCGCCTCTTCTTGGAGCCAAAGAGTTTGACCCGGGAGAACACATTCAACTTGTTTTTGTCGCAGCTGCCCTTGCTTTTGCTGGGGCTACTGACACACTTGCAGGCGTTGGACTTCTCGCGCTCGCGGGCTTGCCTCTTCTGCCTGATCAGGGAACTGGCGATCGCAGCCGCCATGGCCACTAGCCCCAGCACCTCGCTGCCGCCCGGTCCCCCCCCGCTGCTGCTGCCGCCGCCGCCGCCGCTCCCGCCCGCCTCGGCGTTAGCGCCGCCGCCGCGCTGGCGCTGCCGCTGCCGGCTGCCCTGCTGCTCTTTACCTGCGCCTCAGACTCGAAGGCTCAGAGAAAAAACAGCAGCGAGCATGCTGCGCTTCCCCGCACCCTAGACGAGCTTGCACTCCTCAGGAGCAGAGCGCAGCGCAACGCAACGCAATGACAGACGGCGGCGGCGGCAGCGGCTGCGGTGGGCGAGGGGAGGCGAGGCGAGGCGAGGCGCGCGCCGCCCCCGGGCCCCGGGAGGGGGAGGGACGGGGAATTCGAGACGCCCAGAGACCCGCAGAGACACACAGAGGGCCAGAGACGGGGAGGGGGTGAGTCACAGAAAAAGAGGGAGCGAGAAAGAGAGCGAGAGAGAGAACGAATAAGAAAACGACAGACAGAGACACAGGGAGACAGCCAGAGAGACACAGAGAGAGGAAAAAAGAGAAAGAGAAAGGGGCAGAGAGAGAGACAGAAGCAGAGAGAAGGAGAAGGAGAAAGAGAAGGAGAAAGAGAATAAAAGAGTGGCAAAGAGCGAGAGCGACAGAGAGAGGGAGAGAGAGAAGATGGAGAAAGAGAGAGAGGCGGAGAGAGAGGCGGAGAGACAAAAAGAGAGGGAGAGACAGAGGGAGAAGCAGAAGGAGAGGCAGAGGGAGAGGCAGAGAGCGCTCAACCGGCGTCCGGCACACCAGGCACCCAGCGAGCGAGTGAGCAGAGGCAGGACAGAGCCGCCGGCCCCTCGGCCTCGAGGACACACACGCGCACACACACACACAGCGCGCGGAGCGCGCGCACACACCATGCAGACAGACGGACGCACGCAGCAGCGGCAGCAGCAGCAGCAGCGAGCCCAGTCCCAGACAGAGGCAGAGCCACAGGCGCGCGCTCCGTTCCGCTCCGGACGACGCTCTGAGCTCAAGTCCAAACCAAACAGGTCCAGGGCAGTGGTGCCCCCGCCCCCTGCCTCCCGCCTCCCGCCCCCCCCCCCTCCTCTCTGCCTCCGCCCCCGCCTCCGACGCCGCCCTTTGCGGTAAGGGGCCGGCGGGAGGGGGGAGCCGCTCTCTCTGTCGTCGTTGGGTCCCGGCAACTTCTCGCCCCCTCCTCCGCGCAGGCGAAGTTGGCAAGCAGCGGCTCTCGGAAGGGGCTCCCACAGGTAAAGGAGCTGGCCGGTCCAGCTGCTGCCGCTGCCGCTGCCGCCGCTGCTCCCTGACCTCAAGCACGATCGCACCTTGCCATTCAGTCACCACAGACCCTGGCCCCGAGAGTGCGACCACCAGGTCCCCGTCTACTTCCCCCTTGCATTTCTCTTCCTCTCTTCTTCCTCCCTCCCTCCCGCTTTCCTCTCCCTCCTTTCCAGGTCTTTCTCTACTCCTCCCCCTTCTCTCCCCTCCCCTCCCCTCAGTTCCTCTCATTTCCCCCCTCCCCTCTCTCTTCTGCTTTCCTCACCTACCCTATCCCTTCTCTGCTCCCTCCCTTCCCCCCTCCCCTCCCCTTCCCTTCTCCTCGGTTCTCCCTTCCCCTCGCTCTTCTTCCCTCCTCCCATCTCTCTTCTTCCTTTCCCTTCTACTTCCCAGCTCTCCTATCTTTCTTTCCCTTTCCCTTTATTTTCCTTTCATTTGCCTTCCTGGCCACCAGCCTTTCACTCTTTTCATCCTTCCTTCTCCCAAGGAGAGACACAACAAGTTCGCTGATTAAAAGAAAAAATGAATATTCTTTCCTCTCTGCTTTCTCCTCTCTACTTCCCTCTTTCCTATTCCTCCATTTCCTGACTCTTTTCCCTTCCTCTCTTCCCCTTCCTCTTCTCTCCTCCATTCTTTCTTTTTCCCCTTCATCACTTCTTCTCTTTTCCTCTCCTCTCCCCATTTTTCTTCTTTCCATCTTTCTCGTCTCTTCTTCCTTCTTTCCTCCTCTCTTCTCTCTTACCTCTCCCTCTTTTCTCCCCTACCTCTACTTCCCCCAGCCAGCTTCTTCCCTGTCTTCTCCCCCCTCCCAGTTTCAGAACCCCACCACACACACACACACACACACACACACACACACACACACACACACCTGGCCCCTCTTCTGCAGATTGTGCGTGTGTGTTGCATGTAGATTTCCTATTTCCCTTCCCCTCCATCTTCCTAGAAGGAAGACTGCAGGAGGAAAGGGTGATGACCAGGCATACAAGGCTGAGGTGGGTTTGGGCTGTGATCTGAGGGAACCTTTGGGGGCTCAGCTTTCCAGGACTCTTTAGCAAGTCCCCCTCTCTAGGAGGACACTGAGTAGAGGGCTTGAGGGCTTTCAGTGGCTCCCCACTGGCCCCAGAAACAGCAGCGGTTTTACCAGAAGCCGGGACTGCGGCAAGAGGAGCCACAGGTCAGTGGAGGCCGTGCAGCCTGCCACCCAGTGGTCTGTGAGCACTGCTCATTTGGGGCCCAATGGTGCAGTCCTTTTGAACCCCAATCCTGCCCCACTCCCCAGCCTTCTTCTGGTCAACATGGGATCCAAGAAGAGCCTAGGGATTAGGGGGAGGAAGCGGTAAGACATGAGAATTTCGAGAGCTATTCGCATTTATTTTTCTTCTTTTAATCACTGACTTGTGGCTCCTTGTGCTCCAGTCTCTCACCTCTGTTAGCCAGAAGAGAGGTTCTTTCTCTCTGCTTCCACCCACCGTTTTTTCCCCCAAGTGCACACACAAAACCTGCCCCGACTCTTTCAGGAACCGTATACAAGAAGCTAGCCTGGTCTCTTACAGTCCTCTATCAATTTCCATGCACAATTCAAGCACGTTTACATACTCCTTTTTCTTCATGTTCTATGAAGGAAGAAGAGCCATTGGTGAAGAAGAATCAGATTTGCAAATGCAAATAAGTATGTCCCAGTCCACCATCCCAATCACTGGCTAAACCCAATCACTTTTCCAGCTTCCCTTCTTGCCCCCTTTTCTCTTGCTCTTTTCAAATCTGACGCAGGCATTAGACCAGATGCTTTGCACATCTCCAGGCTCATTCGCCTTACTGCAAAGGATGGCTTTTTTTCCCAGGCTTATTAAACCAACATGGCTGAAACAATTAACAGTCAAAGTCAGTTTCCAGTACTTCTCACAAGAAGCTATTGCCCAGTTCACTCCCACATGTGTGTATGTCCTTGATAAGGAATACTGGTGTGTGTCTGGGAGGCAGGTGTTTTTTTTTTCAAAGAGAAGCCTGCTGGCTTGGTTAGTACTGAGTATCTAGGGAGACTTCTGGCAAGAACCCTTCCATTTTCTGTGGGTTAGCCTCCTCATTTTCTCTTTCAAGCTTTTTAAAGACAGGAAGAGAAGGAGGAAAGGAAAGAAGGAAATGGAGGGGGTGGTAAAAGGAAGATGGAAGGAAGTAAAAAGGGGTTGAAGGTAAAGAAAAGAAACAGCAGTGGTTGGAGAGGAAGAAAAGAGAGGGAAGAAAATGGGAGGGGTTGATCAGAAAGAAAGAAAATGGGAGGAAGCAAATGCAGGGGATGGAAAGAAGGAAAATGTGAGGAAGAAGATGGAGGAATTAATTTTTAAAAGGAAAGTAAAAAAAGAAAAGGGAAAATTCAGGGGTACAGAGAAAGAAAATGGACAGAAGGAAAGGGAGAGGTGGTTGCAAAGAAGGAAATAGAAGGAAAAATTGAGAGGTAGAAGGAAAATGGAAGAAGGGGAATGGAAGGGTGGTTGGAAAGAAGGAAATTAGAGGAAAAACGTCATGAGTTGAGAGAAAGGAAAATGTAAGAAAGGGAAAGTAGTTAGAAAGAAGGAAAATAAAAGGAAAAAATGCAGAGATGAAGAGAAAGAAAATAGAGGGAAGGAAACAGAAGGGTGATTAGAAATAAGGAAAATCAAGATGGGAAAGGAAGGGAATAATCATTTATATGGCACCTATTATGTGCCAGGCACTATGCTAAACACTTTACAAATATTATCTCATTTGATTGTCACAGCAACTCTTCGAGGTAGGTGCTAATAATCCCCATTATCCTGTTGAGAAAACTGAGGCAAACAGTGACTTGCCCAGGGTCACACAGCTAGTAAGTAGCTGGGGCTACGTTTGAATTCAGGTCATCCTGACTCAAAGCCCAGTTGTGCCACCCACTGAGTCTTAAGTGAAGACATTAGGAGTGGAACATATGAAGGTGATGTCAAGAAGGAAAATACAAGGGAAAAGGAAGGGATAGAGAGAAGAAAAATGGAAAGAAGGATACGGAAGGGGTGGTTGGAAAGAAAAAAAAATCAAAGGAAGGAAATGGAAGGAAGATAAAGGTCCTCAGATCATTCAAAACAGCATCAGTTACAGGAACCCGGGCATGTTCAGAAGCAGAAAAGAAGTCATTAGGGGGCCAGAATAGCTGTCTTCAAGAGTCTTTGAAGGGCTATCATGTAAAAAAAGGGATTAGCTGGGTTCTGCTTGGCCCCAGAGGGCAAAAGCAGGAGCAGCAGCAGCTGAAGCTGCAGAGAGAGACTTGCCAATGCTGCTCAGAAGGTAGGGTCTCACCATTCCTAGGGGTTTCTGAGCAATGGCTAAAAGGCCACTTGTCAGATGTTGTAGAAGGTGTGCTGGTTGACAAGGCCTCTGACTGGCTGGTCCCAATCTGAGAGGTTATTAGTTCTGTCCCCCAGAGTCACTCTTTCCTCCAAAGTGCCAAGCCCAGAATAAGATGGAGCCGTTCCCAGGAAAAGACCAATACTCTGAATAGTTCCCTTGGGAAGAGGAGAATTCCCCATCAAAACAGAGATCTCAACAAGTGTTCTCTCCCATGGCCACCAGGGGCAGACTCCAGGCTTGAGACACTTTAGTCAACTTCTGTTCTCACTGCACCAGGTTGGGACATTCCTCACTTCTGTAGCCAAGGTGGCTCTTCTCTTCATTTTAGGGTTCCATTTACTAAGTCAAGTGAATGGAGAATGAAGGCAGAAAGAGCCAAGTTCAAGTCCTGTCTCTCACACATCTAGGCTATGTGGATCTAAGTGAGCAAATCACTTCCCATCTCTGTGCCCTCATGTAACTCTCAAAGGCTGATGGGGTGCCACCTACATTACTAGATGGACTTTCTTCCAGAAATTCTCTTTACCGATGAAATCACAGGACTGGTCCCTACCCATTTACAAAGTAACTCTCTGCCTTCTCCAATCCCTAGATTCTTACAGAGAACCTCAATGGAAGGAACAAAAGTCGAGGTTTCTGGTCACTCACACAGACCCCAAAGGTTCTTTGAAGGATGCCTGTTGACTGGCTTGGCCAGAGTTTAATGGATATTTGAGAGAAATGGACACCTCCAGAAATATAGGGTACCTGAGATGACAATGTCCCTGTATCCCTAGCACTTAACATTGATGCCAAATCTTCATGTTCGTTGTATTGTATCACACTTCCCCTTTTTAAAGATCACACAAATTCACTCTGAGATTGCACAGAGCCATGCAGTCCAACTATGATGTATTTTTAACAGCTTCCCTATAGTACACTCCAGCTGAACACCGCCCCCCCCCCACAGTGAACCAAAGTAAAAAATGAGTAGAATTACTAGGGCTTGGGGGAGGGAGAAAATAATAGTCAACTAGTCAACATGCATTTATTAAGCTTACTAAGTGCCAGGCACTGTGCCAAGCTCTTGGGATACAAAGGATACAAAGAAAGGACAAAATATAATCCCTGGACTCAAGGAACTTACATTCCAATGGTGGAGACAACAAGCAAAGAATGCTGTACTTACTATCTATATCTACACCTACACACACACACACACACACACCATTGTGGAAGAACACTTAGAGAGAAGGTACTAGCAGTGGGGTAGGACCAGGAAAGGCCTTGTATAGAAGGTAGGATTTAATCTGAATCATGAAAGAAGCCAGGAGGTGAGAAGGGGAAGCTTTGCAGGCATGGGGGAGAGCCAGGGCAAAGACACTGAGCTGAGAGATGGTGAGGTGTGTGAGCAGAAGGGCAGAAATATCACTGGGGCCTGTCCCATGATGGATTCCTGCTCTGTCTATACTGCCTCCCTCCTGGACATTTGGGTTGAATGAGGGGTTCTGAGTGAAGCCACACCTCCTGACGTACACACAAAACATGATGCCAGGCTAGCCACTACCTTCTTGTCATGTCACTTTTTGACCTAAGATCCTGTGGCTTTTCTTAAGCTGAGGCACGCTCTAGCTGAGCACAGTCCAGTTCTTTGTTTCTTGGCCTTCTCTGAGCAATGATATTGTCTCTATGCACATCTTCTTGAATGTACCTAGAGCAGCACTGAGAAAGTGGGAAAACACCCACGCCTAGCACCAAAAAGCACAGAAATGGGAGCCAGGACACCTGACTTCTAGACCTTGCCCTGCCATCAATCACTTATGGGACTTGAACTAATCACTGAACCTGAGTTTGCTTCCATTTTTCTCACCAGCAAAACGAATGGGCTCCCAGGGTTCCTTCTGGCTCAGATATCCCATAATAATAGCTAACATTTACATAGCACTTTAAGGTTTGCAAAGCTATTTACAAATATAGTCTCATGCCTAATGCCCCACTTCCCCCTACCATGTCCTCTTCAGTCCAATGACACTTGGGTGGGTCTCTGTGCTGTTCCTCAAATAAGATACTCCATCTCCCAACTCCAGGTATTTTCCCCTGGCTGTCTGCCCCCCATGCCTGTAGTGTTCTGCCCTCCTTATCGCCACTCCCTCCTAAGCTTCCCTTGCTTTCTTTGAGTCCCAGCTAAAGTCTCACCTCCTACAAGGAGCCCTTCCCAAGCCTCTTTAATATTAGTGCCTTCCCTCTGAAATTATCTCCAATTTATCCTGGATGGATTTTCTAAGTATAGAATTGTTTGCAAGTTGTCTTCCCCATTAGACTGTGAGCTCTGAGGGCCACAACTGTCTCTTGCCTTTCTTTGTCTTCTCAGCATTCAGCCCAGTGCCTGGTATACAGTGGATGATTAAGTTGTTGACTGACAAAAACTCTATGAGGTAGGAGCTATTATTATCCACATTTTACAGATAAGGAAACTGAGGTTAAGTGACACAGGGATATACAGCTAGCGAATGTCTGAAACACAATTTGAACCTGTTTCTTTCCAACATCCAGACCAACCAGCTCTCTATCTACTGTGCTACCTAAAGGCTTCATGAGTCCTCTCTCTCTCTCTCTCTCTCTCTCTCTCTCTCTCTCTCTCTCTCTCTCTCTCTCTCCACCTCCCTTCCTCCCTCCCTCCTTCCTGTAAATCAGAGCAAAATGGAACAAAGTGCACTCTAGGACAACTAAGTATAATCCCCTAGACTGTAGGTCCTTGAGGGCAGGGCTCCTGTCTTATCCTGTGCCTAGCACGTAGTAGACACCAGACTTACTATCTGTTTGGTTAATAAACGAAAATATGCATACACACATACATATATACTGTATACACTGGAGACACGAAAAAAATAAAAACATCTCTGTAAAAAATACTTTGGTTTCCATCGCTTTCTTAATTTCCCCATAAAGATCAGGCAGTATTGAATAGGGTTTTGCAAACTTGTCTCAGAGAGTTATGAGAGTTATTGGGGCATAGATTTCTCGTCTCTTTCTGTGAATCCCTTTCAGCAGGTCACAGATGAGGTGAAAGGAATCTGAGGAAACCTGCTCTCTGGAGCCTTCTCTTCAAGAGAGACAGACCCCCAAACAGACGTGACAGTGATGAGCAAAAAAAAAAAAAAACAAGGGAGCCTTCTTCGGCTTCTGCAATCAAGGAGGATTCAGTTGCTTTTAGGACACCCAGAAAACGAAAGCAGCCTTCCTTCTCAGGTCTAAATCCCCTTTGCTTCTTTGCTCAGTCTGCTTCCCTTCTCTCAAAGTCCATCAGCTCATACATATTGCCAGGCACACAGCAGAAAGCTTTATGTCTGAGACAGAGGCACGGAATGGAAGCCAAATTCAGAATCCAAGAGGTCAGGAGCCTGGGGATGGCACCAAGGTGGCAAGAGGCTTGGCTGGACCCAGCCACCTTCTTTAGAGTACCTAATTATGCCCCCAAATCATTGGGGAAAGTCTGGGGAGAAATACAAATGAGCAGATTAGAGAAAGGCCATTAACAAAGGGTATGCCACTTAACTGGAGTCCATAAGAAAAATGCAATTTCAAGAAACCTTGTCAATGTCACACTACTGGGATTCCAGGAACAGAAAGAGTGAGTTCTGCACTCTAGAACAGAACCTGGCACATTTCTGAGCTGGCAAAGAGTTGGTACTATTCACAGACATGGAGGAGAGATACATCAGAAGCGAAGGTTTCCCCAAGACAATATTTAGAACAGGATAGACTGGCACTGGAGAATTGTTAGAAATGTTGGGGGCCTTAAAGTTCAGCTAGTCCAGGGGGGCTTATGCTTTTTTATAGCATGGGCTCCTTCTGAGAAAAATGTTAAAAACTATCAAATTACAAAGTAAACCAAATAATGTTGAAATACAATTAACAAAATAATAATGAAAATAAAAACCAGGCTCACATATCCCAGAGGTCAAGTATTCCTTATCTAGTCCAAACCCTTTGTTTTTTCAGGGGTGGAAACTGAGGTGCACAGAAAGGCAGTGACTAGCCCAAGGTTACAGACTGATTGACTGTCCTGATTTGTATGCAGAATAAAAAGCCGAGTAGCCCTGAGCACAGGTCTTACTGCTACAGCGTCCCTGTCTTCATTATGCCTTTTCTCCCAGATCATTTTCTAAATACTTAAGCTATAGAATTTACTGAAGCCACTCCTGATTTATATTTAAAATCAATTGGAAAAACACTGATTAATTCTGGTTCTCAAGAAAGAAAATTCTATAACCCCCATAAAAAGTTCATTATTCACTCATAATTAATTAACATTACAATCATAAAACATAGCTGACAGTCTTCATT
Source organism: Phalanger gymnotis (assembly GCA_028646595.1). NCBI lineage: Eukaryota > Metazoa > Chordata > Mammalia > Diprotodontia > Phalangeridae > Phalanger > Phalanger gymnotis. Next base: position 28,714,065 of record CM053628.1, on the reverse strand, counting down.
CCATCTATGAACTCAGTGACTGGCCAGTTAATTAGCCGTGGGAGCACCAACAACAAGACACTCTGGCTTTTGATGACCTCTTTGATCATTCAATCACCAGGACATAGAAATCTACAATGGCTAGGGTAATGACAATGATAATCAATATTTATATAGCGCTGGAGGGTTTGCAAAGTGCTCACATATGTTATCTCATTTGCTGCTCATTTGAGGTAGGTACCACATGAATTATCTCTCCCATTTTCCAGATGAGAGTAAAGGTTTACCTCTTGTCTACAAAAGGAAGACTAAGAGAAGACAAGGTTAGGCTGCAATATGCTTAAGTTATATATTTCAGAACCTCAAGGATCCATGGGTTCATAGGTGTGGGCACCTATTACCCTGATGAAGAAGACAGACAAGCTTCTACAATTTAGTGGACTAATCCTGGCAGTAGATGTATGTCTGAAAAAAAAGTCATCCCGGGTCTCCAGTCTTCTGGTGATCAGCCTGTCTCCCACTTAGCCAGGCTGGCCCTTGGATGACAACCCATAGTTTGAGTTCCATGAGCCTAGCCTTTGTCACCCCAATGACATATTGGAGGAAGGCTCCGATTATACATGAAGACGGAAGGACTTTTGCCAGTAAAATTTGTTAATTACAAGAATTGGCTCCCAAGGGAACTTCCTAAACCCGTTTATACAGAAACCTTTATAAACACAACAGAATCTCATTTCTTTGGAGTGGTGGAGGCATGAACACACCTAGAGGTTGGTGAAAACCTATTTTTCTGGACATATGATATAGGAATGGTGTCTCACAAAGAAGTGGCATCAAAATATGGTGCAAAGTCACTCAGCAGAAGAAAGACTGGTTTTAGGCCCAGCTGTATCACTTCTTAAGCACAGAAATGGGAGCCAGGACAACTGACTTCTAGACCTTGCCCTGCCATCAATCACTTATGGGACTTGAACTAATCACTGAACCTGAGTTTGCTTACATTTTCTCACCAGCAAAACGAATTGGCTCCTAGGGTTCCTTCTGGCTCAGATATCCCATAATAATAGCTAACATTTACATAGCACTTTAAGGTTTGCAAAGCTATTTACAAATATAGTCTCATGCCTAATGCCCCACTTCCCCCTACCATGTCCTCTTCAGTCCAATGACACTTGGGTTGGTCTCTGTGCTGTTCCTCAAATAAGATACTCCATCTCCCAACTCCAGGTATTTTCCCCTGGCTGTCTGCCCCCCCCCCCATGCCTGTAGTGCTCTGCCCTCCTTATCGCCACTCTCTCCTAAGCTTCCCTTGCTTTCTTTGAGTCCCAGCTAAAGTCTCACCTCCTACAAGGAGCCCTTCCCAAGCCTCTTTAATATTAGTGCCTTCCCTCTGAAATTATCTCCAATTTATAGGTGTACTTTGCGGCCTCAAGAACCAAGTTCAAATCCTGCCTCACACATTTACTAGCTGTGTGTCCCTGGGCAAGTCACATAGCCTCTCTTATCTTCCATTTCTTCATGTATAAAATGGGGATTATAATAACATACATCTCCCATGGTGGTTGTGAAGATCAAAGAAGAAAATTTATGTAAGCCTTAAAGTGCTACACAGATGCCACCATAAATTGTGTGGCACTGAGCAAGTTACTCATCTTCTTTGGGCCTCAGCTTCCTCATCAGTACAATGGGGATAATGAAATTTGTGCTACTTACCTCTCAGGCTGTTAGAAAAATTAAATCATAGAATGTATGTGATGCACTTTGTAACAGTGAAGAATCATACACACAAGTGTGACCACATATTATTTGAGGGGTGACATAAGGACCTTGTTACTCGGAGCCTGATTTTTTTTTCTTTGCCTCTAACAGAGCTTAGGAAGAAGATTTAAAATATAGGGGAAGGTTAGAGTCTGGTATAGCACTAGGACCACTGCTGGTTCTGATGATATAGAGAGATTCTTGAATTCTTAAAGAACACTTGGTTGACTTTATAATTAACAATAATTTCTTACTTATACTTTGCTCTCCCTCCCTCAGAAAACTTTTTTTCCATCTTAGAGAACAGAGAGATAGTGGAAAATTAGTTTGGGCATGACTAGGGATTCCATTCTTAATCCCTTTTTTCTCAGCTCCGGACACTAACTGGGAATGAAGAACACATGGAACACGGGGGTTAGTAGTGTCTGTTCTGCTCCCCAGCAGAAGCCAAGTGGGAGGTCCACCTGAGAAGGGCAAGAAGCCACCACATACATCTGCGGCCTTCTACTTGGCTTGAGCTTCATAGACCAACAGTAGGTCCCTACACTGATCACTTGATGCATGTCCTCCCAAGATTGCTGCCCAAGTGTGAAACTTGGGAACCTTAGTCAGTATAGCTATATTTTTAAATGGTATTTTCTGTCATTGTATAAGCTTGGGGTTACAAGGCTAGCTCTTTAAAAGCTGTTAATTTCATCCTATACACTATGCCTGCAATATAGCTATCCACAACCAGGTCAGCAGCGGCTTATGGGTATGGAGCTAGGTTTTCCAAGGAAATGAGGAAGAAACGAGCAAGATATAAGATAACGCGTTTTGCCACTAGTCACTTTTAAATAAACAAATAAATAAATGAATAGGCACAAATGTTAGCAAACCATTCAACATCTGCATCTTACTTTAAAAGGAATTATATAATTTAGAACAAGAATCAGAGAAGTATTTCTCATTTGTACTTCAAAAATTTCCTATCGCTACTTAAACTAACATTTATTTTTCCTCCCCAAGGTAGATAGAAAACTCACTGAGTATTTCCTTCTAGTCAGAAGCCTTGGCATAAGTGGGAAGGGGGAAGGATTGAACAGATCTCCGTATTTGGCTAGGGTATTTTGGGGCTTCAGAGAAACTCTGGCATCAAAAACCCTTGCAAGAAAGCATTTCCTATCTTTTCAGAAGTTTTTTCTTTTACTGCCTTCATACCTTAGCCCAGGAATACTGCTCATCAGTTCTTAGAGTGGTTTTGCAGCTAATTCATGAGTCCTTTTGGTTTCTTTTAACAAGATGGAAACTTGCTTCCTGCTCCAATGCTCTGGGCTTTCTACCCTTTCTGTTTCATGCTTTTTTTTTTCTGCACCTACTAGCTTGCCTTGTGTCAGAAGAGTCAAACATTATGGCCACACTAGGCATGCATGTGTGCAGTCCACTGCTTTGTGACCGTCCTTTGGCAATCAAGGGTTTCCCTGGCAACTAGCCTTACTAACTTACTCTAATATCCCCTCCCCTAAAAGGTAGCTGAAATTGTTGTTCCATTGGTTAAGTGTATTCGGTGACACTTCTTTAGTAACCTCTGCTGACTTCCAGCTGGGTTCGAACTGGGCTTCTTAGGAGGGTTTTTGTGTTGTTTCATAAACTAGATTTTCAAACCTGCTTGAATAGAACATGCCGCATTTTAAAAGAGCCATCCCCCACAGCTCTCCTTGGAATTTTCCACACTGAATGCTATTCAGCCCAAGCATAGAGAAGAGAGTGGGGTCCACAAATGCACATCTGGAGACCAGGGTGGGGGTTATGTGGATATTTGAGCAACTGCTCAAACTTCTCTTCATAGCTCAACTTCTGTGCTTCGTTGCAAACTGAGTTAGCCTCATTATATAGCTAATTTGTCAACAACAGATTCTCTATGAGTTCTAAAGCAGTTCAGTGGAAGAAACAGTGATCTAGGAGGCAGAAGCCCTGGGTTTGTCTTCCAGCTCAGATGCTTACCAGTACGCTGACCCTGTGTGAGTCACCTAACTCATCCCTATGCCTCAGTTTCCCTCATCTGGAAAAATGGAAGAAAATAATATTCATACTGCCTAGCTCATAGGGTTTCTGGGGGTAAGCTGCTTTTGAAATGCTAAAGCACTATTAGAAATGTGCAGCATTTTTCTATAGGTGGTATGGGCAGGAAACAGTCTTGGGCACTGTGGTCAAGAAAATATTCAACAGTTCTTGTCTGCTCAGCATCAGTAAGCTTGTTTTGAAGAGACTGTCTCCTTTTTCCTCCTGATCGTGTTCAGCACATATTGTCAAGAGTGGTGTTCAAGTGTACAGTCGCTGGTCGATTTCAAACGGCTATCAGCAGAGGGCTTAGTAGCAGTCCTCGTACTGGGAAGATGCCAATCAAAATGAAAATTAAATTGGCATCTGAACCACAGTGACTCAGCCATTCTGCTAATGCAGCAACTGGGTGAGCCGGAGAGCCTCAAGACCAGAGATGCCCATGTGGGCTCTTATTAAATGTGCTTGATGAAGACGATGGTAAGGGTGAGGATAAACTTTTAGGCCCTGGCTGTGTGAAAGATAACAGAGGAGAGAGAAAAACCACCAGTTTCTCAAGCCAGGTCATCTTAGTCTTTTTCTCTGTGCAGATTTTAATGTTCTTATCAGAGGGTGAACACCAGGGCATGGGAGGGGGATAGAGGGGAGTGGAAATGTGTCCCAAGTCCCAAATCCTATGATCCTCACTACAGCCTTCTGTCTGAATAGAGAAATTCTGTCTCTGTATTATGTGCCAAGATCTGGCTGTTGTTTTGCCTAAGGAAGGAGCACTTTAGGGTACTCTTAGGGGGACTGCTCTGGGGATTAAAAAGTACCTTTCTCTGCAAAGATTTTTCTTCGAAAAGTAGACAAAAATTCAAAAAATATGGTGGGTGGCCAAGTATGGGGATTAGTGTGGCCAATGCACGTGACAGAGGCTTCTGCTTTCTTACCACTCTGCCTGCCTTACTTCCAGAGGCCTTCTGTTGGACCCCACTTACCTGGCCAGCTCCACCAGGGTCCCTTCTGGTGCAGGCCTTTCTAGCTAGGACCCCATGGGGCTGATTCTCTCTTGTCCTTCTCCGTCCCCACCTCCATTACAGTTTCCCATTTCCAGGGTCTAATCCTCTCCAGGCCCATCTCTTGGAAGACCAGCTGTTCTAAAAGAGTCAGCTGGGCTGTGATAGTAGCTATGGGCCTCCCTCCCTTCCCAGGGGACAACTGAAGATGAGGCCTTAACCCAAAAGTGGGACTCTAGTGGGGAGAATTGTAGGTGATTACTAGGCTAAAGGGAGAAACCGAAAAGGCAGGTGGGGTCTTTGGGGATGCCTTGAATCAGACCTCTTGCCTATGTGCCCTGCTGGCCTCATGATGCTGTGTATGTATCCATGTGACCGAGCATAATGCAACCACAGAAGCACTGGGATAGGAGGCTCAGGCCCTAGCGCTTCACTCAAGAGTTGTAGAACCTTGGGTAAGGCCCTTCCGCCCTTCCTGTTGGAGACAACATGTGCAGCCACAAAGTGAGATGTTTAGAGCAGCTCAAAGGATGTCAAGATAAAATGAGACCACAGGGCTCCTTCAGATCAAGGGTCTTCATCTGAGATCCATGACCTTGATTTAGAAAAATGTTTTTGATCGCTGTGTTTCAATATAATCAGTTGCCTTGTGATACATTTAAATACATAATTCTGAAACGGGCTACACCAGCTATAACAGATTGTCTGCTAGAGGGGGTCAAGATCCAAAAATGGACCTAGACCAATGCTTTCGATGTACAGGTGAGGAAATACCGGCACACAGAAGGGAAGGTACCACTTGTCTGAGGTCACAGAGGTAGAAAGGCAATTGGACAGGGAGAGGAACCAGGAGGCTGTGTGAGAAAGTTCATAGAGAGCTGGATCTGAAGCTGGGAAGATCTGGGTTCAAGTCTCACCTCCTAGTAGGCAGCTGTCTAAGGCTCTAAGTTGCAGAGAAGGGGCCACTCTACACTTGTAGAGGGAATTTTGTAGCCTGTGACCTTTCTATAGCAACAAAAACATAGATCTAGTCCCTGTTCCTATTCTATGTGCCAGCCATTATATTAGGTGCTAAGGATGCAGAGAAAATAGTTCCTGCACACAAGGAGTTTACTGTTCTGTTGGGGAAAACAAGCCATCTAGAAGTGATGACAGGACTAGAGATCCTTACCTAAAGAGATAAGGAGGGAGTGGATTCCAGGCACTGAGGTGGGGGAGGCAGAAGCATGTGGGATTGTATGTGCTGCCTTCATTGACCTCCTCTTCCTTCCATGCAGATAGATGAAAGCATTGCTTAGATAGTCACTGGAACCACCCATAAGAAAACACCAGCCCTTTTCCTCTATCTATTTGTTCATTGTTAGCAGATTCCCTGACTAGCATTATATATTGCTAGATAGAGAACTTTGGCAAGTGTTCCTCATCTAAAAGTGCCCCACGCCAAAAGTAGCAAAGACTCTCCTGGCCTGGCTTCCATCAAAGGGGAGCCTAGGAATTGAAAGCCCAAGTTGGATTACTGCAATTAGAATGGAAGAGAAGCCTCATCAGCCACCCAGATGACTATGGCAAGGTGAAGAGTTGACACCATGGACTCATTTGTCCCATGAAGTGGAAGGAACCTGCATCTGTTTGTCTGAGCCAAACATGCATTAAAGAAACCATCAGACCAAGAAAGGCTCTGGTCTCCATGCTAGACTAACTCCATTTGGACCTGCCCACTGGCAGCAAATTTGTAAACATTTCCCTCTGCTTCAATAGGAATTTAAAGAACTTAGCTTTACTTGAGCCAACCAAGAATGTATGAGCTAAAGATCAGCTAGTCCAGTGCCTTCATTCGATAGGGGAAACTGAGACCCACAGAGGGGTGGTGACAGACACCCAAAGGACAGTCAGAGAGTTGTGCTTTCACAGACTTGAAACTGAGAAGGTAAATATGAAAACCTATTCCATGCTCACATTTTGAAATGCCTTTCTCAGAATTAAAAAGAAACTTCTTTAAAAGAAAATTGGAGGACTGGAAATGTACACATAGTTTATCCTGCATTTTCTTAGCTAGCCATGGAAGTGAAGAGCAATGTATACTTCAGAATTCACAAGTGAATTAAAGAAAAGGGCAAATAAGCACAGCAGCCAAGCCAGAGGGGTTTTTCATTTCCTTTCAGTTGGAGGTTTGTGTTTAGTTTGGGAATTGTATCTAACCTTTACTTTAACTCTCCTTTTCTTTGCCCACTTTTGGGATATTTCACAATTCATTGGTGTCAAAAGGGTGCTAGCCATGGAGGCAGAGACTGACTTGAAGGTCTGAGTAGAAACAGGAGGTGGTGGCTTCCCTCTCACTAGTAGAGGAAAGATTCAAATATATAATTTGAAGGTGAGCTAGTAAAAGAGGATTTCTGTTCATGTATGAGTTGGACTAGACAGCCCAGAGTCCTGAGACTCAATGATACTATGTAAATCATCTTCTTTCTAATGATTGCTAGCTGTGTGACCCTGGCAAGTCACTTCCCTTCTCAGAAGCTCATGTTCCTCATCTAGGAATAATGACACCTGCAATTCTTAGGGTTGCTCCATCAAGCCATCTAGGATCTGGGTTTTTCTCGGAGTGGGAAGAACGCAGCCTGTTTCAAACTTAAGAGGCTTAGAAAGGCTTTGTGATCTGCAGAAAAGCTAACTGACCTGTCCATGGTCATAGAGCTAGCAGGTAGCAGTAAGGGGATTTAAACTCAGATCTTCCTGACACCCAGGCTGGCATTCTGTCCATGAGGCTGCCAAGCTGCTTCCTCCCAAGCTCTTTGGGAGGTTCCAAAGAAAGAAAGTCTGTGTGGTAGTTTGTAAACCTTAGAGCCAGAGCAGAGGGAGAGGAGGGAAGAAGTGAATGAAAAATCATGGAGAAAGACCTTGCTTTTGCTTCAGGAAGACTTGAGTTCAAATCTTGTGTCTGAAACAAAATATTTATATGACCCTGGGTACATAACTTCAACTCCCAGTGTCCCAAGCCATTCTGTGTGTGTGTGTGTGTGTGTGTGTGTATAAATATGTGTGTGTGTGTATGTGTGTGTATATGTACTTAGAGTATTAGGTGGGAAGGGAAGGGAATAAGCATTTATTGAGTGCCTACTATGTGCCAGACAATGTACAAAACACTTTTTACTAATATAATTTCATTTGCTCCTCACAACAACCCTGTGAGGGAGGTGCTATTATTATCCCCATTATATATTTAAGGAAACTGAGGCAAACAGAAGTTAAGTGACTCAGGTCTTCCTCACTCAAGGTCCAGTGTTCTATCCAATGTGCCACCAGGTAACTCTGTCTAAGAGCATAAGGTGCCAAAGAGTAGTCGATCTCCATTGGTAGAGAGCTTCCTCACCACAGGCTCTAATAAATCAATAAAGTCAATAAAATCATAGTTATTGCCCCCGCCAAAAAAAACAACATATAAAAATAGCTGACTAAGTCAGCTCTTATTGGCAAAGGAAGACTTAACAATACCTTTTCATTTCTATAGCAGTTTTTAAAACACTTTCCTTACAATAACCCTTTGTGTTAGATAACAGGCATTAATTAGCTCCATTTTGGGGATGAGAAACCTAAGACTCAGTGAGCATAAGTGACTTATCCGAGGTCACGCAGCCAGCGCCTCCACGTGAACTTAAGTTTCCTGGCTGCCAAATCCGGTGTTCTCTCCACTATGCCAGTAAAGGGAGGTATGGTTGCCAGAATCTCTCACAACTACACTAACCTGGTGAGCAGCTTGGAAAGTTTTCTGAACTTCTTGGGAGAAAGCAGTGACTTCCCTCAACAGTTACGTGTGTGTGCTTTACGTGAATGACAGTGTTTTATTGCTCTTTCTAGCTTGGAAATCACTTATTCCATGTATATACAGCTCGAACAGGAGTTGCTATAGAGATTTTGATCAATGCTCTGAACTGGGGCATAATTTGCGCATTCCATTGGTTAGCTGGAGTTTTTGCTAAGCCATTCCTTCCACTGCCATGACTAATCTCCAGAGTTGGCTATATAAGGAATACACGAATGTTACGAACCAATCAGTTCCGGTTATTTAACTGTACAATTCTCGCTGTGGAGCCAAGTTCAGTAACGTCCCATCTGATCATCAAGGAAGAAAAGCAAAGTAGAAAAACAGAATTTTGTAGCTTTGAAAGGGAGCGAGCGAGGCTCCACTGACATGCCCTAACTATGTCTTTTCATGGTGGGACAGTGATGCTGACCCCAGGGCCTAGGCGATCACAGCAATGGGGCACCAGGTCTGGTGGGTTTTCCCACAGGTGAAGAGGCTGGGGATGTTCTGCCATACATCTGTTGCATGATTGACTAACCTAGCTAAATGTGGACAGGCAACCACCAGCAAATAACCCCCCCCCCAACTATATCAACTCACAAAGATCATTTATTAAGGTAGAAGAGGAGTTGTGTTCTGTTCCAGGAAGGGGGCACAAACAGTACAGAAACTAGGACTCCCTGGTGTATTGAAGTTGAAGAAGCCAGTTGTTGATTAATTAAGTGGAAGGAGCGAACTCATGAGTCCAGCCTTAATTTAGCCATTGATCTGCTGTTTGACGTTAGAAAAAAAAACAACATTCTGTTTTACTTCCTCTATCAACAAAATGAAGGGATGTCCCCAAGTCACTGAGATGCTAAAAAGAGCAGCAAAGATCCTAAAAGCTCTGGCCATCCAACTTCGGCTATTCCTCAAATGCAGTTCTTGTCACATTCTTTCTCTTGTTGGAATGCTTCAATGCCTTGCTATTGCTTCCTAAAAAAAATCCCAGACTGACCCCTGAATCTGACATTTAAGGATGTTTACAATCTCCTCCACCTTCTTTTCAAGTCTTATCTCATAATATTGTACACCATGCACTCCATGTTCTAGGTCAACTGGATGACTGCTCGGCAAATATGTCCAGGGGTCTCCTCCCTTTGCTACAGCCATTTCTCGTGTCTTCTTTGTGCACCAATGGCATAAAATGAAGGAACTGAACCAGATGGGTGCTAAGATCCCTTATAACTCTGGATAGATGATTTCAAGGAAAATACTAAGAATTCAACTGTACCAAAGGCAGAATGGAATAGAACCTATAGATGTTTGTTGCCTTTGGCCACCTTCCACCTCCTCCTCCACCTCACCACAAAATTTCTAGTTGTTCAAAAGCTATAGCTAGGTCCAATGAGTGAGAAGAAGTTAAAGGGAGGTTGATATTGGCTCACAAAGAGGAAAAGCTATGTAACAAACTGGAGTTGTATAAAAAAATCAAATGGGTTGCTTTGGGAGGTAGGGACCTTCTCACCACTGGAAGTATTCATAAAGGACATAGACGATCATCAGTCAGACATGCTGTAAAGGAAATTCCTACATTGGACAGGAGATTACACTAGAAAGATTATCTCTTATGGTCTTTTCTGATTTTAAAGCTCATGATTACTTGATTTACACAGATTTTCTACATGTCCCCAATATTCACTTGGGGACAATAATTCTGGGCAACTATGGAACTCTGGGAACCAGAGGACTGGTTACTTTTAATAACAGGATTAGGAAGGAAGGAATTATTTAAAATAGTGCTGAAAGTTCTTCACCTCATCCCTCTGAACATTTTTCTTTTCGAAACTCTAACAGAGAGGGTAAACAAATGACACCATATCAAATGGCCAACATGGAGCCAGATGGAGTGTCTACAGAGGAAGCCACATGGATATTCTGTTGCTCCTAATGGAAAGATAGCAAATAAATAATCATAATGAACACAATGTGGTCAATTAACAGGGGAACCATCTCCACCATCACACACTGCAGTGCGGGGACTCAAGCCAGGTAAGGAGCAGCTTGCAGGAATGTCTAGCAGAATCAGAAATGGTGCCTTTGTTCTCCTTCCCATGACATGCAGGCTCACAGCAACACAACTGTCAGCCTTCCATATTACCAAGCCCCTATATCATCACTCAAGTCTTTACTTCTCCCAGGAGGAGCCAACAGGAAATGGTATTTGTTTATTTTTATTTTTTTAATTATTTAACATATTTAGTTTTCAGCAGTGATTTTCACAGGAGTTTGAATTACAAATTTTCTACCCTCCCTCCCACTCCAAGATGGCATATATTCTGGGTGTCCTGTTCCCCAGTCAGCCCTCCCTTCTGTCACCCCACTCCCTTCCCATCCCCTTTTCCCTTTCTTTCTTGTAGGGCAAGATAAATTTCTATGCCCCATTGCCTGTGTATCTTA
>CM053628.1:28660188-28702549 GCA_028646595.1 Phalanger gymnotis | reverse complement strand
CAGCTGTACTTCTAAAGCTGCCCTACCTCCGCTGCCCCCCCGGGGCGATGGCTGAACCGCAAACTCTATCCCAGTCCCCAGCAGCTTCTCCCACTAACCTACTCTGTTGTCCTTGGTGTTTGTGGGTTGAGAAGTCTGGTAACTGCTGCAGCTCACTCATTCAGGGTGCTAGGGCACACTCCACCTGGCTTCCAGTCTGGTCTGTCCACGGTGCCCATGCTGGGCTCTGCTCCACTCAGGGCTCCGCTCCCCTCCGCTCCCAGCTCTGTGCAGGATATACCTTACCCAGAGACCATCCAGGCTGTCCTGGGCTAGATCTCTGCTTCCCTATGCTATTTTGTGGGTTCTGCAGTTCTAGAATTGGTTCAGAGCCATTTTTATAGGTTTTTGGAGGGACTTGTTGGGGAGCTCACGCTAGTCCCTGCTTTCCAGCTGCCATCTTGGCCCTGCCTCTAGGAAATGCTGTTTGTGACTGCTGCAAAACACCACTCATTAAGGGACTACCCTTTAGGACCGTATTGATATGATAATGTCCTTCCTAACTAAGGCAATTTGGTATGCACATCCATGAGGATTTACTTTTCTATGTCTGTAAAGTCATAAGTGTCATAAGGTTTTTGCCTTTAAAGTTTTTCATGTTATTGCTAACGACCATGGCATGACTTTGCATTTGCAACGATAATAAATAGGTATTGATAATGCAGTTCATTGCTCTAAAAAATGTTAATGAAGGCTTGGTGCATTGCTACCAGACACGAAGCTTTGCAGAGTCTGTTTGAAACAAGCATTTCTAGCTAACCAAAGTACATTCCAGCGGTGCTGCTTGGGAATGAAGCATAAGGAGGGCCAACCTGGTATCAGGATACATGGCATAGATTGTAGTCCCAACTCACTGTTTAACCTGGATCAAGCTCTTTCCCCTCTCTGAGCCCCAGTTTCCTCCTCTGTAAAACAAGGGATTTGAGGTGGTCCCTCAAGTGTCTTTCTGTTCTTATTCTCTGATACAGAGTGAATTTGGAGTTGGAGGAGCTGGATGACCTTGAGCAGGTCCCTTCTCCTTTTCCAGGACTCTCTGGGCCTCAGTTTCCTTTTCTGTAAAATGAGGAGGTTGGACTAGATGACCCTTAAAATTCTTCCTATCTCTATAGAGCTACAGTGGCATTATGGGAAGAACAGTGGCTTTGAAGGTGGGGGATCTGGGTTCACCTCCCAGCTCTGCTACCTCTTAGTCATGGAACCTGGAACAAGTCACTTCCTCCTGCCCTGCGGCTTCATTTCCTCCTCTCTAAAATGAGAGGGCTGAAGTCTGTGATCTCTAAGGTACCTTCACATGCCATGAGCAATAATCTAAGAAGTAATTTGCTTCCAGAACTATTGGAGGATCAGAGACTAGTTTAGGTTCCAAGCTGAAAGAGACCAAGAAGATCTATAGCATTGGGGGATACAGGTGGAATTCGCCAAGCAGGGGCAGTAACAAAAAGGCAGGCAGAAATGAGTGCTTGGCAATGACCGTGGGCAAATGCCCAGGTTTAAAGTGCCTCCCCTCCCCATTTCGCCAATCCTATTGACTTGTTTGGGTGATCCAGAGGTCATCTCTACCTTCTGGATGGACTCATCTTGTGAACCTGCCTTGATTAGCCCATCAGATAGGAATTGAACCAGTCTATAGAGGTGGCCAATTGACACATACCCCACTGAGTGGCCAACTGCCAGGAGGGATGTGGTCAGAAAACTGCAACACAGGAGTCTTTCTCTGGTCAAATGCAAAGCATTCACATGAAAGAGCCCTGAAATCAGAAACTCTACCCTGCTGCTACTCAGAGATCCATAGGCCCTGAGGAATTCTGGAAGCCTCTCTGACAAGACGATTTTACCTTACAGAAAGAGAAAGAAGGTTACTGAAGCACAGAGAGAGCTTTCCTATGAAAGGCAAATTTGTTCAACCTTCCTGAGAATGAATCTAAAGTGAGCAAAATAACATTCTGACTCAGGCCCATAATCACATCACTTTTTACATGATGAAATACAATAAAATGCACTAGACCAAAAACCAGGGCTCCATTTCACCCTATATAATTCCACTGGAGAGAACAGTTCTCTCAGATTTACCCTAAAATTCACAGGGATGTGAACAAGCCAATACATTTTCTGTGATCTACTAGATACAAATATGCCTAATGCAATTTAAAAGCTGGTCCAGCTATTTATTTCAATTAGCAGCTTGGAAATATGGTCCACGAATATGGCAAAAAGACATTTCTGCTATTAATAACTGTCAGAAAGCGATGTAATTTCCGTGATTTTCATCCTTCCCCCAGCCAATATTACAGTCATATCACTTCATTTTTCAATTCTGGGCAAAATAAAATGTCTCTGAAATCGTCAGCAAGGTTTTGACCCAAAATAAGAAAAAAAGCAGAGAGAAGGGGAAGTTTATAATTTAACGGTGACTTTTCCTCACCCACAATCCTAATATTCAATATAGTCTTTTCAAAGTATAACTTAGCACACATATCCTCTGAGGGGGAAAAATGTGTTAATTCACGCTCTGATGAAAATCCTTATGTGCAGACCAATATAAACTCATCTATATTAAATCAAAGCCGCTTCATGAAAGACCATCCATCATGCAATGGTCTATTTGCTTGTGTCCCATTCTCAACTGATCACAATTCCGGAGCATTCTTCTCTTCTGGCTCGGCAGGGCACAGGACCACCCTGGCTGAACTGGAGCAATGAGACTACGCTTTTCTCACTGCTCCCAGGGAGGGGGAAAGGGATGAATTCCTTTCCTGGTGTCTCCTGGACTTTGAGCAAAGTGCTACAGTCCATTCCTGTGAAAGGTGATAACACCTAATCTTGGACTTAGAGTTTGCAGAACAGGGAGGATTAGGAGACAGTGAAGACTCCAGATGGCTTAGTGCCTATAGCAGTGTGCTTACAGTCAGGAGAGACCTGGATTCGAATCTTATCTTGAGCACTTATGAGTTGTGAGATCCCAGACAAATCTTAGTTTGTCTAGTTTGTCCCAGAGCCTTTGTTTGCTCATCTGTAAAATGAAGTTAATAGCCTCTATCTCACATGCTGTGTGAGCCTGAACAAAGGACTTAAATTCTCTAAGACTCCATTTCCTCAGCTGTAAAATGGGAATAAAAAGAGGTCCTGCCACACAGGCTAACTGTGTAAATTCTGGCAAATCCCAAAGGTCCCTGAGCCATGCTTTCCTCATCAACAGAACGGGGATAATAACTGCCCACTCCTCCCCTAGCCTAGCTGTCATGAAGGCTATAGGAAATAATGTGTGTAAGGCACTTTGCCTTCCTTAAAGTTCTGCACAAATGGCAGTTGCTATCCTCATCATGGCTCAGGAACATACAAGAACGATGACTTGGTTCACCCATGTACTGAGTGTACAATTGGAGGCTTTCACACATTGCCCTTGGATAGAGGATTCTGGAAAGGGACCAGCTGCTTCTAGTACTGATGCTGATTTGCCAAGCTTCAGCAGTGATGGAAATTAGTCAGACTTTTCCAATCCCAACACCATCACAGAGGCAGTCATTTTGCTTGTTTGCTCACCATTAGGTTAGTGTGTTTGCAAAAGCATAAGAATGGGCAGCCCATAGCTGATTTTATCTTTTTTTTTCAACACCAAAGGAGAGGAGTAGAGAAGGAATTAATGGAGAAACATGATTTATGGGATGTTCAACCAGTAACTGAAAAAAGTTCGCAAGGGAAAAATTTTGGAGCTAGGCAAAACTAAAGCCCATGATGGAAATGTTATCTAAGGCATCTTTATGGGCTAGAAATTCAACTTTCATATGCCCATAAAATAAAATAATTTTATGGGGATGAGTTAAAACTGTAATTTCTATTAGTGTGTCTTGGAATCTCTAGGAATTTGACAGTGGCTTTGCAGTTGTCCCTAAGATCTTAAATCATCATATTATTTCTGTGAATTTTAGATTAAGAATGATAGCTGTCTTCTGCATAATGCTTTCCAGTTTATAAAACACTTTCCATACATTATCACATTTAATCCTCACGACAATTGTGTGAGGTAAGTACTACTACTACTCTCTTTCATATTTGAAGAAACTGAGGCACAGAGAGGAGAAAAGACTTGCTCAGGGTCACACAGCTAGTCATCATCAGAGGTGGCATTTGAAGCCAGGTTTTTCATTATTCCAGGTCCAATGTTCTTTCTACTACAAAAATTTGCAAGAGATATGGGTGACATGTCATTAAAATGATGCTTATATTATTAAGTAAAAAAAAATCCAGAACTAAAACAACATTAGACTTATCTACTACTAAAATTAATCAGGTTCTTTTACTTTAAACTTAAGATATAGATAGACCTTCAAATAAGGGCCTTATCAATTAGGAAAGGATTAATGGAGGATGCGAGATTTGAACAAGGTCATGAGGATGAATGGAATTCAAGCGGGTACAGAGGTCAAGTCTAGTGGGGAGGGAGATCAGTTTGGCCGGAGGAGAGGGTAATAAAGGTACTTGCAGCTAGAAATGGAGCTGGGGACCAGATTGTAGAGAGCCTTGAATGCCAATGCAAAGAATGGAGACCTGATCTTCTAGGTAACATGGAGCAACTAAAGGTCTCAAAAAACTGGGGAGTGATACAATGAAAGTGGAGTTGAATTACCTTGTCATCCACCTTAGTCAGCTGTGCAGTCAGAAGACCTGGGCTTTAGTGTACCAACAAGCTCAATATGAGGTGAGAGTATATCCTGTTGACCCAAAATGTAGTGCTGTGTTACATTGTGGGCTGCCGTGGTATATCGCACTTAGTACATAGTATGTCAATCACTGCATTCAGAGAAGCACAGTGGCCTGACATAGGGACATGATAGTACTATCCTGTTCTTTCCTGGTCAGACCAGAACTGGAGAATCGTATTTGGTTCTGGTGCTGAATTCTAGAAAGGACATTGAGAAGTTGGAGATTATCCAGATGGAACAACCAAAACGGTAAAGAGCCTTGAATTGGTTGAAGGAGCAGGGGATGTTTTGCCTAGGAATAAGACTCTGGGGGTAGGGCGGGGCAGGGGATAAGGATGCCTGAAGGGCTGCCATTTGGAAGAGAACTGTAACTTGTTTTGCTTGGCCTCAGAGGGCAGAACGAGGAGCAATGAGCGGAAGGTCCCAACAGACAAACTCAGGCTTACTGGGAAGAACATTTTGATAACTAGAACTGTCCCAAAGTGGACTGGTATGCCTTGGGAAGCAGTGCATTTGCTGTCACTGGAGATCAAAGATGCAAAGACTGGATGGCCACCTGAACACACACATACATACATACACACACGTGCACATATATACACACACATACACATGTGCATATGCATGTGTACATACATATGTACATATATCCACATATATATGAATATCTATCTATATTTTTTTGATGAGGAGGGGAATTCCTGCTGAGCCATGGCTTGAACTAGATGACTTCTAAAGTCTTTTCCGGCTCTGAGTTCCTATGGTTCTGTGTTTGCAGAGTATTATGTTTGGGCTCCATGGAAAAATGCCAGCAAAGAAGAAACAGCCTGTACAAACTTCTCCATGGAAGCCTGGCCCTGTGATCCATAATCCCATCCCAAATTGTAGTACACTCATCTGCACACCAGAATATCTCCAAATAACAGGTGTTACTACAGATAAGAACTTGAATCACAGATCATGGGTTCTGCTAAGACAGGACCCTGTTTTGGCTGCCAGAGCAAAACAACTAAATTCTACAACTTTCAGGACAAAAATATCAGGTATAAATGCTTGTATTAATTTCTCATCAAAGAATCACCATTGCATTCATTTGGCCCAGATGTGGAGCTGAGACGCCTCCAGACAATTTATATTGTCTGCCCCACGCTAATACAATGTGATACCCAGAACTCTAGACCATCCAAACAGGTGAGTCAGGGGGTGATGATTTGTGTTACAAGTGGATTCTTCAGTTAGCACTTCCTGTCTCCATTGCCTTACCTCCCACTCGCTTTTCAACACCTGGAGATTAGGCTTCTGATGCCACTGAAACTGCTCTTCCAAAGTTTCAATGATCTCTTAGCTGCTAAATCCCTTGGTCTTTTGTCAGGGTTTATCTTTTTTCAGCTTTGGCTTATTTTACCCAACTCTCTGAAATGTCTACTCGTTGGTCCTACGTCTGCCCTCTGGGGCTAACTGGAACAATCCTAATCCCTTTTCCATAAGATGGGCCTTGAGATCTTCAAGAACAGTGATGATGCTTTGGAGTCACTTTTTCTCTGGATGAAACAGTCCCAGTTCAGACTGAAGATGACTCTTCTTACTGCCTCCACTTCTCATCCTCGAATTCAGGACCCAGACTCCCTGTGCTTAGGTTGTTGTCCATGGCTGCAGTGTGATCTCACCTCACCCAGGCCTTGCAGAAGCCTTAGTTTGCTCAAGACCCAGCTCAGATGGAAGTTCTTTCAAGAAGCCTTCCCAGACACTCCCAGTTCTACTAATCTTCCCACTCTTAAATTGTCTTACAATTCATGTTTTATCTACATGTTGTATGCCTCCCACCAGGAGACTTTAAGGACTTTGAAGGCATGGGTGATTGCATTTTTGGTCTCTGTATCACCAGCACCCAGCACAATGACACTTGATTTGTGTTTGACTTTTCAGCAAAACAGGTACTGGGTAAAGCCCCCTCAAGTTGGGTCAATGTTTGATGGTATAATAAGGAAGGAAAGAAGGAAGGAAGGAAGGAAATAAGGAAGGAAGGAAGAAAGGAAGAAAGAGAGAGCGAGAGAAAGAAGGAAAGAAAGAGAAATAGGATGGAAGGAAGGAGAAAGAGAAAAAGGTGAGAGATAGAGGGAGAAGGAGAATTTTGAAAAGGAAGAAAGAAAGAAAGAAAGAGAAAAGGAAAGAAAGGAAAAGAAATGAAGGGGAAGAAGGAGAGGAAAGGAAAAGAAGGAAGGAAGAAAATTTTGCTTAGTATATCTACTTACATTCCTGAATACATTACTCAATGCTACAAACATTTAATTCTTTTAAAATGGCTCCATTCAGTCATTTTGGGTCAATGAATGTCTGGGGCAGTCTATTAGATGGAGAGAACACTCGAATCCAAGTCAGAAAAACTGGATTCAAGTCCTGGTTCTGCCACTAACCAGTTGTATGGCTTTGGGCATGGCACATCACCTCCAACCCTGGGCCTCAGGCTCCTCCTCTGAGAGATGAGGATACGAATACCAGCATGCCCTTATCTTATAGGATTGTTAGGAGAAAAAGGGGTTTGTAAGCCTGAAATCCCAATAGAAATGGGATTAGTTCTTATTAGCGGTGAAGGCACTTTTACCCAGAGCAATCAATATGGAGTCACTGGCCGGAGGCAGGGTCCCAAATGATAATGGCCTCAGGGCTCTATACAGTTTATCTGTGCCACATGTGCACCTATACCTCTGTGGTCACTGAAAAAAAAACAACTTAGGGCTTGTAGATAAAGTGAAGTCATTTTCGAAGATGTTTTTTCCTAGTTGCATCTAAAAGATACAGATCTGCCTTAATTCCTCCTGTATTTGAGTCAATAGATGTGTGCTATTATCCAAGAGTGGGCAGTGCATTGTGCTTGTTAATATCAGTGCTCATACCAAATGAAAAGACTTAGGTCAAGGTGGCCTGACCCATGGTGAAGTGACCTTGACATGCTGAAGTGGGCAGAGCAAATAGGAGTGGTACCCGGGACAAATGGGGGTGGGGTGGGGAAGAGCCCTAAACAAATACAAGACCGAATAAAAAGACTCTTAAAGGATAGGCAAAAGGACCTGACATTACTTAGCTTAGGTAAAAGAAAATGGTGACATCTTTAAATCACCGAAGGGTTCTATAGAGTAGAGCCCCTATCTGTTCGTGATCTTCACTGAGCATTGACTGTGAGAGCAAATGGACTGAAATTCAAGGACCAGGGATTTAGGACGAATTTTCTTCCAGTGAGGGTTGTTTAAAGGCATTATTTTAGAGAGGATCTGGCTGCCATGAAAGGGGAGACTTAGCATAAGGGTGATGTTCTTCACCTTGAAGTCAGAGGGATAGATTATTCTTTTCAAGGTAATAACCTTATATTTCAATGAAATATGTTTTGATGTTATTTCCCTTGTGTTTTAATGAAAAATCAAATATGGCATAGTGGAAAGGGGACTGAAGAATTGGATTCAATCCTATCTCAGACAGTTACTAGTAGTTTGGCCCTTGGCAAGTCATTTAATTACTTTGTGCCTCAGTTTCCTCATCTATAAAATTTAAGGGTTAAAGTCAATGGCTTCTAAGCTCCTTTCCAGCTCTAAATTTATAATCTTATGGGGGTATGATCTGTATCTGAGCTATACTTTTAACATTACCACCAAAAGACAACAAACCAAATGTCTCTAGACCTAGCCTGTTCCTCCACTAATCCCTCCTGTCTCCTCAAAGGTGTTCAGGTTTCTACAGTCTGGGCTGGGCCTCATTGAAATGTATGCCCTGGTTTGTAATATTCAATTCAATAATCAATTTCAAAGTCCTCAGTAAGCCCAAAGTCATCCTGGACATGAGCTTAAGCAGCCAGCTCAGAACAAAAGCTGACCCACTCCCACGTAAAACTGATATAAGAAGCGAAGAACTTAAAACAACAAGCTATGTCACCAGCCTTACAGAGCAGGTAATTAACGTATACATTCCACTCAAATACTCTCTGAGCATAAAAGGATGTTGAAAGTTCTAGCTTCACAGTTTAACTCTTGGATCCAATGCCCTTTGAGAAAAGGAAAAAAGCAGGGCTCTGTCCTGCCTCTGTCATGCCTCTGTCCATGGTGCTAGACTTTTTTTTCTTTCAGTACAGACAACACTTCAAGTGATACTCCGTTAATGGCATGTTAAACTGACCTCTATTTCTTATTTAATGTTAATTTTGACATTGAAATCACCATTGATGCACTCTCTTTCAAGTAGGTCCATTTTACTTTTCCTGATCAAATTTCAAGCACACAGCGTCTATACCACTGAACCAGCGAATGCCAAGTCTAGTTTTGCAACATCCCAGGATCGTATTCATTTTTTGATTTCCCTTAATTAAAAGAATAATCATTTGCTATATAGCACATTTTGTGCTGTGGAAGGTTCTGGATGAGAAAAGGGGGAAGGATTATCATAAAATTTTAAAATATGATAGCCAAGTGTCACAATTCCCCTGCACTTATATAGAGTTATTTAAGATGTTTGGGATATATCTATATCCTTTTCAATTCAATGCAAAATAAAATCAAACATAATACTTGAATGCATTCGCCTTCCGGATGTTATCTTGTCTAGGTAATATGAAAAGCAAGCTAACGGTCTCCCAAGATGGTGATTCCATTTGCCAATTAGCTAACGGGTTAACATTCCAAGTAGGAAATTAGACAGCAGAGTCAATTTCAGTCTTCAAAAGAATAACTGGGTTTGCTATTCTAGTAGGGGCTTCAAAGTAGACACAGAGGCTTGTTTTTCTCCCTTAGCCTAAGCGGTCTAGGGCGTTGGTTCCAGCAGCTCTCTGCAGCATCTAGCGTGCCGCCATGGAGGATCAGAATATCTCCTTTTTCCTGGTGTGGCTCTCTCTCATGATTTCCCAGAAGGTAGATGTAATCAGAATCTCTTTGAATTTATATATTTGTTATATTCACTAATTGTGTGTGTTCTCATTCCCCAACCTCCCCTACCCCCTTCTCGCTTTAGCTAAGCCCTAGGCAACATAGACTTCAAGCCATTTGGTATTATTTCTTCAGTTTTCTTTCTTTATAAATTCAAATTGCAGTTTCTACGCTTGATTAATAGGATGACTGGGAGTTTAGAAATGGGAAATTCTGTCAATCAATCCAGTCCCAGAGTTTAGTAATTAACTACAGGATTCCAAATAAGCCAGACATACATGTCCAATAATACGTGATACTTGCTAAATTCATTTCTACTTCCAAAGAACACTGATGTGTTTTTTCAAAGTCCTCATGCCCGACAACCATACCAGCCCAAAGAGTCACTATACCATCTGAAGAGAGAGAAAGCAGTAGCAAGGTTTCCAGATAATTCTGATCTCATGTACAAAGGCATCGGTGACCAGGAAGACCTCAAACTTTATATCCCTTAAAAATAATATATATGCATGTATATGTATATATTGCTTAAATCAAGCTTACCTGAATAAGACTTCCTTAATAAGGCCATGTTTCTTTATAGGCTGATCCTACCCAGACAGTTGTTGTCTACATCGGGAGCAGACACAGAGAGAGTAGATCGGAGAAAGTTTAAGGCATTATTTCAAGTATTCTCCAAGGTACTGGCCAGAAGCATCCAGACCATACTCGCGGTATAGAGAGATCATTAATGGGCATTAGTGACAGGCCGTTATGGCTTTCAAAGGTCATTAATGATTCATCATGAAGCAGTGTTGTTCTGGCAATAACCAGACCATTTCTTGGACTCAGATATAAGCTTCTCCCATACTATTTGCTTAAACTTATTATTTCCAAGCATAAAATTTTATTTTGTCTTCTAGAATTACGAAAAATGGCTTGTAACAGGATTCCTGAGCCCATTAGACGAGCTTTTGGAATTCAATGCCTTATTTGGTAGACAGATGTCTTGTGTTGTTAGGCATTCTCCAGGCGAAAAACATCCCCAGTAGCTTTGGGGAGGCAGAAAATGTATCTTTTAGTTTGTAAATTGAATTATTGATGGACAGAAAATGCTACAAGCAAACGAGACATTTACAAGAATTACGTTTGCTCAACCTTCTACAACAATTACTTGGAGAAGGTTGAAATTCAACCTGAAATTTTAGGTGTCTGATTAAAAAAATCCTGTTTCACATTAGGGCTTTTTTAAAAATAAAAAAAAATAAACAGAATAGAAAATTTACTAGCTGCCTATGGAAAATGTTCCCAATATTTATTATGAAAAGGCAAGAACATAGAAGGTTTCAGCTTGGTACTGGAAATGTAATTTCAATGCTTTTCCATAATCATATATTTTCAGAAATGTTAAAATTTGAATCAAAATTCTTTTTAAGAACAGGCAAATTTTCATTAATTTCTCCTTTGGCTTTCTGTGAAAACTTCAAATGGAGATATAAGTTATTCAGAGAGAAAAAAAAAAGCTTTCCTCCTCATCACAGTACCTTCTCATATTGGAGTCTCATTCTGTAGGACTCTGGGAAACCTTCCCTTGAGGCAGACAGGATGGAAATCTGTCGCAGGGTCTGTATATCATCAGCATCAATGAATATTGAATATTTACGGACACCCACAGGGAGCTATATTTATTGGACATTACTGCTTCCCATACTAAGTGCTACATGTAACAAGATTCTGTGTGTCCAAAAGCATTCCATATACTTCCATAAAATTCCACTCTAAACTTGCCTATAAATTAGTGTTTGTTTTCTTCCTCCTATTGAAAACAGATTCCAGATATTTCAGCCACACTAAGGAGTGACTGATAACATTTAACGTATTTATTCCTCCATGAAGCATTTGCATTTTCTAAAAAAAAGCTTATATTAATATAGACTTAAGGTCCTAGAGCACATAATGTCACAAAAGGCCTGGAAGGCAGCTAAGCAGCAGAAAGGATACTAGGCTTTGAGTCAAGGAGACCTGAATTAAAAAGCCGCCTGGGAATTTATTAGCTGGGTGACCCTGAGCAAGCCATTTATTTCATCTCTCTTAGTCTCAGTTTTTTCATATATAAAATGGGGCTAAGAGTAGCAGTTAGCTCACAGGATTGTTCTGAAGATCAAATGTAATAACATATGGAAAGTCCAGTGCAAACTTTTAAGTACTACAAAAATACTCACTATTATTATGATCATAAATGCAGACTTTGGGGGACCTTGCAGATTACTTGGCCTGAGTGCCTCATTTGATAGTTGGTGGTCATTTAGGTAGTAAGGCCAGGAATCCATCCGAGATCCTCTAAATCGAAGGCCTGGACTCTTCCCGAGATCCCATGATCCTCAAAGCCTTGACGCTATGAAGCCGCCATATCGCAAGTGGCAATTCCCATGTTACAGAGAGAATCCCAGTTACAATCATCTAGCTTAACCTCCCCATTTTACAGATAAGCAAACTGAAGCCCAGAGAGGTGAAATGATTTGTCTGAGATGGCGTGGCTAGTAAGTCGCAGAGCCAGAATTCAAACCTAGGTCTTAAAGTTCTAGGTGTGGAATATTCCATCACCAGAGAGAAGCCTGGGGAGAGTCTTCTGGATCAGCTCGGTTACCTTGAAATCATACAATGTCCATCTTTGTCTGTAGGATGTCTTTCTAATCTATTCCCATCTCTGTCAATCCGTTCCCTATGAGATTGCCTCTCATCTACTCTGTATATATCTAGTACATCCCTAATTTAACTGTTGTTTCCTCTATTTCCTAATGGAGCTCTTTGGGGGAGGGGGGAAGGACCATAGTTCTGTCTTTCTTGGTGTCTTGACAGTACTGTTGACTGACTATGCAATGTAAACCATCCTCTCCCCACCCCTCCCTCCCACCCCAAAAATATTTGCTGATGGTGGTAAGAAGCAGGGTATTATTCTAACTTGTGAAATCATACTAAGAATTCAGTTACCCCCCCCCAGAGAGGGCAAAGACTACTTCTGGGTATGTGGAGGCTTCTGTGTCTGCTCTATGGCATGTGAATGGTTCCTTCATGAAGAATGCCATCTGATGGGGAAGCTGAGATTGGGCTGGTACCCACTTATGGATTGCCACACATGCTCAGGTATCTGATACTAATGGCTCACAGAGGGGCCGGTGGGTTTCTGGGAATGCTTCCCCACACCCCCCTGCCTTGTTATAAGATCACCACATGGAGGCAGTAACTTCCAAGAAAGGCAATGGCTGCTCCAAAGGCATTTCTTCAGTGGAGCACACATGCCTTACTTCCAGACCAACTGACTAGACCCTTCAGAATCGCCAAAGCTTCCTTGGGGCACATCTACAGGAGAAGTTCTGGGGAGCTGAGGCCCTGCTGCTTAGAGCTAAGTTTGGGTGGGTCCTAGGGGATCAGAGAGACTGAATTTTTCCTTCTGGTGTACAGACTGGGTCCAGGGTGCCAACATTCAGTCCTCAGACAGCCGGTATCCTCATGCCAACACTTAGCTGCCTGAAGTACCCTGCTGCCCTCAGCCTGAACTGCCTTTCTCTCTTTCTGGCTCCAAATAAAAACGCTCCTTCTGACAGCATGGATCACTGTCAGGTGCTCAGAAGAGAACTATTTGAGTAACTAATCCAAACCGGGATATGTGTAGCTGAGAGTTCTGTTCATATTATTAAGAACACATTTACATATTTCTTTAAAGTTATCAAGGGGCTATATATCTGCATATGTACATATGCATACACACACACACACACACACACACACACACACACACTGTCTCATCTTACCCATTTTACAGATGAGGAAACTGAAACTGAGAAAAGTAAAGCAAATTGACTGCGGTGACACAGTGACTGGAGTCGCACAGCTACTAAGTGTCTGCAGCGGGGACAAAACCAAACAAATTGGGTTAGATTTCTAACAGTCATTATCATAATGTCTAACCTTTCTGTAGCAGATCGCTAGGTGGCGCCAGAGTGCAAAGCAGGTTGGGCCTGGAGTCTGGAAAACCTAAGTTCAAATCCAGCCTCAGACACTTACTAGCTATAAGATCCTGGGCAAGTCACTAAATCTCCATTTGCCTCTGTGTTCTCAACTGTAAAATGGGGATAATTAAATTTTATCACCAAAGGTTATTGTGAGGTTCAAATGAAATATTTGTAAAGTTATTTTCACAATACCTGGCACAAAGTAGGTGCTTAATATATGTTGTTTCCTTCCTTTACATATTAGTGTTTGCAAAGTATTACAAACATTATCTCTTTTGATCCTAACAACAACCCTATGAAATAAGGACTATTATTATCCCCATTTTGCAGATAGGGAAACTAAGTCAAACAGCAGTTAAGTGATCTGCACAGGATTACATGTCTACTAGGTGTCGGAGGCCGAATTTGAACCCAGATCTTGCTGACTCCAACTCCAGAACTCCATCTACTATCCTGTGCTACAGCTGTTAAGAGAAACCACCCTAACCAAAATGAACTGCAGCCTAAATGTAAGGTCAGCCCAGCATACAGCCTCAAGTTTCTCACCCTTGAGATCTTTCTCTGGAGGTTTTCATAGTCTTGGAGACTACTTGGAACCTTCTCTAATGACTCCCCAATTGTGGGGCATGTTCTTGGCATCCTTGGTAACTTGGAACTGAGGCTGCCATCGGTGGCTAAATGGTCTATACCAAGATAGATCTGACAACCCTGACTTTGGACACACCCTGTGGGAGGAAGCCCACTGGCTCTGAAGTTAGAAGACCTGGATTTAAATCCCAAATTTGCCAGTGTGACCTTGGACAAGTCACCTCTCTATTTAGACCTCAATTTTTTTCCTCCAGAAAATAAAAAGTAGTATTAGATGACCTGTAAATCTTTTTACAACTCTATATTTATGAACCTATGAGCATAAGTCACTTAACATCTCTGATCCTCAACTTACTCATCTGTCAAATAGAGAAATTCAACTAGGTGGCCTCTGAGGTTCCTTCTAGCTATGATCTATGGATCCCATGTGGGATCTTGGACAAGTCACTTCCACTTAAGCCTTGGTTTCCTTATATGTAAAATGACTTCCTTTCAGCTCAAAATCTCTGATCTTATGAAGTCATCTAATCTCCCTGGGCCTTGGTTTCCCCCTCTGTAAAATAAGGGAGATGAACCAGATTGCCCATGAGGTTCCTTCCAGCCAAGCTCTATGATTCTATGAAGTTGCTTCCCCTTCCTGTACATCAACTTCCACCTGTGTAAAATGGGAGATTTTTCAACTCAGCTTGAGGTCTCTGACCCTATGAAGACGCAGGTATAGAGAGCAGCAACCAGCTCTGCTGTCCCCCTGCACTGAGGGACAAGGTTATTAGCCCCCAATTCCACCCCTCCCTGCCACAAGCCATCAGCTTTCTGCAGTCAAAGCTGGGGTGGGAGCCAGCTAGATCAAACCTTCACCTGGCCAGCGAGTCTCCTTTAATCAAGTCAAGCTGTGACATGTCTCACAGCTTTCATTGGCATCGTGGGCCTGAGCCTTCCTGGAGGCCCCAATCAATACTTTTACCCTCTTCTGAAAGCACAGACACATCAAAGGAAATAATGTCTGATATTTAATCATTGCCTATTCAAAGTCAAGGTGACATCTCCAGGCCCCCTTGACATTTGCCTTGTTTTAAAAGGTCTGCACCAAATGGATGGAAAGAGAAGGGTGGTGCATCATTTGCCCACCAGGCCAGCTCAGCCTCTTTCCAAATCAATCTGGGCATTTTACTGCCAGCTGGCATTGAGACTGCATTGTTCTATCAATTAAAGAAAAGATTAACATTTGATAAGGTCCACTCACTGATTTTTAACCTGTTCCTGGATGCTCAACTCCCCAGTGTGGGACTCAGAGAATAGCTCTTAGGTTGAATTGAAGGAGGGCATTGTGTCTAGAACGAGGATGCCTGGTCCTTGTCACAACACATCTGGAAGACTGTGTTTAGTTCTGCCATCTTCCCCATTTTGAAGGGGATATTGACGAACTGGAAGCCTTCTGTGGAGGGTGACAAGGAAGGTGAAGGGGCTGGAGACCATGCTGTATGAGGTTAGGCTGAAGGAATTAAGGATGTTTAAGCTGGAGAAAGGAACACTTAAGGGGGGGGCATGATAGCTGTCTTCAAATATTCAACTTGTTTTGCTTGGGCCCAGAGGACCAAACTTAGAGCCATGGAAGTTGGAAAAGGGAAGATTTAGGCTTGATCTAGGGAGAAACACCCCCCCCCACACACACACCCTAATAGAGTTCTCTCAAAATAGAATGGTTTGTCTTGGTAGGTAATGAGTTCCCTGCCACGGGAAGGGTTCCAGCAGAAGCTGGAGATGTTAAAGAGGGGATTCTTGATCAGAAAACTGTTCAACAAGATGGCTTCTCAGATCAAGGTCAACTCTGAGACTCTGGGCTTCCATGATGATGAGCCCCGGAGAAGGCCACACTCCACTCATTCCTCTGCCATCGACTTTTATGTCACAGGCTGCAACAGGCAGGTCTAGCAGGTACTGGGGAGGCCTCATATGTTGCCCCATAGATAGCCAATTTCTTGATTGTGAAATGATAACAAGAAGAATCAAATGGCAGTCAGCAGGGGAGTTGATTCAGAAGCCATAAGTGACTCAAGCTTCAGGCCTCACTTGGCAACAGAAGGCCACTGCAAGGCTCTACAAAGCCTAGATGAGGGCCTGAAGCTGTTCTTCCTTGACTATTTCTTAGGGAACTTCTGGGGTAGCTCCCTGGAATCTGGAGAACTCGAATGCTCCAAGATGTAATCAGAAGGGGTTCCTAGGGGTCTGTGGGATTGTGGGGCAGAATGGTAGACCATATTGCACATGGACAAGGAGTCACAAGATGCCCATTCAAAATCCTGGTTGCACGGTTCCCTTAACCACCCCTCCTGTCACCTATAAAGAAAATGGTAATACTGCCTACCTCATAATTTAAGTGTAAAACATTCAGTTCTGTGAGCTTAGAAATCCGAAACTACTTCTGCATTTTGCTTTATTACCCCTTGGTCATCCTAGAGGGACACCTAAGTTGAGACTCAGGGGGAAATGAATGAACCAGGTGATAAGATACTGCACAGGTATAGTGGACAGAGTACCAGGTGTGGGTCAGGGAAACCTGGATTCAAATCTGGCCTCAGACACTTCTGGGCTATATGACCCCGGGCCAGTCACCTGAGCTCTCTGAACTTCAGTCGGCCCATTTGTAAAACAAGAGGGCTAGAGGTAATTACCTTTGAGAGCCCTTTCAGATATAAACTTATGATCCTACAGTCAAAAATCCAAGCCACACTTTTCCCATAAATCTAACATCTAGAATACAAATACAGCTTCCAATCACACCTTTATTTTATCCATTTTCTAATCACTGCTCTCTTTAAGAGGAAAAAAAAAAGAGATGCTTTAATCTGTATTGAAAGAAACACCATCTCCCCAACAATGCTGCACTGTATCTAGCCATCGGAGGTGGTGGGGGGACACACATCCTAGCCAATGGGCCTAATCATCTTGCCACCTGCCCTCCTATCCTTTGAACCTCCTGTCCTGCTTGTCACCTCCTCATTAAGGAATGGTAATTAAATCAACATGACCATCTTTACTGGAAAAGATGAGACAATCTTCCCTATTGCTCCATTTCTAAGTCCTGTCACTGCCTGGTCACCCTAATCACCCTGTGTCACCCTAATAGAACATTAGTTTCTCAAAGGCAACGACTGTCTCTCTTTTATGCTTGAAGGTAAAGCATCCAAGACAGTGACTGGCACACAGTAGGCCCTTACTAAATGCTTGTTGATTGGTTAATTGAAATATAAATGGGAAATCCTCTCCCTATGATGTTGGAACTAACTGCCTTACTACAAGTCTTCAATGACTTAGTAGGTAAATCTTTCTTTACAAAAAAGATGAGTTCTAGAGAATCGAACCATGGCACAAAAAGCTTTAATGATTTGCTCAGTGTCAGAAAACAGGTTAGAGCCTGGATTGAGAATCAGAAGGCTTGAGATGGAAGCAGGCTGTGCCACTAAAATACCTGGTCCAATTTGGGAAAGATACTTCTCTAGTCTGGGCCTCAATTTCCTCATCTGGAAAATGGACACCCCATTTAGCTCTGAGTTGATGAGCTCACGATTCTAGTAAGTGGTATAGGCCGAGGTTTGAACCCAGGCATTCTGGATTCCATGTTCAGTACCCTATCCGCTATGCTAAGTTACCTCTACACAGGAAACATTTTTTAAAACTGTAATAAGGCATAATTGTGTGTGTGTGTGTGTGTGTGTATGCAGCTAGGTGGTACAGTGGATACAACACTGGGCTTACAGTCAGGAACACCTGACTTCAAATCCAGCCTTAGATATTTACTAGCTGTATGACCCTGGGCAAGTTACTTAACTCTGACTGCCTCAGTTTCCTCATCTGAAAAATGGGAATAATACCTCCCAGGATTGTTGCTAGGATCAAGCAAGATAATATTTGTGAAGTGCTTTGCAAATCTTAAAGCGCCATATAAAGGTTAGTTTTATTAAGATTATTTCTATATATCAAGCTTTCTCTGACTCAGGAAACTCTTTAGGACAAAACATAGATCCCCCTCCTATCTATAGGTGGTTTTCCTTTCAGAGAGAGATCATTTAGAGGTGGACTATTTTATAAATAATGCAGTATTTCTCTCCTAAAGTGAAATTCTGCGCAGATCTCATAGGGCTATACAATCACTTGCTGAATTACTATGCTCATAGCTGGTCAATTTGCATATGACTCATTCCCAGTTATAATGGAGACCCTATTCAAGAGGCTGAGTAGAGAAGAGACAGGCACGTTTCTGGAATGGGGGAAGAGAGAGCCACCAAGGGCTAGAGGTGGAGAGGCAAAGGCTGAGAGGCTGGAGCAGCGTATCCCCCAAGGCCTTTTCATGTTCTAGGACTCCGTACCACATCCTGTCAAGGCTCAGAGTTGAAAACCCAGACTGAACGTTATGTAAGTGGGAAGATACCAAAGAAGTGAAGGGATGAACCAACCACAATTCTTTATATGTGTAAGCATCTGTCGTATTTGTTTTATCGCCAAGGGATGGTGGTGGTGCTTAGTGTTCAGACCTGAGTTCAAATCCTACCTCTGACACAGTGATCCTGGACAAGTCACTTAATTTCTGAATCCCAGGCATTTTCTGAGGACTAAAAGTGTTAGATGGGTTGCCTAGATAGAATTCCCATACTCATGAAATCACAGTCCCTTGATGGATTTTTGTCACTCATGTGCATTGTAAGAGATTGAGACAGGGGCAGCTAGGTGGAGCAGTGAATAGAGCACCAGACCTGGAGTCAGGAGGACCTGAGTTCAAATCCGCCCTCAGACACTTGACATATGTACTAGCTGTGTGACCTTGGGCAAGTCACTTAACCCCAATTGCCCTGCTTAAAAAAAACAAAACAAAACAAAAAAATAGATTGAGACAGAAAGGGATGCAGAGATCGTCTGGTTGAGTCCCCTCATTGCACAAACAAGGAAAATGAAGCCCAGGGTTGGGGGAAACGACTAGACCAATGTCACCCAGCAGGCGAATGGTGACACTAGGCCTTGAACCCCTGTTGTCTGATTCCTGCCTCCTACCTCCTGCCCAGTGGCCTTGCCAGTGTCCCAGAGCTGCCTAACCAGAGCCTTTCCCATAGTTCCATAAGCCAGGGTTGCATCTCCCTCCTCCTTCTTTCCCTTGCATTTCAGCAATCAATCAGCCCACCAGCACTGATGGTTTGCTTCCCACACGCAATCACACAACTAGCGCACCTGCTGCGTAAAGCACCTAGAGAAAACCCTTGAGAGTATGAAGAGGAAGGCAGGGTTTCCCAATGGAAAGAATCCTAGGATCTGGGTTTGATTCTCGCCTCTGCTGTCGAGGATCAGAAGATCATGGATATTTTTTTTAATTAGGAAGGGGAGCATTTATTATGCTGATATTATTGCTAGACCGCATTTGCCAAAAACAAGCACTCGTTGCTGATCTTAAAAAATGGAGACGAGCTTGCTCCCTGCCTCAGGATCTAAATCCTCTATTTCCGCACCCAGAACTTCCATGACGTAAGCCTTTATTCCACATCTGCCATACGCAGGAACAATCACGGCCTTAACTTCCCCACGGACCACAAGGATAATAGGGTCTGGACCTGTGATTCCAATGATAGAGCAAACTCCTAGGTCAAGAATCTCCCTCTGCCAAGGCAGACTGGCACCTTCTCTGTAACACGGAGCCTTAGAGAAGCATCTACTGGGGCAGTGAGAAGTTCAGTGGCTTAGCTTGGTTCACAGTCAGTGAATGTCAAACGTCTTTCTGGCTTCAAGGTCAGCTCTCTGTCCTTCATATCACAGTTGCCATGACAGGGCACCCATAATATCACCCATAATTCCTCTGACTCCTGTTCTACTATTCTCTGACCCTCATTTCTACTAACCCTGTTAGTTACTAACCTTTGTCATAATCCCTAGTCTTTTTGCTCTTCAGAGTTTTCTCAAGAGTCTCTCCTGTTAGGGTCTTCCCTCCTCAAGCCTCACCCCACCCCACCCCATCTGCTCTTGTCTCTCCCTCTTACCAGAGGCCTGTGCTTCATATTCTATTGAGAAAAGGGACACCTTTTGCGGTCAGCTCCCTCTTCTTACCTAGTCTATGTCTCAAAACCCCTTGACAGCCGCCATCATGTCTTCCTTTCCTCCAGTCTTTGATGAAGTGGCAGGCCTTTTCCATGTCATCTACTTTTCTAAATGTGCCTTTGATACACTCCCATCCTAAGTGGGCAGCTTGTCCCCCACAATCATCCCCCACTCTCTTTCTGTCAACTTTTCAACTCCCTATCTAACTTGCAAACCTGCCCAAGTTTCCACATTTTTGATTTATCAATGACTCTGTCCTTCTTCTTCTTGAGCTAGGCTGGTTATAGTTCCCCCTCAGGGTTTCTGGGGGTACTCCTGAGGGTTGGGGTATTTTCTCTCATGCCATCAGCTCAAACTCCAACTCTTACTCACCAGTAATTAACTCCTAATTTCCATTTAATCAATTACTGTTAATTAGAATTTACAAAGGTATAACAGATGATGGATTTAGAGGTAGAAGAAGTCATGTAATTTAGCCCCCTGATTTTGCACATGAAGAAACAGAGGCTGCAAGAAGTTAACTAGATTGCCCATGGTCACACAAAGGGTCAAAGATTTAGATTTGGAAGGGACCTTAGAAGCCACTGAGTGGAGAGCCCATCTAAGGTTATGCTCACTTGGCCTGGAAGATATGGCAATCACCAGTTCTGCTTATTCCAGTGAGATGGAGGACCACTGTGCCTTATCATCTGCATTGTCTCCATGTCCTTCACACTCACAGGACTGTCATCTGATATACAGATTTAAGCTAAAGACCACTGGGTTTTGCCGTTTTCTCCATTGCCATATGGTGAGGACTTGCATCATTTTCTCTCTGCCTTGAAATTAACATATAAATATATGTTTTCTATAACATAAAATTGTCTTTATTTTATTGTCTCCCCCAATTGGAGTAAGCCCTTCTAGAGAGCAGGGTCTGCCCAGCTTCTTCTATTTGTATCCTCAGTACTTAGTGTGGCACTAAGTACGCAGTAAGCATTTAATAAGTGGTTTTTCAGAAGAGTTGAAGTGACTTAGGATCACGGGTTCATAGAATTAGAGCTACAAGGGACCTCACAGGTCATGTAGGCTGACCTCCTCATTGAACAGATGGGCAAACTGAGATCTACGGAAGTTAAAGTATACCTGCCTAGGGTCTCCCATCTACCAAGTGCCAAAGGCAGAATTTGGACCCAGGACTTTCGGGCTCCAGCTGTCTATCTAATACACCATGCTGCCTCTTCCTCGTGTTGCCTTGCCCTTCTCCTCTCTAGGCTTCTCTGTTTCTTCTTGTAAAATGAGGGGTTTGCACTACATGACCTTTGATATCCTTGCTGCCTTCAAACCCTAGGGTATTAATTTAATCAGTAAAAATTTATACTGCCAGGTTAACTGCGTTTTAAAAGAGGTGTCTAATTTGTTCAGATTAATCTCTCATTGATGGAATCTCAGACGATAGGCAAAAAGATGAATATTCCTATGTCAGTGGGGGGTGTACTCCTTTTGGGGAA
The DNA here is from genome assembly GCA_028646595.1 of Phalanger gymnotis. Classification (NCBI taxonomy): domain Eukaryota; kingdom Metazoa; phylum Chordata; class Mammalia; order Diprotodontia; family Phalangeridae; genus Phalanger; species Phalanger gymnotis. Next base: position 28,680,755 of record CM053628.1, on the reverse strand, counting down.
ATGGGATCCTTTTCAGTCTCCTTAAATTATACCAGGGAGGTATACTGCTTGCCTCCAAGGAGTTTACTATCTAGTAGGCAAGGCATGCTGTAGACACAGTCAAAAGTCTAACCAGCATCCCAAGGTCATCAGTGTTTAGAGCTGTACACGTGATAGAAACCAGAAGTGTTTGAGGAGTTTCTAGGTGTGTTCTGGGTCTCTGTCCCTCTGAGCACCGTGTGAGCTGGGTTGGGCTGGGAAGGCTTCAGGGAAGAAGGAACACTTAGTGGGACCCTGAGATAAATCGGGTCTGGTGGGAATGGCTACTGGGGGCCGGAGATGGGGACGGAAATGAGCAGAAACTCCCAGTGGGGATGGGAGTAGTGCTGGCAAAAAACACTGACTTAACAAAGCCTCCTAGGGTGCTGCCTTTACATAGGGTCAAGGGGTTGATGCTTCTCCTGCTCCTTCATAGTGCATAACTGATTGGGTTACAGGATATGCATTTCTCAAAGTCAACCAGGAGAGCACACATACCACCTCAGCCAGGCAATCCAACCCAGAACACTCTGGTGCCAACATACCTGTACCGACCCAAACAAGGCTCTTGTCTTCCCTCTTCAACTTCATGCTCCATCTTGTTTACTGTATCCTACTTAATACAAAATCAAAAGTAACTCAAAGCTTTGGGAAGGGGCCTGCACTTGCGAGCCCTGCATACCAGAAACAGACCTTGGGGTTCAATGACCAGGGTAATAGGCTGCACAAAGAGCTATGGCATGAGGAAATGCATCCGCTAACCTTGTTAGAGAGTCTGGAGACTAGGGTTTGGCATATTGCATACATGATCAGCTGTGGTTGCTATGATCTGTGGCTTGGATAAACTGCTCTTTGCTGTTGTAATGGAAGGATCATCACAGAGTGGGAGTGGGAGAGGCTATATCTGGAAAAGACTTCAAAGCTTACTAATATTAAAGGTATGGACAGGGGTTTGCAGTAGGTATTGGGCTTGTGATTTCATTGATATAAGGAACTTATCTGTGTGACCCTGGACAAGTCACCTAACCTCATAGTGCTCTAAGTAATTCTTTCAGATGGTAAGTTGCAGAGAATATGCTGGCCTGCATTAACAACAAGAACAATAACAGAAATTGACATCTGATGATGTAAATGGCCTTAGGATAACCAGCTTTAGAAATGGGGAAAAAGGAGATCATTTAATCCAGGGGCTCTTAATCTTTTTTTATGTCACAGCCCCTTCTTGAAGTCTGGTGAAAACTATAGAGACATTCTCAGGATAATGCTTTGTTCCCTACATTCATCATTGAAGAAAATGCTAAATTTCAGTTAGAAGTTAGTGAAAATAAAGATATATATTTTTTTCCAATCAAGTTCAAGGATTTCTTGAAAGTGATATAGAAATCCCTTGGGGGTCCATGGACCCCATGGTAAGGACCTCCTTATCTAGGCCAGCCTTTTCATTTTCACTCTCACATATAGAAAGAGAATTGCCCAAGTTCCCACACTGACCCTGCCAGGATTAAAATTCAGGGCCTCTGACCCTCAAACTAGTGTTGTACCTTAACTCAGGATAAAAAGTAATAGATCAGATTATCCCCCTTACCTGATCCTAGACTGCTTGTTGACTGGCAAGTCTGACTGGTGCTATTAGAAATATGAGCAAGAGCGAATTCAAAATGGCCAATTTCAGACTTGATGGCATTTGCAGCGTACAGATGAGCTGTGTTATCTCCAGGCAGGCCAGGCCGCCCATATCTGGCTTTCAGACCTGCTAGGAGCATTATTACCTTCCTGTAAAGATGGACTAGCTGTGGGAAAGCAGAACAGGTATTTACATTTCTAAGCCCCTGTCCATAGTAGATTCATAAAAGGCCTTTAGAGAAAAAAAAAAAATTCACTTTAGGATTACAACGCCCCCTGGTGGACATCTAGCACATTTTGATCCAATATTAATGCTAGGATCCTGTATTTAGAGGTGGAAGAGATCTAAGAGGCCATCCCTAAAAGAGGCTTTGGGAGAAAATGAGATTTTTGGTTTACACAATCATACACATGCACAGACACACACACACACACACGCTCACCCCAGGAACCAACCCAGGATTCCAATCCCTTGGCTCAAATTCAATGCTGCTGTGATTCTCAGCATGGCTCCCTTCATGTGATGGCTCCTCCGGACAGATCAGAGAAATGGCAGAGGGCTTCTGTTTTAGGACACAAATGGGTTTCCCATACTCACCAAACAGCCCTGAGGACGCAGGCTAAAGCCTTATTGGGTTCTTTCTGAGTCTCCACTTTGGCTGAATATGAATTCCTCTGAAACCAGTTCAGGGCCTATTGAAGCAGCCATGCTCAAAATGCTTTAGCCTGGTCATCCTCCCTTCCCAGTCAGGTGCTCACACATGGCCAAAGTGCCTGTTTTAGGAAAGCGAGGACACTTCTATGGGAACCTACATTGATCTCAGCCTCCAAATTTCCTGGAAATGACCCGTTTAAAGAGCAGACCTTGCCAGCATCTTTTCCTTACAGTGTCCACAGTTCAGTGAAGTCAAAGGATTGGGTTCAAATCTCACCCGTGGCACTCAGCAATTCTGTAACCTCAGTTTACTCATCTATAACATAGCCTTTAAGGTCCCTTCTACCTGAGAGCTAAGATCCTCCAAACAGGAGCTAAAAGGGCCATGGCCACCAAGGCAGGAGACAGAGCTAAGCAATGGATCTGTGCTTTCACTGATCAAGGGAACTCCCTAATAAGGAAATTCTCCCAGAGGGCTTTCTGGAGCATTGAGAAGTTACTAGACTGGGCCAGGGCCACATAGCCGGTATGTGGCAGAAGCAGGCCTTGAATCTATCAGCTCTCCAGCCACTTCTCTGGATGCCTCTCAGTCACATAGGTAATAATGATGACAATAAACAGCATGTAGATAGTGCTTTAAGGTGTGCACCACCAACTTTATGTTATGTTATCCACACAACAACCCTGGGAGATGAGTGTGGTCCATATCCCCATTTTATAGATGAGGAATCTTGGGCTGAGAGAATTTAAAGGACTTTCCAAGGGTCACAGAGCTCTAAGTGTCCAAGTCTGAATTTGAACTCAGGTCTTCCTGACTCTAAAGCCAGTGCTCTGGCCACTGGGGTAACACAGATTGTGCTTTCTGTCGGAATTGAATTGCCAGGACCCATTACTAGCACAAAATCATTCCATTAACATGAGGGGGATCCAGAGTCACCTGACCTTGTGGTGTTGGGTACCTGGGGCTGTTGCCCATTCCACCATTTGGGTTCAGGGGCAGGGAAAAGGGAAACGGTAGGGGCTTTATATAAACAGTGACAGAATTCACTTTTTCTATTCTGTTGATAGTTGAGGGAGTGGGCCATAATGGCCAGAGTAAAGGACCTGGAATCAGTAAGACCAAGGTTAGAGCCCTGGCCACGGATAAGACACACCGCTTCTCTTAGCCTCAGCTTCTCTATCTACAAAATAAGAGTAACCACAGCCCCTACTTCCTAGGCTGGATGTGGGACCATGGGCAAGTCACCTAACCACATTGGGCATCAGTTTCCCTACTTGCAAAATTGAAGCATCCATAGCACCTACTTCCGAGGCTAGCTGTGTGACCATGAGTAAGTCACCTAACCTCTCTGAGCCTCAGTTTCCTTATCTGTAAAATGGAAGTCACTACAGCACCTGCCTTACAGGATGGTGGGAAGGCTCAAATAAGGTGCTATATGTAGAAGTTCTTCGCAAATCTTGAGGTGGTATAGATAAAGAAGCTTTGATTACTGATTGACTGTGGCTCAAAGTATTCGCAATGCTCCTGACTCTCACTTTCAGCATAAAGAAGCAGGAAACAGTTTGGGATGTTCCGTCTTCCATAAAAAGAAAAAAAAACACTTCACTTAATTAAAAAACCCACCCACAGAAAGCCCTTCCACCACTTTGAATGGCTCATCAGTCCATTGAGAGGCAGGAGGCAGACAGACACCACCACCTAGAGGACCAGGCAGCAGCACCCTGAGCTGGCGAAGGCCCATTAACCCAGGCAATGAGTACGCCGCATTTAGCACAGCCCTGGGGTTTCAATCAGGGGGATGCACTCCTAATGAAAGAGAAAGGAGGGAAAGGGAGGGGGAAGCCCATTTCCTAAATGAAAGACTACAAATGGGCCGGAACATTACAAGGCACTTATGCAAATCAGGGAAAGCTGGCCCTTCATTTGAAAGTGTTTCTAATAGAGTTGTGGAGTCATAGAGGGAAAGCTGCTAGAGGCCTTAAAGGTCATCTAGTGGGAAGCTCTTGTTTGCCTGAAGAGGAGTGAAGGCCCAATGCGGAAAGGGCGTGACCATGCTCAGTGCCTCTTCTTTGTTACCTGGTGGCCGTCTGCCCAGGTGAGCGCTGCTGTTCATTGGCCACATTCCTTCAGCCACACATACAGTCATTCTTTTTCCATTGCAGGAATGCAGAGGTTCACAGAACCTCAGTATCTCAGCGCTAGGAGGGCCCACTAAATCCTCCAGTAGCTCAGCTCCATTTTACAGACCAGGGCAATCAATGTTACTGAAACACTACACATTTTCCTGGCTGTGGGATCTGAAGACCTGGGTTTGAGCCCCTGGCCCACCCCTTCCTAGCTTCATAACTTCAAAAGCTCCATGTTCTAGAGCTGGGCGGGAACCTAGAGGCCATGCAGGACAACCTCCTTATTTCACAGAGGAGGAAACTGAGGGCCCAAGAGGTGAAATCTTGCTTAGAGTGACAAAGCAATAGGTAGTGGGGCTATGATTTGAACCCAGATCTTCTGACACTCTTTCCACTATTTTTGTTTAGTCTTTTTTCAGTTCAGTTCCACTCTCTGTGACCCCATTTGGGGTTTTCTTGGCAAAGATCCTGGAGCAGTTTACCATTTCCTTCCCCAGCTCATTTGACAGATGAGGAAACTGAGGCAAACAGGATGAAGTGACTTGCCCAGGGTCACATAGCTAGAAAGTATCTGAGGTTGGATTTGAACTCAGGTCATCCTGACTCCAGGCCCCTGCACTTTATTCAGTGCAGTGCCACCTAGCTGCCTCTCTCCGCTATACCATCTACTTTTCTATTTTTGAGTTTCGTGTCTGCCGTTTGTAAAGTGGGGATCATCATATTTGCATTTGTGAGGAGATAATGTATGTAAATCACACGTGAGTTATATTCATATAGATGATACGAAGTCTCAAATAACCTACTGCCATATACTAAGAAACCAATATTACCTGATGAGCCTTGAAGGCTGGAGTTAAAACAATATTTCACATTTCTATAGCACGTTAAGTTTTACAAGGCATACTCCCATGAATAGAAATCTGTGAATTAGCAGCGCGGTTGAAATAGGATTACTCCAATTGTGTATGTAGGAAGATATTCTCTCCGAATCTCCAAGTCGGAAGGGGCCTCAAAAGACCATCTAATCCCACCCACACTTCAATAAGAAGCACCCCACTTCCATAACACAACAAACTTTCAGCCACCATTTGAAATTCTCCAGCAAGGGGCAACCTATGACTTCTCAAGGCAGCTCATTTCCACTTTAGGATAGCTCTGGCCATTAGCAAGGTTTCTTGCCCTCAAGCCCCATTTGCCTGTTGGCACCTTTTACCCACTGCTCTTAGCAGTTCTGCCTTTGAAGCCTCAAGCATAAAAAGTCTAATCTCTCTTGCCCAAGGTTACCCAGTTTATGAAGGTCAGAGTTGAGATTTGAACCCAGGTCTCCAGACTTGAAGTATACATCCTCAACTGCACAGAGCACATTTCAAACTGAATGTCTCATAGACACCTGAAGCTCAACATCTCTGAAATAGAACTCAGCTTTCCTGTGCTCTTCCAGACTTCCCTATTACTGGTGAGGGCACCACCCAGTTCATCACCTAGGGGTCATCTTCCACTCCTCCCTCACTCTATACAGCCAACTGGTTTCCAAATCAAGTCATCTCATTCTTCACAACATTTTGTGTATATATCCCACAGCCACCACCATAGTTTAAAGCCTTCCCCAGCTTCGGCCTGGATTATTATAATAGCCTCCTAATTGGTCCTCCTGCTTCAGTTTCTCCCCATCTCAATCCATCCTACATTCAGCTGTCAGACTGACTTTCCTAAAGCATAGGTCTCCCCATGTCACCTTCCCCCTTCCTCCAGTGGCTCTCTATTACCTCCAGGGAACAATGTCAACTGGTCTGTTTGGCACTGAACTGTCTTTCCATCCTGCCTCCATTGACCCTTCCAAATCTTCCTCCAAATTGCTCTTCAAGCACTCTCTGGTCCGGCCAAACTGGCCCCAGCTGTGCATTACATATGGCACTCCATCCCTTAGCCCTGTGCCCCGTGTGCCTGTCCCACTCACTTTCCTCACTTAGGTTTCCTAGAATCCCTGGCTTCCAACACCACTTTCTGCAAGGAGGCTTTTTTTCTAATTGCCTGGTGGCTATTGCCTTCCCCTCAAATGTAACCCTCCATCTACTCTGAATGGACCTTGTATAGACAGGGATTAGACCACTGCTTTCATTGGCAGAAGAGACACTTCCTCAAATAAGCTAACATTTACATGACACTTTGAGGTTTACAAAGTGCTTTACAAATATCTCTTTGGGTACTCACAGAGGCCCTGCAAGATAGATAATATCATTATTTTACAAATGAGGAAGTTGAGACTGAGAAATATTAAGTGACTTGCCCAGGGTCCCACAGCTAATGAGAGGTGGAGGCAGAATTTGAACTTGGATCTTCCTGACTCCAATTCCCACACTCTAATCAGTGTGCCACCTAGCTGCCAGCTCTACCAATGCATAATGGCATCTTTTAGGCAACTAATTTCTGTAGAGAGTTACCTAGAACATTTCCAGGTTAAACACCCTGACTATTGTCACACAGTCACTATATGGCAGAAGTAGGATTTGAATTAAGGTCTTCCTGCTCCCCGAGCTGGTTGTCTTTCCCCTATCCATGTAAAGTTATTTATGTAAGTTGTCTTCTCCCAATATTCAAATGGAAGGTCTGTGAGGGCAGAGACTGGTTTGATCTTTTCTTTGTATTCCTAGCATTTAACATAGTACCTGGCACATAGTAAGTATTTAATCCCTACTTACTGATCTGTTGACGGATTTGCCTTCTCCTTTTCCCTGGATGTATCCACAGATTATTGCACAGATGAATTAATTCTAGGTACTAAATATTAGCCTATTTAGCAGAAGGCCAGGATTTTGTTTTGCCCTGGCCTCTGTCCTAAGTGATCCAAGCCAGCCTTCCTGTATCCCAAAGTGCAGAGCCAGAGAGTTCCCAACAGGAAATGAGCCCTTTCTCCTGCCTGCCCCTTTGAGGGGCTCCCCAGGCCAGGAGGGGAGGGCGCCTCCTCCTGTCCCAGCAGCCTCTGCAGTGTTTCATCAGCCCTCTGAAGAGTTAAGCCTGCAGAGCCCAGAGGAACCAGAGCTCCTCATTCTCGAGAGAATAGCTCAGACCATGGATTTCAGCTTAAAATGAAGCCTTGGCCGACGTCTCCCCTAGACACTTCTTCCCCCGGGCGATTACTCACTGTCAGGAAAAATCGCAGGCATCTATGTTTGGATCAGCACCTTCCATAACTCATTTTTACTGATGATGATGTTTTTTCCCCAAGATAAAACATGAAACGTATCTGAAATTTCCAAACAAGTCCCTATTTTCCTGAGACAGTATCAGGTCACTGATTAACCCCACTTCTCACAACTTGGCAGAGGTGGACTTTGACGCACCTAGCCGATGAAAGCAGTGATGGGTTCATGATGCAGTTAGATGGAAGCTTAGCATGGCACAGAGGGGAGAGGGCTGCATTTGGAATCCGAGGGTCTTGGGCAGAATCTTGACTTGGCTGTTTCTTCATATATACCTTTACCCTCGGGTAAGCCGTCCCCTTTGCCTCTGGCTTCTGCTTCCTTCCTCTGTACATTGAGGTGATGACATGAGATGTTCATAAAGTCTCTGACCCTTCTAGCCCATAACTACATGCGGAGTGGGAGGTGGGGGCAGCTGCTGGCTAGCATGCTGCAGTGTGCCTGCCAATGAGCAGCTCCATTCCTGGAGGGGGCAGCATTGGCTCAAGATTCCTCCCTTAGCCTAGCCAGCTGTCTTTCACTCTTCACAGGGGTGGGGTGGGGGTCTTCTGCGAATTCACCTTTACATAACGGTTAAGACCTTGTTCCCTAAGCATGGATGGCCCTTACTGAGGTCTTGTTGCCATCAGAGGTCTGAAAGCAGACCATCCAGAAGGGACCTCTGCCACCTGCCCAGCAAATAGTTCTTCAGCAAAGGATGCTATTGGTCCTGCCTAGGATGCCAGCCTCTTTGTATGTTGCCTTCTAAACAATGCCTCCATTTCCCAATGGCACCGTTGAGTCACAGGATCATAGGATCTTAGATCCAGAGCTATATAATATAAACCATCTAGTCCAATCCTCTCATTTTCCAAAGGAGGAAACTGAGGACCGGGGAAGTAAGGTGACTTGCCCAAGGACGTACACAGGATCATACATATCTCTAGAGCTCAAAGGGATTGCAGAGATCATCTAATGTAACCTTTTCATTTTGTGAAAGAGGAAACTGGGGCTGAAGGGGGGAAATGAATGAAAGAATGAATGGAAAAAGGCACTTAGGAAGTACTTACTGTGTAAAAAGCTTGGTGCATTGGGGACACCAAGAGAAAAGTGAAGCCAGGCCCAGCTCTTAAGGAGCTCACATTGTAGTAGTGGGAAATAATACGCATGGAAAAGTCACCGGGGTCCCTAGGGTGTACTAGCAAAGCAGATGGAAGTGCATCTTCTGGAAGGTTCTGGAAACCTCTTCCACCTGTGGGGAGCAGGTGAAGTGATTTCCCAAAGGTCTCACCAAGAATCCAGCCAGTCTTCCCTCCTCCAGGCCTCCTGCCTCTCAGCCCACCATATAGCAGCTCTTGTCCCACAGCTTTACTAATTCAAGCTTTGCTCAACCATTACCAAATGAAAAGATCCATGCCCATCTTTCCCTTCTCCTCCAGACACAGTATGCCTGCAGGAACTCTGACTTGGATGTATATGCTGGTCAAATAAAACCAAAATCAAGATGCTCAACTTGAACTACTAACCCTCCAAGTGAATTCTTACTCTAGCTTGCTTAATGGATTGGGAGAAATCCCTTAAATTGTGGTTTAAGAAAGACCTTGGAGGTCATCTTGTCCAACCCCTTGAAGGATTAAGGGTGAAAAATGAATACCTTCTGCAAAATCTCTGATAAGTGTTCAATCAGCTTGTAGTCAAAGACCTCCAGTAACAGGCAACTCACTACCTCCTAAGGGAGCTGTCCAACAATTCCGGTGGTGGACAGCTCTAACTTTTATCACCTTCCTTGTATTGAAATAAAATGTGTCTCCTCAACTCTCGCCACAGTTCTACTCTTGAAGCTACCCACAGTGTCTAATGCCTCTTCCACATGGTGGACAGCCCTCTGACTATGTGATCCAGGGCACAGTAGATTAAGGTTTAGGTGAGTGCAAACCCAGACTCAAGTCCTCCAACATACCCCTTTCTTATGGCTTTCAAAGACGGGTCTGCCCTTAAGTACTGTGCTCAAAGATCTGCTTTTTGGCCATTTTTCTTTGGATTAAAAAAATGCTCTGAGGTCCAATAATTTATCCAGCAGTTTGTAAAAGGACAAAGCCCAAGTTGATACATGTATTATATCTCATAATAAGGCCGTTTCATTTATGCTAATTAAATAATATCTCCATAATACATGATTTGGCTATTTGCTAATGGAAAATAATGGCAAAGTAACTCAGGAATAAATTAGTGATCTCTCTCTCTCTCTCTGTCTCTCTGTCTCTCCATTTCTCTCTCTCTCTCTCTCTCTCTCTCTCTCTCTTTCCTCCCCTCTCCTCTCTCTTTGTCCCTTTCCCTTCTCTTTCTCTCTTCTCTGTCTTCCCCATCTGTCTCTCTGTCTTTCTTTTCTAGTCATAATCAGGACTCATTTTATGGCTATACCTAAATAAATACAGGAGTAGGCTTAGACCTTCCAATGAAATGCACTCCTCCAGGCCAACCAGGCATCACTGCACATATCTCAGCTTTTGGGGGCCTGAATGTGGCAGCCACATTCTCCACCCTGCATGCCTCCCTGGCTACTTGGGGCACACTGCCTTTTGACTTTCTGCCATTGTCATCTAAGCAGGCTATGGTGGCCTGTCTCCCTCCGAGCATCCTCCTTTGGTCATGAGAATCAAAAGGATGCTTGGTTGACAAGATTCACATAAGCAGTACTAGAGCAAATCAGATCTCACTCATGGCCTACCACGCATGATTGCTTATTCCTGAAATGTTATATGCGTGCGTGTGTGTTGGATGTGTATTGTGCTGGGTGTGTGTATGTGTGTGTGTGTGTGTGTGTGTAGACAACTGAAACCACTAAGCCAAGAACTCCAACCCAGAAACAAGCTTCACTGAGATGGCAATGTAGGAGTAAGCCAAGCAGCGGCCACCTTCCTGTAACTGCCATGGCATCGCTTTAAGGCTGGTTTCCACAATCATGACCTTTCACCTCATCAACTTCTACACTTCTCAATAACCCCGAAGAGTTGCTACAGCTTGGAGACATACGGAGAGAATCTTCTCACACAAAGAACAATCCCCGTACACCTGTCGTCCAAACAGCCCTGCAAGATCCCAGGGTTTTGACGAGCATTTTCCTGATGGAGGGGGGTTGGTGAGAAGGCTTATACTGCAAAGAGAAACCAGTGTGGCATCATTGCAAAATCACTAAACTGAGAGCCTGGAGGTTTGAGGTCTGGATCTGTTGCTATTGTTGGCTAAGAAGTCGTGTGGTACAGCATCATACCCAATGACATAGGAGGCTGCTAGGTGGCTCAGTGGGTAGAGCACCAGGCCTGGATTCAGGAAGACCTGAATTCAAATCTGGCCTCAGACACTTACTAACTGCGTGACCCCGGGCAAGTCACTTGACCTCTGTTTGCCTTACTCCATTGGAGAAGGAAATGGCGAACCGATGTAGTATCTTTGCCAAGAAAACCCTGTGGACAGTACTGGTCCATGGGGTCACAAAGAGTCAGACATGAATGAACAAAGTGTAGTACACTGGAAGGTGTGCTGGGTTTGGAATAAGAAGACCTTGGTTCAATACCTGAGCTGTCACTTACTACCTGTGTGACCAGGACAAGTCACTTAAACCCAATGGGGCTCCAGTTTCTTCTCTATAAAATGAATCGATTGAGCCAAATGGCCCCAAGATCCAGGATCTGGTGTGTAGCCGTAGGCAAATCCTTTCACTTTCCTTGTCCTCAGTTTCCTCTGCTGTAAAACGAGGGGGTTATACCTGTTGACCTTTCAAATCTAAATTTGTGACCCTTCCTTGAAGCTAAAGACCATTTTTCATTTTGTCTGTATTTCTAGCACACGGTAGGCCTTAAAATGCTTCCAGTTACTGTTATTGAAAAGAGGCCTTTTATTTCTCCTATTGACTGCCATATCTACTGCAGTCTCAATGAGGACTTTCCAGGGAAGGTTTGGGACTCCTCAGCTGGCATCAGGCCTTGGCTTTCCTTCACCCTTCCTGACTTTGAGAATCTGGAAGTTCCATCTAGCAGGTGTTTGATGAATATTTACTGACTGAGTTAATGAACGTAAGCATGCTTCCTTTCTCCAGTCTGGTATGGAGAGCAAACGCTAAAGGTGAAGTCTGAGGGTTTTCCTCCCCTAGCCCTTACTATTGCTAGCTCACTTTTATCATAAATAAAATGATGCGGTAGATTTAAAGTGCTTTGTAAATCTTAAAGCCTCTTATGAATGCTATTATTATTATTAATAATTTACTATGCCTAAGAGAGGATAGAAAGCCAGCCTTTGAATCAGGAAGATATGGGTTCAAGCTCTGCCTCTAACACATACTGGCTGTGTGACCCTAGGTAAGTCACTTAACTTCTCAGGACCCACAGACAATTCTCTAAGACTAGAACTTGCAGAGAAGGTAGATGGCATTTCCTCATCCTGAGGTTTCCTCTGCCAATGAAATCACAGGTTGCATTTTATCCTATCCCCACTAGGACTAATAGCAAAGAGCCACCCAAAGAAAATACACATACTGTAAATAGGAATTGGTGTCAGGCAGGTGCCCATGACACAAAGAGAATAGTATCACTGACACTGGCAAATGGAAGGAGGAGGCTCAAAGGGAAATGAGGAGGCTCAAAGACTCAGGTTAATACTGAGCTAGAAGGGGAACCTTAGAAGAAAGAAAGAAAACGAACATTTAGTAAATGACTACTGTGCACCGGGTACTGTGTTAAGCACTTTACAAATATCTCACGTGATGCTTGCAGCAACCCTTGGAGGGGTGTGCAATGGTTATCCACATTTGACAGCTGAGGAAATTGAGATAAACAGAGATTAATGGATTTGTCTACAGTCTACAGCTAGTAAGGGTCTGAGGACACATTTGAACTCAGATCTTCCTGACTCCAGGGCTTACCACACTCAATCTCCACATTCCAGCCGTGTGGCTTCTTACTGCCCAACAGAACAGATGAAGGGCTTTATCCACCTCACCACCAAGCTTCCTTAGACATCACTGAGTCCAGATCCCTCATTTTATTGATGACAGAACTGAGGCCCACAGAGATGGAGAGATTTGGCTAAAAGCACAGAGGGAGTAAATGGCTGAGCTAGGATACAAACCCAAGTCCTTCTGCTCTGACCTTTTGGATGGCCTGCATCCCACTGGCAGTACGTGCCAGGAGCTTTCACCACCTGGGGCAGTTATGGATATGCCTCGCCACAAAGGAGGCATATCTGAAAGGGACAAAATGATTAAGTGTCAGTAAGAAGGCACAAGACTGGACTGTGGAGCTCTGAGTGCAAAGCCCAGTGATCATCATTTGCAGTGGGAGTGTGCTTTTGTTCAGGAAGTGGCTAGGGATACTGAAAGAAGAGTTGTAAAATGAAACTCATCGGAATCATTGATTTCTAAGTTTTTTGTGGTTTCTAACCAGAAAGCAGAGTTGCCCAGGGGACCGCTAGGGATCTGGGTGGAGGAATAGACAATACCTGCTATTCATTTAAGGGGACCATTAGTTCGGTGCGACAACACAGATACTAAGTACTTACTATTCATCGCAATTCCATTTGCTGAGTCCTGATTACGTGCCTACTAAGTGGGAACACTGCACAAAGGGTGGGGCATGCAAAGACAAAAATGAAACCTTCAGAGCCCTCTAAGAGCTTATGTTCTTCTGGGGGTTAAGGATGGATACAACGGGTACACAGTGAAATAAGTGAGAGATTATACCACCTAATTTTAGGAGGATCTGTGCACCAACAATTAGGTATCAGGAAAGGTTTCATGTAGAAGATGACACTTGAGATGAGCATGGAAGGAATGGAATTCTAAGAGGCAGAACCTGGACTCCCAGGATCCCAATTCAAATCCCAGCTCTAATGCTTACTACCTACGTGACTCTGGAGACATCACCTCAACACTTTGGGCCCCAGCTTCCTCATCCGTGAAAATGAGGCGTTAGATGAGATGTCTTCTAAGGTCCCTTCTGGATCTAAATGTGTGATCTTGTGATTCCCAAAGCCATTCTGATAGATTGGTTTGAGGCCACCAAATCTCTGCATTTGGGGTTCAAAGACACACTCTCTCTCTCTCTCTCTCTCTCTCTCTCTCTCTCTCTCTCTCTCACACACACACACACACACACACACACACACACACACACCAGTTTAGCTTGGCTAATTCCATTTACAGAAGTCCCCTGACCCCAGGCCAAATGTAATTCATTACTCTCACATGCTGGTATGTTCTTGCACCCACAAAGGAGAATATCCTGGATCCATCTCTCATAGCAGTAAAGATAATTGGCAGCTAAGACCCTTAAGTCAACATTTGGTTTTGGATTTAGTGTTCTGGTAACTGTTAATTAGCACTCTTATTCGACCTATTATCCTGCTTGTGAATTCATAGACCTTAACCTGAGATTTTGCATCAGTGGACGCTGCAGAATTTAAATCCTCTTCCAAGACCCCAGCTGTAAAGCAAGGATTTCAATTATTCTTTCTGATAAAGAAGCACAGATGATATGATGCACCCACATCTAGGGACACGAGTTGAGCGTGAAGGCTGAATTGCTGCTATTCATTTATTGTACAATGATCAGCTCAAGAGCCAGGAGCGGGGCTTTGGGAGGCACCCAACTGAATGAAATAAAGGCTCACGTTGGCATTTGGTTGTTCTAGAAAATAGGACGACGTGCAAGTAAACCTGATACCTTGTCTTTTATTCCTCTGTGAACACGAGACACTGAGGCATGAGTACCCCCACCATTAAATCCCCCAGTAGCTTAGCTCCCTTTCACACACTGAGCCACCAGCCATGTACTGTTTCCAAGCCGTACCCTGAACTCCATGCCCTCCTCCTTTTCCTGGGGCCTAACTGATTGCTACCCCCATGGCTCTGGAACAGGACATGGTTGGTTCATTTCTAATCTTAGTCCAACTGGGTGCTGGCAGCTGTCATCCTTTAGAAATGAGTGCGTGGAGACCTATAAGATCACCAGGATTCTAATTGAATAAAAATTAACTTCTTTCATTTGCCTTGAAGTAAAAGGTAAAGAAAAGCATGGGGTCTTTGGGAGGAGAGTAGCCAAACCCGCTATTCTGAGTTACTCCTGAGGAGGTGAACATCATTCTTCCCCAACTCTGTGAGAAGCTTAAGTACTGGGTTGCATATGTTATGACTCTGGGCCCTCAAACAGAAGACCCTTCCGAGGAGCGTTGGTGCAGACACAAGGCCAAAGTATTTTTCAAAGTGACTTTACATATAAGTCAACAGAACTGCAGAACAGTCACTGATGTTGAGCCCAAGAGAAAGAAGCCAGTTTTGAAGAGCTGCCCAACAAACCATTTCAACGAGGCAAAGCACCCCAGCGTCTATTGCTTGACATTATGCTGTTAATACACCTCCTCTGGCAATCTAATTAAATGCACTTTAACTGGCTCAGCAACTAAACTTCTACTGGGTGCCTGCTGGAGCTTTGGCTTCCAAGGAAGGAACTTGGCTAGGCTCCTAGGACACCTGGCTAGCAATTATTTTTTTCTTTTTTGGCAAAGAATAGCCACTTGGGTCAATTGATGGACAGTTAGTAAGTTGGAACAAGAATAGTAACATTGGCTTGGGAGGGCCAAATGAGTGGCCTGCCCTGGATTTTAGAGGGAGCATTGACCTTGGACATCATCTGAGAGAAGGGCTGTCCAGTCGGTGATTGATAAATTACACCAATGGCTCTGAGACATCATCGGTTTGGGGATCCCCTCCAATGATGCAGACCAAACCCCATCACATGTGGCTCTTGTCTCTATCTGCTCATGAATTTACCTCAGGGGGTCCAGCCAGCATGCTGAGGTCCCTGCTCTAGTTGTCTTGTCATTACGAATCTGCCAGAGGAATACATAGACTGGCTAGTAATTAGACCTTATTTATTTCATATGACCTCAACAACAACAACAAACCCTACCAAAGAGCAATGATAGCTCTAACAACATGGCAAATGCTTTAAGGACAGGAAAGTACTTCTTTCTCACATGATGATCCTATGAGGTGAGGAATATACATAGTTCTATTTCTATCTTAAAGTTGACAAGACAGAGACCTAGAATATTTTGGTAAATAACATGAGTGTTGATGACAAGATCTGAACCCAGGTCTTCTGATTCCCAATCAACGGATCTTTCCAGAAATTGCTTATCTAGGGACATGTGCTTATATCATTTGGTGCTGGGATTTAAAAAGTGGCCCTCATTTCAGTAAACCAGAAGAAGCTACATAAGGCCACACTAGGTCAGATCAAAAATCTGCCTCTGTATTTTATAGTGTCTACAGCAAATTAAATGGAATTTCTTTTTCTATCTCTTGCTGTTGGGCTTTGTTAGTACTATATAGGAATGCCGAGGATAAATGTGGGTTTATTTTACATCTTGAAATTTTGCTAAAGTTATTTATTATTTCAAGTAGTTTTTAACTTGATTCTCTAGTATTCTCTAAGTAAATCATCATATCATCTGCAAAGACAAGAAAATGATAAATGCTGGAGAGGATGTGGGAAAACTGGAACATTGTTACATTGTTGGTGGAGTTGCGAATGGATCCAGCCATTCTGCAGAGCAATTTAGAACTATGCCCAAAGGGCTATACAAATGTGCATTTTGACCCAGCAATGCCAATTCTAGGGCTGTATCCCAAAGAGATCACACAAGTGGGAAAAGGACCCATATGTACAAAAAAATATTTATAGCAGCTCTTTTTGTGGTGGCAAAGAATTGGAAATCAAGAGGATGCCCATCAATTGGGAATGGCTGAACAAGTTGTGGTATGTGAATGCAATGGAATACTATCGTGCTGTAAGAAATGATGAGCAGGAGGACTTCATAATAACCTGGAAAGACCTATATGAACTGATGCTGAGTGAGGAGAGCAGAACCAGGAGATCATTATACACTATTACAGACACACGGTATCTGTAAGGACTAACTTTGATAGACTTGGCTCTTCTCATCAATGCAAGGTTCAAAGAGAGTTTCAAAAGACTCATGATGGAAAAAGCTATGTACATCCACAGAAAGAAATACGGAGTCTGAATGAAGATTGAGGCAAACTATTTGCTCTCTTTTTTCATTCTTTTTGGGTTTCGTTTCTTCTTTCTCATGATTCATTCCATTGGTTATAATTCTTCTTTACAATTGGACTATTATGTAAATAAATTCAATGAGAAGGCATGTGTAGATCCTGTATCAGATTACATGCCTTCTTGTAGGGGAGGAGGGAGGAGAGGGAGGGAGAGAAAATTTGGAACTCAAAAATTTGTGGAACTGAGTGTTGTAAACTAAAAAATAAAAAAAAAATAAAAAAGTTTGCCTCTGCCAAGGGCACCAAGGGACCTGCCAGGGGAGGGAAGAGCTGCCTACAAGCGGTCAAACTCGGTAGCAGTTATGTTCCCCAGACACCTCTGTGGATTAGTTTCCTGTTAGTTTACTGGAACCTTTTGGTTGCTCCCTAGCTGCCTTTTTTCCCTAAAGTTACTTTTATTAAGCTTTGAGAAGTGCCATGACCCCCACCCACCCTGTCCAGCATTCCAAAATTTCAGAGTTGTTGGCTAGCCAAATCCTGCATGATTTCATAGAAACTGATCACAGTCCCTTTTAGCTTATGAAACCAAAGAAAACTAGGTTTCTTAGTCTCTTATTATACAGTAGCTTGCCTATTCTCCTCTCTCTAACTATCCCCTTTGCCCAATTTCATGATCCTTCTATGGATCTTCTTTAGCTCCATTAAGGCATCCTTAATATTTTGTGGCCAGAACTGTGCATGTTTCAAATGGGGATATTCCATGCTTAGTCTTAATTATCTGCTCCATTAACTCATTCCTGACCTATTAGTACAACTTCCCAGGACTATTGTTTTGGTGCCAACTCCACTATAGAGTTTAGTGTGTGACCTCTTTGCCTATCAAAAAGAAGATGCCAATACAAAGAGGAATAGTGTAGGGGATCCTTCTTTAGCAAAGCCCAAGAATTTGAATGGTCTCCATTTTCAAGATGCAGAAGAAGAGACAGGTCCCACAAACTAGACATTAGTAGAGTAGATACCAACTCCTGACAAAATTTTAGAGTGTGTTATTAAGGGAGAAAGATAATCACTAAAAGTTAGCACAAATTTACTGAGAACAAGTCCTTCCTTATTCACAGGGTCACTAGACTAGACAGGTGGCAATGAATAACCTGGATTTTAGCAAGGCTCCAGACAAAATCTTTCAAGACTCCCTTTTGGACAAGATGAAGAAATAAGGGTTATTTCTTGAGAGTATAGTCATGTGGATTTCAAACAAGTCAAATGATTGGACCCAAGCAATAATGATTAACAGTTTAATTTCAACCTAGAAGGAAATCTCAGGGAATAGGTCCTTGTCCCCATGCAGGTCAACATTTTCATCAATGATGTGGCTCAGAGTATAGAAGATATACTCATCACACTTGCAGATGGCATGAAGCTGGGTTGGCGAAATTAATATCTCAATAGGCAAAAACAGTAGGCTGAAGCTATAAGATAGAATTTAGTAGGGATAAATGTAAAGTTCAGCACTGGGGTTCAAACAATAAATTTATACATGTATTAGATATGTGGGAAATGACTAGAAAGAAGTGCTTATCAAAAGATCTAGGGATTTCAATAGACTGTAAGACCTATGCAAATCACCAGCATGACGTAGCAGTTCAAACATGTTAACAATGTTAGGCTTCATTAATCAAGGTGTTGTGTAAAGATGAAGGAAGAGGTTAATCCTGCTGAATTCTGTCCTGGTCAAGTTACATTTGTGTGTTGTTAAGCAAAATTGTCTCATTAGAATGGCTTTTGTTTCTTTTGAGTGGAAGTACTTTCAGCTGTTAAGTGCTAAGCCCCAGGCCCAGGGCCCCATCAGGTGTGAAACCTGTGCGGGTGTGGATTGGTGACTTAGGAGGGGCCAGCTCGGGAACCAATGGTTTCTGGTCGTTGAGGCGGGGCTTGAGAACGCCAGAAGCTAGGCTGCGAGGAGGGGTGAGCCGGGAGTCGGAAGCTGTGGAGGCGGGAAGCTGGGGAGGCAGGAGGCTGCAGAAGCGGGCCTTACCCGTGTGTGGACCCAGGAGCGTGAGCAGGAGCGTGAGGCCAGTGAAAATGATTTGGCTAAATACTATCTTGTTTTTCTGTGGCTTCCTGGTTACTCTTGTGAGGTGGGCTTTCTGGGCCTGGAGTCTTTTTGTCAAGATGTCGGAATGGGGAGGCTGGTTCACGGTTCTGCTGTGATGGGACCTAAATAAATTTCTTGTTGTTTTCTCCTTAGAGAATCTCTCATACCTTGTGATTTCGAACCATTCAAACATATACATGATTATATTTGAGATTATAAATTCGGCCTTCCTACTACAATTTGGAGCTCTGAGTTCTTTTTTTGGTGCTATATTTGAGAAGGGGCACTGAAAAGCTAGAGAGGATCCAGAGGAGGCTGAAGAAGATGATGAAGGGCTTCAATACATAAAAATATTGGTTGAAGAAATTTGAGACATTTAGCTTGTAGTAGTAGACTTGGAGGGGAGTTGGGTTATGGAAAACCACAGTAGATTTCAAAATTCTGAAGAGCTGTCATTTTGGATAGGATTTAAGTTTACTTGGCTTAGCCCTAGAAGGCAGAGCTAGGAGCAGAGGGTGTAATTTACACTGGTACACATTTTAATTTTAAAAAAGGGGGGAAAATCCTAACAATTAGAATTGTCCAAAATGGAATGGAGTCCCTCAGCAATCACTGAGTTTCCTACAACTGGAAGTTTTCCAGCAGAGATTTATGATCACTTGTTGGGGTTGTCACTGGGCGTGGGGGATTCCTTTTTGTGCAAGTGTAACCTCTGCAAGTGCCTTCTAAATCTGAGCTTCTATGACCCTACGATAACTGGTAAATGTCAGCCTGCATGCTCTCCAAGTACTAAAGTTCCCCAAGTGTGACCAATGGTTAGCAGCAGCAAGCATGTTAAACAGCTTTATTTTATATAAACTATCGATATGCACCATTCCAACATCTATTACCAACATCCTTATGCTCGTACAATGCTGACAGGAATGATGTGATCACTTACCAGCCCAATCTCAGGTTGCATTCTTAGAATTACGGTGTTTCCATCATAGGATGGAAGAATCCCATTGGACTCAGGGCTATTTGGATCACATGTAAAGTCAGTATCCTCTCCTCAGCTTGTTGACTTACTGATCACTTTCCCTTGATATTGACAAAATGGAGGCCAGCCAGGAAGGCAGAAGAGCCAGGAACTCCATCACATGAGAAATTCAGGAGTATCTGAAAGAACCAAGCTGATTGGAGAAGAGAAAACTTTGGCCAGGGGTGGGGAGGTCAAAGAGAGCACTGTAACAGCTTTAAACATCCAAAGGATTATCGTGTGGAAGAAAAATGACACTTGTTCTACTTGACTCCAGATGGTAGAACTCTGAGTAAGGGCGAGAAGTTAGGAGCAGCTTTAGGCTTAATGTATAAGAATGTAACTCCTGTTTCATTCTTTATATTTGTTTCCTGCTTTGTAGCATAGTGTTTGAAACAATAGAAGGCACTTAATAGATGCTTGTTCATTGTTTGATGAGGGATACTCATGATATTTAGCTGGGTAGAGTTAACTGAGGTTTGTGAACTTTTTTTTTAAATTTATTTTTCACATGTTTGGTTTTCAGCATTGATTTTCACAGGCGTTTGAATTACAAATTTTCTCCCCATTTCCTCCCCCCTCCCCACTCCAAGATGGCATACATTCTGGTTGCCCTGTTCCCCAGTCTGCCCACCCCTCCGTCGCCCCATTCCCCTCCCATCCCCCTTTCCCTTCCTTTCTTGTAGGGCAAGATAAATCTCTGTGCCCCATTGCCTGTGCATCTTATTTTCTAGTTGCATAAAAAAAACTTTTTTACTTTTGAACATCTATTTTTTAAAAAA
>CM053628.1:28641109-28659688 GCA_028646595.1 Phalanger gymnotis | reverse complement strand
GTGGGTTCTGCAGCTCTAGAATTGGTTCAGAGCCATTGTTTTATAGGTTTTTGGAGGGACTAGGTGGGGAGCTCATGCCAGTCACTGCTTCCCAGCCGCCATCTTGGCTCCGCCCCCCCGGTTTGTGAACTTTTAAAAAAAATTTTGACAACTATATTTCAGAATTGGTTTCTTTTGTAATACTATATATTTTTAATGCATTTAACACCAGTATTCTGAACAGGGATCTAAGACTTTGCCAGACTGCCAAAGGGTTCCATGGCCCCAAAAGAGTTAAGAATCCTGGTTTCCAGTCATTCAAGAGAAGAATGAGTTGCCTTGGAAGGCAATGACCCTCCCCCATCTCATGAGATGTCTTCAGGTTGCGACTGTTGTGGAAGTAATGGACCAGTCTGGACTAGGGGATCTATGAGGCCTCTTCCAACCCCCAGATGCTTCTCTGAGGTTTCAGGGACAGAGATTTTGCAACAACATATGGAAGAGCTAGACATTTATTAAAGCCATCTGGAAATGAAATAGGTGAGCATATCAAGTAATGAACTCCCCATCACTGGTAGTGTCTAAGGAAAGGCTGGATGACTATCACCTGTCAAGAATACTGTAGTGAGTATTCATATATGCCTAAGGGATATGGACTGGGTGCCCTTTGAAGTTCTTTTCATCTTCAAGATTTGGTGATTTCATAATGAATAGGATGAAAATAAACCAAATGTATCTGGAAGACATCTTCTAGGGAGGCAGTTTCATCTCTAGTGCTCAAACTATTACCTAGGTTGACTGTATTGAGCTGATGGTCCATTATCAAATTCTGACATCTGTTGTTCATTTGTTGCTAAGGGAACAGAGCCCATTTTCCAGTAGTCCTACTGTAATGAGGCAAGTTATAATCTTTCAGATTGCTATATCAAATTTATATAAGTTGGAAATTATGAATAACATGGTGAGGTCTCTTGTGCATACAGGAGGAGAGAGGGAGGGAAAGGAGTATAGTCAGCTTCATCTCACACAGACATCCATGTGGATATGGCCACAGGCAAAGGTGAAGAGAATTCTGGGGCAGTGCCTGACAGAGCAAGACTCTGGAGAGAGACCTTGGTGACTCCCCTGACTTAGGGAGCACTGGAACCTTGATGATGGCATGGTAAGAGAAAGAATGGAGGCTGTCATGATGCAAGAAGAGGGGAAAAAAAACTATTCCCTCTTACTTAAAAGGGAGCGCATGAAGTTCATAGAGGGCAAAGGGAAAGAACTATATTCAAAATGGGAATAAATTTACAGAAAAGCTACATTTTGTTGGTGCTTTGTTCCATATTTTGCTCCGTGTCTTTTGTTACAACTCAGAACTGACTCAGAACTTCCTAACTGTGTGACCCTGAGCGAGTCATTTATCCTCAGTTTCCTCACCTGGAAAATGGGGAGAATAAAAGTACCTTCCTCCTGGGGTTGTTGTGAAGATCAAATGAGATGATAAATAAAAAGAGCTTTGCAAACATCGAAACACCACAGAAATGTGAGTTGCTGCTGCTTTGGTGGCATCTACTTAATAGATTTCTAGAATGTTACTAAACCAAGGTTTTCTCTTTCTTTTCATTTGTAAATGAATAGGGGAAATGCAGAACAGCTCAGACACACTCACCTACTATCTCTTTTCAGTATCAGGATCAATTTCAAGAGAGAGCTGGGGGAAAATGTTTTCCCAATGGTTACAACCTTATCCTAAAACCAGCAATGGGAGCTATCAAGCAAACAAATGCAATTTCCAGAAAATCATTACCCAGACAATTGGCATTTGGGTGAAAACAGGCATGTTTCAGCTACATTTCTCTGCTTCATTAACCCACGGTATCTCCATGTGTCTGCCTCCAAACACGTTCAGGACTGATGTTGGGAAAAACCAAACTCTAATCTCATTCTCGGGTGCAGCCGATTGTTGAGACTCTCTGCCACTTTCAACCCTGCGACAAGCCACAGGCAGATAGATCACCAAGCAGCATCCTCTCACCACAATGTCACTTGCATCCATCCCTCTTGTTTTTATACTTTTTGCCACCTCTAGAAGCTGCCTTCCTTACTCTCCATCTAGACTACCTCACTGTCTCTTCACCATTATTTCCATTAATACTCTCCTCCCTGCCGTTCCATCAATCCATCTATCACACTACTGCCAGATTAGTTTTCCCCACATCCAGATGTGATCATCACTGCTCTGCTCAAAATCCGTCAATGGCTCCCAATGACTCACCTACCACAACTCAAGCGCCTTAGCCTGAAACTCTAGCTCCTCCATAATCCAGGGCCACCTACTCATCAAGCTCCTTGTGCTTATCACTCTTCCTCCTTTGGTCCCTCGTAAGTTCTTTGGTCTTTCCTGTTTCCATGTCTCGCCTCAGGTTGTTGTTTCCTGTGGCTCAGAAACCCTCTTCTTCCCCCTCTGACCAAGTGTGAGCCCTCTTTTAAGCCCCAGCCCCAAATTCTACCTTTTCTATGAAGCCTATTTTGATATAACTGGTAAAAGGAATCTACCCAGGTGCCGTAGATGCCAAGGGCACAAAGCAGTTCCAAGAGGTCAGCTAGTGCCCAGGCCTGCATGGTCAGCAGACCGTCCTACTCACTGCTGGTGTTCAAAAGTGTGATGGTAGAACCTAGTTCTGATGGGAGTGGTTCAGGTGGCAGGGCAGTGGGCAGTAATAAAAGGAAGAAGGACAGTGGGATTACAGGCTGTGAGCTCAAAGACACCTTTATCTTACAGATTCGCCCAGGGTGACAGAATGTCAGAGACGTGATTCAAAAGTGAGTCTTCCTGACTCCAAGTCTAGCATCCACCCTATACTGCCTATTAGGCTGGCAGGTGTGAAGGAGAGGAAGTGTGGTATAGTGAATAATGAACTGGACTTGACACCAAATCTGTCCTTAGACACTTAATGGCTGTGTGACCTTGCACAAGTCATGTCTTTGGGTCTCAGTTTTCTCATTTGTAAAATGGAAATGTTGGCTACGAAGGCCTCTAAGGTCTCTCCCAGCTCTCAGTTGAAGACCCTATGACCCTGTAAGGTTTGTGCAGAGGGAAGTGTCAGAAAGAATGAGAGAGCTTAGGAGTCCGTGTGATTGGGGATGCTGTGTCCTGGGTCACAGGCTCTCCCTGAGGGATTGGAGACTGCGATGGGAAAGCAGAATCTGCATATGTTAACTATGAATTTCTGAGCTCTCTGTCATCTTCAGCTGGGCAAAGAGGGTACCTGGGGTAGGGGAGGGGGATGCACAAAGGACCTTGAGCTCTGGGTGTGAGTGCTCATGACAAGGCCTGGGATACGTTGTGGGATCTCTCCAGTGAGAAATGATCTCCCCACCTCCCAAATTGCCATCACTCCTTACTTGCAGCTCTCTTATGCATTTAGGATGGATTACTTTAGCATAGAGCTATTTGAATTATTTGGGTTACATCTGCCAACTCCTTGAGTGTAGGACAAAGATGGCACATTGAGTGCCAACAACTAAATTGAGCATAAAGTTACAAATAGCCCAAAGGGCAAAGGAAGGATACTCTGAATGGGCAACATCACATGACCAGCAATGACTTGCATACTAGAAGCGGCATAAAAGCCATTTTTTGCAGATCTGTGTGAGTGGAAAGGAAGGTAGACCAGCCATGTAGCGGGAATGAGATCATAGGATCCTAGCTCTAGACTTGAAAAAGATCAGAGACCATCTAGTCCAATTCCCTCATTTTACAACTGAGGAAACTGAGCCCCTGCAAAGGGAAGGGACTTGGCCAAGGCAAAGCAGAGGATCCCAGGCCTCAGAGATCATCTGGTCCAAGTTCAGAATGACAGAATTTAAGAGTTGAAAGTGCCACTGGCAGCCACATAGTCCAACTATAAATCATTAGAACAGATGGCTTATGTGGTACACTGTTACCCACTGCCCCCTCCTCTAGGTAACTAAAGCCCAAGAAGCCATTTAGGACACTGGCTCATCTTTGGGGCTTTATTGGAGACAAGTGAACAAAAGCTTCACAGGGATGCAGAGACAGCAATAGGTTGCAGAGACATTGGCTCCACTAAAGATTCCAACATTTGCTGTTTCTCTCTGGATGTCTTTGGGACCAGAGACTCAGAACTGGAAGGGACCTCACGGACTACCTAATATAATCCCCCCATTTCATAGAGGAGGAAACTGAGGCCCAGAGAAAGGAAGGAACTTAAGAGGATAGGATCACAGGGCTGGAAGGGTCTTAGAGGCTACCTAGTCCAACCTCCTCCATTTTATAGATGAGGAAACTGAGGACTTGTCCAAGATCCTACAGAAAGCAAGGGGCAGAGCTAGGATTATGACTCCAATCCTGGGTGCTCTGACCACTATACCTCACTGCCTCCCTGCTGAACTGGAAGTTCCAAAGGGACCAATACTGGGTGACAGATGAGCTATGTATGTTCCCAGCACCTTGATCTATACACAGAAAACATTTTCTCTGGTTTGTTGAGTTCTTGGCCTTAGAAGCTTCTAAACTGTAAAGCAGGTTTATCTCTTAAAGTTTTGGGCAAGTCACTCTTCCCATCACTTTTACCTACTACTCATCCTCCGGGGTGGTGGGAGGACTTGTTAGCTTTGAGAAAACATTTCGCATACCAGGGCAAAGCAACAGAATTATAAATAAGCTCCATGGGAAACCCACGCAGGAAACAGCATCGGCCCTTCCCCGAAGGCATGGAGAGCAAGTCTGATTCATTGAGGAATACTTCAAATGTGGGGACTGGATGCCTGCCAGTATGGTGGGTTGGGAGGCGGGCACAAGGGATGCTGCTCCACCATGTGCTAACTGCTGTGCCAGCGTTCAGTTCAAATCGATGTCAGTCCCCATTTAGAAAATGATGGGGGCTCTGGGTGTAGATTCATTACAGGCAAAGGACAGGTAAACAGGAGGAGAGTTAATGCAAGAAGTGGAGGGCAGCATGGGAAATGGGAGAGTGGCTAGACATGGTGACAGGAAGATCTGATTCCCGAGAAGTTACCGAACCCCCTGCATCCTCCATTTGGATTTCTCTTAAAAGGGGATGGTGATAACACTTGGAGGAACTACCTCAGAGATAAACTATATAAAGCACCATATACATGGCAGCTAGGGATAGGGAGTGATTTCAATGATTTAAGGAACTCCCAGGTGAGGAAACTTCCTCTACCAATACAGGTTGGCACATTGTAACTTTGTAACTTATAGTCAAGAGTTTTTCTGAGCAGTCATGTTAAGATCTAACGGAAAAGGATCCCTTCAGGCCATATATTGACTTAGAAAACCCTAAATTAAGACTATCTGGGCTTTGTTGTGTTTTTCTTTATTTTGTTCAACATTTCCAAATTATATTTTCATCTGGATTAGGCCCCACTCATGAGGGTTTTAGGTGGACTTGCTGGACTTAAAATTTGGCCCCTGGCCTAGAGCACTGAGAAGTTAAATGACCAATGCAGGGTCACACAGCCAGTGTATGTCAAAGGTGAGGCTTGGCCCCAGGTCTTCCTGGATCTAAGGTGTCCATCCACCAATCCACACCCCTCTCATAAATGTTAGCTATGACTGTTAGTCAGTCAACAAATATGCCTCAAGCTCCCACAAGGCACAACAGATGGACTGGACACTTGTGCAGTATAGAGGAACACTGGAAAATTCACTGTATTTGGAGTAAGAAAACCTGGGTTGAAGATTTGACTATCTTCCTTCACAGAGGCATGATGTTGGGCAAGTCATTTTAATTCTTAAGACCTTACTTACTTTATCTGCAAAATAGAAGTGAGAACATCTACCCTACCCGCTGCAAATGGTTTCCAAGAAGACCAAGTAAGATACTCTGTGCAAGGCCTTGAAATGGTAAAGGCTAGTGTAATAATCGCTACCATGTAGTGCTTTTCGATTTTGTCTGTCACAGTGGCTGATGTGAAACTGGCACCCCCTGCAGTACGGAAAGTACAAGAAGGCACGCTAGGTAGATTCTGTATGGAGGATTCCTAGATGGCTAGAGACAAAGGTATCACAGGATGAAAGAATTTGGGATGTACCAGGGTGATAAGGGCTGTAGGGAAGGGGTAGGAAGTGCCACTGTTGGTGAAATTGCAGATGCCCCCGAGGTTGATGCACACTCTGTGTACGCATCGACTCCTTCTACCAGATTGTGATCTCCTTTGAGGGTGCCCTGTGCACCTCTCCCTAGGGTCAACCACAGTACTTTGCACACTTAATAAATACCGCTCTATTTGTATACAGTCCAGTGGCTCCAGCTGATCTATGAATCAATGTTAAATCAAGCAAGCAATTCGTAAGCGCTCGCTATGTACAAAGCCACCATGCTAATTGCTGGAGATGGGAATAGTAAAGTCACTCCCTACTTCGAGGGGCTCACACCCTAATGGGGAAGATAACACCCAGGGAAAGTCTCAGTTACACATCAGATGGAAAGTTCTCATGGTCCTGAAGGGGCAGCAGCAAAACAGATGGTAAGGTCACTCCTTTAATGTCATTTCTACTGAGAAAGTCATGTCAGTTTCTGATCCTGAACCATTTTGACAAAGCTAAGATCTTTGGTGGCAAGAATGGGTGTCAGGAGCTATGGCTAGAGCTCCTACAGGAGCAGCCCCCAGGCTGTATCTCTCCAGGTCCTGCTTCACAGGATGGTGGCTGAGGGCACTGGGCTGGAAGCATGGCAGTCCCCTAGGCTTTGGGTTCAGGGGCCTGGGCTGTCTCTGTCAGGGTCTGAGGGGAGACAGTGGCCAAGATGGTGGTGGTTTGACTTGCCTTCCTATCTCTCCATCAGGGGACTCAGATGCTTCAACTAGGCTAGCTTGCCTGCATTGTAATTTCATCATGTTGGATTCCAGCCTTGGCTCTATCATTTGCTATCTGTAAGACCTTGGGCAAATAAATCCCTTTCCCCTACTGGTCTTAATTTCCTCATCTGTTACCTGACAGGGTAGGGAAAAATGGCCTCTGAAATCATTCTATGATTCTAAAGGTAGATCTCTCCAATGTTACCTGGTAAGGCTATGTGACCCTCACCCACCCTCCTGTAACTTTGCCACAGGGTAGACACCCAACATGAGGGGGTCTCCCTTGTTTTCTCTTGACCAAGGATACCAGTGGGCCACATGAGTGGTCTTTCACGCACATGGACAACCAATTTTCCTTTTTACTCGTGTATTCCTTCGATGCCATCTTATATGTGAGTTCCTCTTGCTAATTTTTTTTAATACCAAATGCTATAAGACAAAGTTTGTGGCTCAAAGTTACTGATTCTAACTGCAGCTGATCTCTAAAAAGGCAAAGATTAATAAGGGATGGAGTGAGTTTGAAATCTTCTCACCAAGTTCAATGAACAATATTGTGGTAAAGACTTGGCAATCACTGCCATTTGGATTCTTACTAAGTCCAAAGGGGAAGGAGCCAGCCCCAGGATCTAGATTACAGATGGAAACAGCAACCCCTATTAGGATATCCACTCTGCAATCTGGCTGTGAATAGCTTAAGGCATTAGAAGGAAGACCTAATTCTGGCCTGGGCAATTAACTTTCATAGTCTTACATCTCAGCTGTCAATATTCTAGTAGCTACACAGAGGACAACACTTAGAGCAAAGCAATTCATTAGTGAAAAAAGGCAATGCCATGCCACTTCAAAGCTGGGGCTGGCGGAACACCCATCCTGAAGATGGGCCTGCCCACTGCTACCCCCAACTGTCTGGGATCCCTTGCACTTTGGAAAACTCCCCTTGGAAAAGGCTTGCCGGGGATTTCAAGGACACCACTCTCCTGGTCCACATATTAAAAGAAATGCTGCCAAAGTAAGCAGAGG
Organism: Phalanger gymnotis; assembly: GCA_028646595.1. Taxonomy (NCBI): domain Eukaryota; kingdom Metazoa; phylum Chordata; class Mammalia; order Diprotodontia; family Phalangeridae; genus Phalanger; species Phalanger gymnotis. The sequence continues at coordinate 28,651,855 of CM053628.1, read as the reverse complement.
CCATGGAGCCAGCATGTCAGTTCCTTGACCCAGTGGGTCAGGGACCTCTGGTGGTGATGAGGGGCAATTACTAGCCCTGGACCTAAAGACCATTCCTAGGGGTCACATGCCCCCAGGAGGCACTCGGTGGCTCCTTGCTGACTAATTGTCCTGGCTAACCTTTTGTGTCATCCCAGACAAATACTTCAGGATGCTTGGTTACTTTTCTAGTGCTTGTATTACCATTCAACTTGTTCCAGGAGTAGAAAAGGAATAATGAAACTATTCTGCCTCAACTTTCTCATCTAGAACGTGGGATGGTGATGCTCAGAGAATGGAATGCTACATGGACTTAATTACTGCAGAAATTCAACAACTATCAGAAAGAAACTGATGAACTAGAAACCCAAAATGCGGTGCAGAGACTAGAGCTTTGGAAGCAGTGGCCCTGAGTTCAAATCTAGGGCTCTGCTACTAACTACCCATATGTTCTTGGGCAAGTCCCTTTACCTTTCAAGACCTCAGTTTCCCCCTTTATAAAATGAGGGCTGGACTAAGTGATCTCTATGGTCCTTTCCAGCTCTATATCTAGTCCCCTAAGTCGCTTTACCTCCTTGTGCCTCAGTTTCCTCATCTGCCAAATTAAAGGCTTGGGCTAGCTGATCCCTAAGATTCCTTCCAGCTTTGAATCTAGGATCCCCTTTCTACTTGAGCAGAGCTGCCTCTAGCATCTCTGCAATTCACACTGATGACCCTGGCAATCCTACCCAACACTGCCTGGCCAAGGGAAGATTCTGCCATGCCTAGAACATGCAAACAATATACAGCAGAATAAGAGAATCTCCGAGGTGAAGAGCCTCCAAAAATGGAGGAAAACTTAGCACTCCTAGAGCATGCTAGTTCATTGAACTTCCCATGTATTCTTTAATGACCCAACTCATTTTGTTCCATTTCATGGCCATTCAGTTCCCAGTCTTATAGCTGGAAGAGAACATGGAAGATTCAGCACAAATCCATCTCCATTCATGAAGGGACAAAAACTTCAACAGCCTTCAAAGCCCATGCCTGCGTGAATGGTGGGTCAGCACCAATGATCGGAGGCTCAAAGATTTAGAGGTAGAAGGTACCTTTAAAAGCTATCTACTATAGTCTCACCCCTACTGGAGGGGAAGTGACTTCCCCAAGGTCATGCTTAGGATCTGAGATCTAGAGATGGGAGGGACCTCAGAGGCCAGCTACTTCAACTCCCTGAGAGCCAAGAGTATGGACTGACCTGCCCAAGGTCACTCTTCACATAGACAAGAAAGCATATAAGGGTCACTAGGTTCACTGCCAAAGGGAAGACAAAGTTGCCCGGAAGCAAGTCTTTTTCCTTGTCCAATCACAGAACAAAAGTGGGGAGGTGGAGACAGTCTTAGGCTCCAGGAGGAAAACGGGTGTGATCCAGTTTTAGGTTAATCTCCCACAATTGGCGGGGGGGATGCTTTGCCTTTCCAAAAGAGATTAATTACAAGCATCATTATAAGAATGACCTTCCTCAAAGTTCTCGAATGCTTCCTTGCGGTGTGTAGGGGATTCTATGTTTTAAAAGCAGGCGGTCCTACCTGCCTCACTAGAAAGGCTGTAAGCACAGGCCTGAGAACACAACTGGATTTTTGTCATCTGAGGACCAACCAAGTTACCCTAAGTGAGAGAGGCTCATCACCAGGTGGGCCACAGGGACAGGGAATTTTTGCTTGGACATCTTACTGATTCTACCCTTGAAATTATGAAAAGCCACAATCTGTGTCAACAGGAGTCCCCACACAGGTTACGAGTGGAAAAAGTTTAAGAAGTTCTGAACCAGACCAACCATTCATGTTTCTATAGCACCTTTGGTATTACAGATTCTAGTCATTATTAGTAAGGCCCAAGTGGATGAGCCAAGCCAATAAGGTTTACAAAAAAAAACCCACACTTTTCTCAAAATTAATTTGGATAACTCCATTTTATGGATGGGAAAACTAAGGCTTAAAGAGCTTAACTGCCTTGCCCGCTGTCACACACCTAGCAAATGGCTTAGCAGGGACTCAAACTCCAACCTTCTAGCCCTGGGTCATTTTCTTCTTCTATCCCATTGTGTGATTTCAACACCACACAACAACACTGAAGCACGCTCTCTGGGAGGTGCTATAGTGCAGTAAGAAGACTGCAAATCCCTTCCCTTCCCTGGCCTCAGTTTCCTACTCTGTCCAATAAAAAGGTGGACTTCAATGATGTTGGAAGTACCTTTTCCTGCTCTAAATCTGTTCCTCTCCTCTTTTAATCTGCACCATGCAAACTTTTGAAAAAGAATTTGTGCCAAAATAGTGAATTTCTATGGGAAATAGACTTTCCTCAAGCGCATTAAGCTCCCGCAGCTCCACAAAGTCCAGAATTCAAACACTCAGGAGCCAAATGCGTGGCAACCGCAATGTTCGTCACAGAGCCAGAAATCATGCCCGTTGGATTCTATCCTATCTGTCCCACGAAGAGCCAAAACGTCCCAGAAATTCAAATATCTCAATAATTGAATGAGTAAAGATATAGAAAGTTCTCTGTCAACCTTAAAGAAGTTAATAAGAAATAAATAGGAAATTCTGGTTATTTTTATGATTAATAAGACCCAAGTGAACCAGACAAACAAAAAAGGAACTGTCCAAAGCAGAAGTTGTGGGAAGGGACAGAGTGCTAGACCTGGAAAGGGCACAGACCCGGCTTCAAATCCTGCCTCTGACACTTACTTGCTACACGACAAGGAACAAGTCATGTAATGTTTCTGAGCCTCAGTTTGTCATCACTAAAATGGGGTAACATCTGTCATATTGAAACTCACAATATTGTTGGAAGAATCAAGTTATATGATTTAGGGGCATAGTGACTTGGAGTCAGAAAGTCCTGGGTTTGAGTCCTGCCTAAGATGACAACTAGCTGAGTGACACTAAGCAAGTCACTTATCCTAGCTACGCCTCAAATTCCTCCTCTACAAAATGGAGGAACTGGACTTAATGGTCTCCAAAGTCCCTTCCAGCTCTGCATCTATGATCCTAAGTATTTTAAGCATTTGTTAAACTTTAAAGCCCTATATAACTATAAGCCATGATCCTGATAAACCATAAGAATATACTAGAAGTCTAGAGTTCTGCACAGAGGATGAAACATAGTCATCATAGACTGATGATAGGTCATTGGAAACCCACAATTTTTTTAAGAAGACATACCCAATTGTACCAATTTGAGGGACACGAATTGGAGAATACCAAGTACATGGATATTGGGATACAAGCCCCCACCAAGGAAGGCAAGAACACTTTGGGACTGGAGGGGAATATCAAGGTCTCTTAGACAGTAAACAGAGGTCTTGTTTCATTTTTATGATTCAAGAGCCTTGGATAGGTTCCTTCCCTTTGCCACTGAAAGCCCCTATCTTGGCTCAGTCAGGTGGCTGACTATTCTATTTAATAAAATCCTTCCCACATTCCCTTGGGTGTTCTAGGATTTTATGAATCTTGAAAATTTAAAAAGCTCTTTTTGCATTGAGCTACAATCCAGACCTGGAGAACCATGTTCGATGTGACCATTGTGACAGTACATGGACAGGACAGACTACTGGCCAGGAGTACAATGTGCGGGTGATGCCAACATTGTATGATTGTATGATACACTATGGATTGGACATATTTCATCTTCCTATTGGAGTTAAAGGACCTGCATTCAAATCCTGCCTCTGACGCTGACTAACTATGTGACCTTGGGCAAATTGCCACTTCACTTTCCTGAGCCTCAGTTTCCTACTCTGTAAAATGAGTGGGTTGAACTCGATGGCATATAAGGTCCCTTCCAGCTCTGGCTCTATGAGCCTATGAGAGTACAAGATCAGAAGCTCTATGAGGCAAGGCAAAGGCCCCAATCGCTTCTAGGCTGGGCACCCCTCTCCCTGGAAAGGTGCGAAAGGATCTGTATACAGTAGGAACCTGAATAATTGTGCATTAGGAGTGAAATGAACAGAGACCAGCACCATTTTCCCAAAGCAAGATAGTTATGTGCAATCAAAGGAATCTGTCATTTGAATGACTCTAATGGGAACTTACTGAGAAGAAAAAGGGAGAAATAACTCCCTGATTGTTCTGTTTTTTTTTAAAGGGAAAGGCAATTTTAAAAACAAGAGTCATTTGTTAGTCATCTGCATTTATCTATGATCCTCAGGACATGTTGAAAATCTGAACATTTTGACAACTGAGAGATTCATTTTCTTCTCTGTCTTTGATCTCTAAACTATGCAGAGAAGAGATTCTAGCTCTGAGAAGTTTCCTTCATCCCAACTTTCTCTTTCCTAGCTTATGTTCACCAACACGTCTCATGCAAGCCCTGGTTCAAATTCTGGGCCCACCTCTTGTTACCTGGGTGACCCTGGGGTTCCTTCATTTCTCTGGACCACTCAGTGCCCTCTTCATGTAGTGGGGCTGGATTAGATGGTCTGAGCCTTCTTCTAGGTCTAAATCTAGAAAGCCAAAAGCCTATGATCAGATGGTACCCAGGATTCTTTCTAGCTCCAGATTTATGAGATCATGTTCCTTTTCACACTAGGGCAAAGATAACTTAGCTGGGTGGCAAACAAATGTGGGTGGTGGTGGTGAGGGGAGTGGTATCAAGCTTCATCCTAAGGTAGTTTGGAGGCAATACTTCCCACCTCCTTCCTGGTTCTTTCATATACTACCTTTCCCCACTGGAATTCCATGAAAGCTCTTTCCATGACAATAAAAAAGATAGAAAGATAGGATTGAGAATGGAATTAACCACTCCAAGGTCAAATTTTGAGGCTGTGATCCAGATGAGTAGGAAGTCAACTCCCTAATGCCCCACAACCTTGGTATAGATAGGCTTATTCCAAAGGTCCAGAGGACTCTCAGAGTGGGTTGGTTGAGGGAGGAGGGGAAGTAGCCCCATCCATACCAGAGCTGAGGATGCAAAGGACCTGAGCTACACACTGTCAGAATAAGCCACGTGCCAGATACCCCAATAGGGTACTGTTAATTTGACCTTCTTGGAGCAACACCACCCTTACTGGGCTAACCTTAGGTCCAGCTTGAATGCAAAAAGAGGTTGCATGTCATGGTAGAAAAAGCGGTAGTTGGGCAGCAAGTTCTGGGCTGCAATCTGATCTCTGAAAAATATTAGCTGTGTTTTCCTGGGCAAGACTTCTCTGGACCTCAGTTTTCTTTGACATAAATGGGGATAATAACACTCCTACTGTGTGCTCCTAGGAGGCACTGAATAAATGCTTATTGTAGTAAAATAATTTGGATTCTTTTTATGAGGGATGGCTTTCTGGGAGGGAGGAAGGAGACATACAAAGGAAAAGTGAAGTAATTTGAAAACAAAATACAGTAATTCAAAATTATTTTAAAAAATTATTGTTTTGGAAAACAAACTAGTATAAAAATGTGAATTATGATTGTTCTCAATGTCATGAGGATTCCAATATGGTCTTGGAATTTGTGTTTCAGACAGACTAGCTCTCTCTGTACCCCCCTCCCCAATTCTGGTAAAAGATGTGTCCCTGATGATTTTTGAATTGTTTATGGTTGCTAGGTATCTTGGCCATCATAAGGGATTGGGAAGAAAAGAGCAGCTGTGGGGACTGGTAGGGACAATGGAAGAGGGACAGAAGGGGAAACTGAGCCCAAGAGGTGAGAAAAAGTGAGGTCCAGAAAGATATAATGATTTGCTCGGAGTCATACAACTCCTAAGTGTCAGAGGTGTGATACTAACTGCAGAGGGCAGCTGAGTGGCACAACGGATAGAGCGCCAGGCCTGAAGTCAGGAAGACTCATCTTCCTGACTTCAAATCCAGCCTCAGGGACTTCATAGATGTGTGATGCTGGCCAAGTCACTTAACCCCTGCTGCCTCAGTTTCTTTATCTATAAAATGGAAATCATAATATCATTTACTTCCTAGGGTTATTGTGAGGATATGATGACACAATAATTGTAAAGCAGTTAGCACACAGTAAGCGATATATCTATATATATATCTATATATATGTATATGTATATATACATATATATAGATATATATATATAATTATGAATGATCCTATCATTATTATCTGTAAAATGGGGATAATAATGGCACCTCCTCAGGCTCAAATGCAATAATAATTATAAAGTGCTTAGCAGGGGGCAGCTAGGTGGCACAGTGAGTCGAGCACTAACCCTGGAGTCAGGAGGACCTGAGTTCAAATCCAGCCTCAGACACTTGACGCACTTACTAGCTGTGTGACCTTGGGCAAGTCACTTAACCTCAATTGCCCTGCCTTCCCCCCTCCAAAAAAAAGTAAAGTGCTTAGCATAATGGTTGGCACATAGTAGGTGCTATACTAACTATTATTATCATTATAACTATTATTATTTATTTTGCTTCCAATCTTTTGTGCCCACAAAAAAGTGAGGCTATGAATATTTAGTCACATAAAGGACCTTTAAATACGAAAATAACGAATCACTCTTTCTGTCTGTGCCTCTGATGCTGGCCTTCTTCAGTTTCTCCTCTTGTAATTACAAGCTCCCTTCAAGACTCAGAAGAAAGGCTACCTCCTCCATGAGGTCCTTCCCGATCCCCTCAAATATTTAGCAAAAATACTTCTGCCAAAGTATTTTTCATTTATTTTGTACTGTAGATATCCTGAATTGACTTATCTAGGAACACACTGTCTCCCCGCCCAGCAGAATGTAACCTCCCTGAGGTCTGGGGGGGGGTGTCTCATTTTTGTCTTGGCATCCTCAGCACTTGGCGCAGTGTTTGCATGTAGAAGGAGTTAAATAAGTTCTCGTAAGGTGGCTTATAAGAGGGTGTGAAGGAATTGTCTGGCTTTTATCTTTGTGCCTAGATACGGGGGGAGGAACACAGTAGGAGTTTAATAAATGCTTGGCAAATTACCTCACACCAATTTATAAAGTTGTACCAATCACTACTTGGATGTTACCTATGCCAAGATCAATGGGAAAGTTTGAGAGATAGAGAGAGAAAGAGAGAGAGAGAGAGAGAGAGAGAGCGTGCGTGTGTGCATGTGTACATGTGTGCGTGTGTGTTGGGGGAGAGAGGAGTGATTAGAAAGTTGGCATTAGACTTTGTTCTGCCTGCAGAAAGGGGTCAATCTGGCATCCGGAGATACGAGTTCCATCTCTCTCACTAAAACTGGGTTGTAGCAGGGCAAGGATAGGATTCCTTAGCTGGGGCTCTGGGCTGCATTTCTCCATGATTGAAAAGGCTCAAGAATAAGATAAGATTGAAAACAAAATCAATAGCATAAACGATTTCAGTAATACTAGTGGGTATATCATCCTAAAACAGGAAGTCTTTAGTCTGACTTACTTAACCTTTAGTCAATTTGCACTGCCCTGGCATCAGTACTCCCTGGAGTGTCCCTGCATTATCTCTGCCTGGCCCCAGGCTAATGAGCTGGTTTACATCAGCGGTGATCATTGAAATGGACCAAGGCAGAGTATTTCTTCTTGTCAAAGCTTGCTCTCCCTTTTCTCCCTCTCTTCTGGCCAAGGAGAAACTGACATGGACTAATGGCAGCCCATCTCAAGCAGGTTCTAGTTCTCACTTTCTAGGATTTAAGAGGACAGAGAGAGAGAGGGACAAGGAGCCAAGGCCATAAGCTACAAGGCTCTAGGGGCACTCAGGGATGCTTGGAAGTAGATACATTCCTGCTAAATAGAGAAAAGGTGGCGGCCATAGATGGCTTTGGGGCTTCTGACACTCTTCGTGTGGGACCCCCTTTTGTTTTAATTCTCTGTTACGTGCTTTGGTTTCCAACTTAGAATGCCAGCATCAGAGACTGAGAGGTGGAACAGACCTCAGAGGTAATCTAGTCCAGCTTCATTCCATTGAGGCCCAGAATTCTGAGCCTTAGGTCACACAAGTATGTAATGATAGAGTCTAAATTGGAATGAAGAAGCTCTGCTTTCCAGGGCGCTTACCTTGCCAATGTACCATGCTGTGGTCATATCTATTTCAGCTTCTTCTCATAGTTATTCTTAATATTATTATTTATGATGATAATGCTAGTTATAGCCACTTTACATCATAGAAGCACTCTAAAAACAATATCATGTAGGAGTCCCACAACCCTGGGAGAGTACTATAGTTACTGTTGCCATTTTGCAGATGAGAAGACTGAGGCACAGCATGGTTAAGTGATACCCAGGGTGATGTAGCTAGTAAGCAGTACTGCTGAGGTTCAGACTTGGTACTTTAGGCTCCAAGACTCATGGTTTTCCATGGCAGAGGCTAAGAAGTGATTGACTCTTTTTTAGCCCTCCAAATTCATCGTCTTGTCCTTCAACAACCTGACTTAGATTCATGTTCTCTGTAGAGTCGTAATTCTACTTTTACCTCTCTATCAGAATAATTTATGTTTCTGTCTTCAGATTTTCATCTCTGAGAGCTTTTTATCCCTCTTGGGCTAATTTCCCTTGCTAAATTTTAGGACATCGAATTCTAACCTTCCCTGTCACTGAACCTCTTGAAATCTGCTGCCTTTGTTACTCAGGATAACTTATTACACTATACCAACTTTCTTCTTCTCTATCTCACATTCCAAGATGGAGCGATAACTTGTGCCAAGGTTGTTAATATTTCTATTTGAAAAAACAGATTTTCTTTGTTGGTCAGGTCTAGAAAAAAATCACAATTTATCTTGCCACCTCCTTTACCTCTTGAAAAATGAAATTATCATGAAGGCTGTTCTTTGTTTGAAAAGAAATAAAGTTCAACAAAAGTTCAGGTTCTGTCTCAATGCTGTATCATGCTTCTCTGCCAGGTTTAGGGTCAACTTGTCAGAGATATATTCTAAATCCTTCTTATGTCTGGGTGGTCTATAGTATACCCACGGAAGTGAATCTTCTGTTTTTTTTTCTTAATCTGTTGATGCCCTACCCAAATGTGCTCCTCCTTTAGGTACTTGGACTGTTTTCTGGTGTACTTATTTCAATGTTATACAAAGGTGGCTTTTCTGGCCTGCCTCTTACCAATTCTACTCCTTTGGAGTAAATTTTCCCCTTCTAGAGCCATATTGTAGGCACTGGTACTACCTTGCTAAGTAAGGCTCAGCGACAATGATGAGTCACAAACTTGCCCCCTTGAATCTGATTTTTTGGTTAACCTTGTTCATTACCCATACTTTGTACTTCGTATGTAGACTTCTGAGGCTACGGATTTTACTGCCGACCCTTCTTGAATTTTGGCTCCTCTGTTCATTAATGGTCTTTTTTGCTGTCCTGCCTATGGCATACCTGCTACAACCCATATTATCTGCTTTGGCATCTGTATATATGACACTTTCTCCCTCCCATGGGCTATGAAAATTTTGATGACTAGAATCATGATGGAAGTATCCCGCTGTAAGATAGAACTCTGCTTCTTTACCATGAGTTTTAACAGGAAAATAGAGCTAGACAGAATCTTAGTGATCACCGATTTCAAGCCCTTTGTGTTACCCAGAAGGAAATTGAGATCTAAAGAAGAGGAGGGATATATCCAAGGTCACAACATCAGTTAGCAGCAAAGCCTATGTTAAAATCTTGTCTCCTGACCGACCAGTCTAGCACCCTTTCTACTATACCATATTTTCCAAAGTGAAGTGCTTCTCCCTCCATTTATGGTCAGGAGATTAGAGATTGAGGCGGATATGGGACACCAGAGGTCACCCAGATTCAGAGGGTCATAGACGGAGTTAGAAGGGACCTGAGAGGTCATCTAGTCCAATCTCCTCTTTTTTGTTGAGGCCATACTGCTTGGTCACATGTGTGCATGACATTAACAAATGGCATGAACTTAAATTAAAGAAAGGCTCATGGCACCAATGCAATGGTCATTAGAATGGATGGATGATGCTGTTCGTTGTATTTCTGCAGAAGCAGATGTGCAGATGGCATGAAACCGGGGAAAAGCTATGGGGAGTTAGGAGTGCTCATGGAGTTCTCATCCCTTAGCAGTGTGACATTAGTAGACTCCACTCATTTCCAGATGTTCCACTCAGTTGCCAGCCCATCCCTTTCCTGAAGTTTAATCTGCCAACTCCTTCAGAGAGGAGGTGCATGTAAGATATATCAGAATGACAAGTGGAACTTTTCTTTCTCCGTTCAGGTGGGATGTGGATAGATGTGGAGCTGAGAGCAGCTCCCATGAACCTCTGTTTCAATCAGAGCCATGTACATCTTGATGAAATTGACCTACTGACCCTCAGACAGTGACTCTGATGAGAGTGGGAGGTGCATGGGTGGGGGCTGACACACAACAAGGAAAATTATAAGCTGTTGGGAGCAGATGAATAAGACTATTACCAATGCACAGGTTAATGTGCTACTCAGAAAGTCAGTCATTTGAAAAAGAAATGGAATCATAAATAACTCCAGGCAGGTGCCACTGTGTTGTTAAGCAAAATTATCTCATTAGCATGGCTTTTGTTTCTTTTGAGTGGAAGTACTTTCAGTTGTTAAGTGCTAAGCCCCAGGCCCAGGGCCCTGTCAGGTGTGAAACCTGTGTGGGTGTGGATTGGTGACTTAGGAGGGGCCAGCTTGGGAACCAATGGTCTCTGGTCATTGAGGCGGGGCTTGAGAACGCCAGAAGCTCGGCTGCGAGGAGGGGTGAGCCGGGAGACAACTTCAGCAGCGGCGGCGGCGGAAGATGTGGAAGCCAGAAGCTGCGGAAGCCAGAAGCTGCGGAGGCAGGAAGCTGCA
>CM053628.1:28613165-28640609 GCA_028646595.1 Phalanger gymnotis | reverse complement strand
AACATGATTTGGCTAAATACTCTCTTGCTTTTCTGTGGCCTCCTGGTTGCCCTTGTGAAATGGGCTTTCTGGGCCTGGAGTCTTTTTGTCAAGATGTTGGAATGGGGAGGCTGGTTCAAGTTTTTGCTGCGGTGGGGCCTAAATAAATTTCTTGTTGTTTTCTCCTTAGAGAATCTCTCATACCTTGCGATTTCAGACCGTTCAAACATATACATGATTATATTTGAGATCATAAATTCGGCCTTCCTACTACAGCCACACAATCTATAGTTTTACCCTCCACTGATGTGTTGTTTTGACATTTTGTCCCGTGTCTGTGTAGGACTCCGCCACGTTACAACTTCTCTTGACAAGGAGGCCAAAAAACATCAATGGTACAGACTGCCTGACTCTGGGAGCCAGAAAGGGGCCTTAAGTGATCATTTAGTTCAGCTTCACATTTGACAGATGAGGAAAGTTAGGCCCAGAGAGAGGAAGGGGCTTGGTCATCCTCACATGAGAAACTGTGGCCTTCCAGCTCCAATACCAAAGCACTCAGTTCAGAGAAACATTTAACTGTATTGGGACAGCTGAGAGCAGCTCCAATGAGCTTTTGGGAGAAAAGGGCCAAACTCCAGGACCAGAACGATGGATGGGATGCAGAACCCAAGACACGCAAAGTGACTAAAGAAACATTGATTCTCACGGAGACCAATTGAGCGTATGAATATACTGAGGCATGCTGGGTAGGAAAAAGTTAGGATGGACTGCCAGAATCTTCCTCTGTCTACTCTTACTTGAATTCTCGTACTCTCACTTCTGTCCCCCTGGCTATTAGTGTTGTATAGAGGAACGACCAATGGATTTGAAGTCCAATCTATCATTTACTACTGTGTGTGACCTTAGGGAAGCTCCAAATTTTCTCTAGGCCTCAGTTTCCTCATCTGCAAAATTATAGGGCTAGGCCTCTGGGGCCCCTTCCAACTTCAAATCTATGTTCCTTGATGAACCCATGCTGGTTGGCTCCAAAGCAACACAACCCCACTAATTCTTTTATCCAGCCCATCCCTTAACACACAGATGCATGCTATAATCATAATTCTGCTCCAAAATTATTGTCTTAAAATGAATTACGACATTTAGAATGCTTCATACAATGAGTTACTCCAGTGACTAAGCCCTGAACCTGATGGCAATGCGACACTGAGTCATTCAGATCAATTCTCATTAAACAATTTTTATAGAAACTTGACAGATGAGCTAAAAGAAGGTTGTAGGATGGGTGAGCTCCTAGATATTCGAGCATGGGTATTAAAGATGTACCAGTGGAATTGACGAGTGATAAACTGTCTATACCAGGTTACACCATATGACACTAGGATGCACCATATGGATCGGGCGCACAACAATCTTAGTTCTGGTTTAAATCAGGATTTCATGTGCTGTCATACGGCTTAACCCAACTAGAAGACTGGAAAAACAAGAAAGAGCTGGAAGATTGGCAAAATGGTGGCAAATTAGCACCATAGCATGTTCAGTGTTGAGAGTGCTATGTGACAGTGGAAGCAGAGTACATTGGGTCACAGCATTATCAGGAGGAAAGTACTTTAGGACTAATAGGAATATGAGTTATTACCATTATCACTAAAGAGGTCACTTTTTCATAAGGGACTAATCACCAGATCGAACATTTGGCTTTGTCTTCATCATTCTCAACCTTTTTGCATGCTGGGCTTTGGTGACCACCCCCTCTTTGCCAAACTCTACTGCTCCCTTGGCTTTTCCTTCATTTTCCTGGTTCTCTCTGACTGACAAAAGCATACATCATAGGTAGAATTGCTGAAAAGTATTTATCACTTATCCTTACAGTAGCTGCTGAAGGTTCAGAAACAGTCTACCACTCAATGGGAGAGTTTTGAGCCCTGAACCTGAGAGGGGCTAGTAGTCAGACAGGTACACAAGGGGCTTGGGCAAAGCGGTCAAGTCACATGGCTTTGAATGAAGGCTAATCAGAGAACAATTAGTATTCTGAGGCCAGATGAACTACCGCATTATGGAACTACTTTCATTCAAATAGAATTATTCTGGAGCAATGCAAGATTTTGGGAGGCAATAGCTGAACCAGTATGTGATTTCCTCACAACAATCCAGTGAGGTAGGAAGTATAAGTGGTATTATGCCCATTATACAGATGGAGTGACTAAGAATCAAAGAGAGGATAAATGATTTTCCCAAGGGTATACCACAAATAGGTGTCAGGGTCAGTACTTGAACCCAGGTCTCTATAACTACGTACTTTTTGTGAGGCAACCATGCCTCTCAAAAATGCTGGTTTGATCGAGAAAGATGAGGATAAATGAAGAGGGATCTTTCAGGCAGAACTTTCTAAATGATAAGGGGTTCTATCTGTTAGACTTCTCACCTTCCCATTTCCTGCTCCTAAGGCAATTGCTGAACCAAAGGGCCCCAGAGACTGACTATGGCGCTAGAACTCTGCTGTCCTGACCAACGACCCCTAGGTTTGCTGTACATTCTCCTCTTTTCTGCCACTTAGGACTCTGAAATTATGCAAAGTTCATTTCAAATGCCACCTCTTCCAGGAAGCCTTTCCTGATGCCTCTGGTGGTTAGAATTCTCCCTCTCCACAAGTTATTTTGTATTTTAAAGTGTTACAAAATCACAGATTTGTATGTAGCTGGAAAGATCCTTGGAAGTCCCCAGAGTCCAACTCCACTCATTTTTACAGATGAAGAAAGAGAAGCCCAGAGAAGGGAAATGACTTGCCCAAGGTCACAGATCACTGCAGAACTTGTAAAGAAACTCAGGCTCTCTGATGTTTTTCCTGTGCACATTCGTTTATCCTTTTTCATGCTGTATATTCTTCCTAAGAGAATGGAAGCTCCATTCATGAAGGCAAGGGCTCTTCTTCATTGTGCCATTGTATTACCAGTGCTTTGCACATAGTAGGTGCTTATTAAACACTTTCTGGATTGGACTGGATATTTTCCTGCCATCAAAAGGCAATTAGTCCTTCATTTTCTTCCTTATAAATAAATACTGACCAATAATGACAAGTCACTCTTTTCAAGCCTGTTTCCTCATCTGTAAAATGAGGATAATACCACCTGTGGTACCTACATTGCAGAGCTATTGACGGGTTCAAATGAGATGTATTGGAAACCTATGCGTGTTTTAGACCACTATATAAATGCCACCTCTTATTATTCATAGACTGATGTAGGACAGAAATGTCAAACATGCTGCTGGCAGCTGCAATTCCCAAGTGCTGCCCAAACCAGATGAAAATAGAATTGGAAAATATTTAACAAAATAAATAAAAACACAAGAGCACATAGATGATGTTAATATGTGATTTTCTATGTCAAATATGCAGGAACAGGGATCCTTCTGTACAGTTTAGTGGCCCCTGTTTCGATCTGACACCACTGACCATAGTAAACTGAGCAATGGCCTTGAAGTCGGGAAGTCCTTGCCTTGAACCCTCCCTTGGACACGCACTAGCTGCATGACCCTGGGTAACGCACTCTGAGCCTCAGTTTCCTCATATGTAAAATGAAACGGTTGGACTTGATCAGAGACTAGATTATTAACTTTTCTGTGTGTAGAACTCAGTCCTCTGGCAATCTAGTGAAGTCTATAGACTCCTTAAAATAAAGCTCTTAAATGCATAAAATAAAATATATACAATTACAAAGGAAATCAATTATATTGAAATTACTGAAATATTTTTACAAAACAAATACACAGAGCCCAGGTTAAGAACGCCTAATCTAGTCTCTTTATGTCTCAGTTTCCCCAACGATGGCATTGGAATCAATGGTCTTCCAAATCCCTCCCAAATATAAATCTGATACCATGAGCCCAGGTTATCTGATTCTAGAGCCAGTATTTTTTCTCTAGTACCATACTGCCTCCTACAGGGTGGGCAGGGCCATGCAACCCAATGAATCTAGAATGACTCCCCAGAGACGTCAACTGATTCAGCCATTCTGGAGAGCAATTTGGAACCAGACCCAAAGGGCTATAAAACTGTGCATACCTTTTGATCCAGCAAAACCACTGCTAGGTCTATAACCCAAAGACATCCAGAAAAGGGAAAAGGAGCTATTGGTACAAAAATATTTATAACAGCTCTTTTTGTGGTGGCTAAGAATTGGAAATCAAGGGGATGCCCATCAATTGGGGAATGGCTGAACAACCTGTGGTATATGAATGTAATGGAATATTATCGTGCTATAAGAAATGACAAGCAGAATGATTTCAGAAAAAACATGGAAAGACTTACATGAACTGATGCACAGTGAAATGAACAGAACCAGGAGAATGTGGCACATGGTAACAGCAATATTGTTCCATGAAGAACTGAATGACTTAGCTATTCTCAGCAATACAATGATCCAAGACAATCCCAAAGGACTAACACACTGTCTGCCTCCAGAGAAAGAACTGATATTGATTGAATACAAACTGAAGCATACTATTTTCACTTTCTTTTATTTTCCTTTTATTTGAGTCTTCTTATGCAAAATGACTAATATGGAAATGTTCTACATAATTGCACATGTATGACCCATATCTGATTGCTTACCCTCTCAAGGAGGGGGGTAGGGAAGGAAAGGAAGTGAGTAGGCAAAGAATTTGGAACTCAAAACTTTAGAATAAAAATGTTTAAAAATTGGAAAGAAAAAAAAATGATTCCTCAGATTAGCTCTGAGGGTCTGCCTTGCCCCCAAGCACTTCTTGTCATCTCCATGTGACCTCATTTGTTCCAGATATTTTTAGCCCTGGGCTCATGATAATCCAGCATGAAGATTTAAGATATTGGCTCTGCAGGTCAGAGATAGGGCCTATGGGGTCACACTCCAACACATTATGTTTGCCTAGCTTGTTTTCCCAAGCTAGGCTGTTTGTGACTTGTCCTAGGCTACTGGGCAGGGAACTCTGTTTTGACTCAAGATTTCTGGACAAAGTTGGGAGCAGACTTTGGTTGCCTGTAGAGGGCAATGAAGCTAAATGATAGAGGGGAGCTAGCTCATTTGCACATTCCTGTCAGCTTTTCTGAAGATGTCAAAACCAGGATGACAGCCCAGGCCCTCCACCCCACAAGGCCACGGAGTTGGCCTGTGCTCCTTTCAGCAAAATCTGAAGTCCCCCAAACCCAGCTTTACTGCTCTGGTTCTGGAAATGGACTGGAAATGGTTAATCTTTTGATTAACTTAAGTGCCAGCCCCAGTAGTATTTTAGACTCTGGTTTTAACCTAAGAGGCAAATGGGAAAAAAATGAAGGAAAAAAAAGGAGAAGAAGAAAAATCCATTCCCTTGAGAGCAGTTCCTACTTTTGCTTCAACCTGTATGTCATTATTACTACTAGGAGTCCTGGGAAGGAATAATTTCTCTAGGTGACCCCTCTGGAGGGAGGCATATATTACCACATTTAGTGCCAATGTACTCCATAAAGCTGGCTCCTGCAGAATTTAAATTTTGCTCTTCATTCACTTAAAATATCCTTCTCTCCCTAACAAGGGTAAAAATGTGTCACAGATACTTTGCTTCTAATTCCAGCTTCCCTTTTTTTCTTTCTTTTCTTCCTTCCTCTCTCCCTCCCTCCATTTCTTTCTTCCTTCCTTCCTTCCTTCCTTCCTTCCTTCCTTCCTTCCTTCCTTCCTTCCTTCCTTCCTTCCTTCCTTCCTTCCTTCCTTCCTTCCTTTCTTCCTTCCTTCCTTCCTTCTCTTTCCTTGGCTTATCCTGACTGTTTTCTTTGCTCCAGAATAGCTAAGGTCTTCCAATGTTAGATTATTCTTTTCTTCCTCAGGGGAAAAAACAAACCCCAGCTACCTCATTGTCAGAATTCTCCCAGCTGTAATAGATGCTTGTCATGGGTGCCACCTGAGGCTGGGAAGGGATGACTTCCTACAGGCTTCCAAGACTCACTCAGAAGCTAGGAATCTCATTTCCACCCAGGGAATAATTCCCAGTGGGAAAGCGATACAGCCATCACATCTCACCGGTAATACTTGGCTAATTATTTTCTCTTGTGATGCATTTTTCCTATTGCCAATTATTTCAATAAAATTCATACTCATTTGGAAACTGTACCTTTTTTATGACTTCTTGTTTCATGTAAAGAAGTCTGTTATTGTGAGGGAATCACTAGAATCTCTCTGTAATTTATATTGTTTGCTGTTTTCTCAGTTCGACTTGGGTTTTCCTTTTAAAAAAATATACACAGAGATGCTATTTTAATATCTCCTTTGCAATTCCAATTCCCTTCTGTAAGTGTAAGGGAAGGGGTAACAGTGCCTCCCCAGACTGGCTTTAGACCACGCTGCAGCAAGCTTTGAAAGTGCTGGATTCTCCAATTTTGAAGGCTGTCTTGTCTGCTGAATCTCCCCAGAGTTTTCAAATCCTCAGCTAACTAGCTACAATGATATTCCAATTAGACAGCAATACAAGGCTGGGCATCTGGCTGGCTGGAGTGCCAAGATACAGGGGTCCAACCGCCTCGGAGCAGGGGCCTGGAGTGCTAGCAGGTTACAGCAGAGGTAATTAGGAAGAGATGAGACGAAGAAGGAAAAAGCTAGAAGTCTACCATTAGAAAGAGACTCTATTAAGCCTTCTGTTCTGTGACCAATGGACCATATGCCAGTGTTCTTTCTTGAAAAGGGCACAATCACCCCCCCCCAACCCACAGGTTTGCCATGCAGTATTTCCATCCATCTTTATCCTCACTACAACTCTTCAAACAGCTGTGATTTCCATAGTATCAATAGCCCCTCTACTGGTACAGATCACAGCCCCCCTTGATGGCTTAGTAGACAGTCCTTGAGAGTTGCTATGTCTGAAAAATTCCTCACTCTGAAGTCAATCTGGTGATAAGCTTCTCCACATTTAGTTGGGCTGGTCCATGGGTAAGAGACCAAAAGTCCATTCCTGAGCCCCAATTCGATGCCTTGACAGCTTGGCAGGATCTTTCAGAAGTCTCAGAAACTCCACTGGCATAGCCTTTGAGAGCCCTGACTAACCTCTACCCCATAAAGTCATTGGAGGGAGACTTCAGCAGACACCTTACACTTATTTATTTGTTTATTTATGGATTCTTCTCTGGCTACAACCTCTAAATAACGTGGCAGCTCTATCATTCCATTCAATCAACCTATTAAGTGAGGGCAAGAATGGAGTCAAACTGGTGCTTTGGCCAAATGGACTGGGTAAACAGGACAGTGGGACATCTCTGTGGGGCTCAGAAGCAGAAGAAGCTCAGTAGCTTTCACGGATACGTTGCAAAGCTGAATATTTCCAAATAGCGACAAGAAGGAGATGTGAGCTACTCCAGATATCCAGATGTGTTCCTCATTTTGGGGTCACCTTCTCGGTTAGAGGACTACATGCTGCCTTTGAATAATACCAACGACTGACATTTACAAAGTGCCTGCAAGTTTGCGATGCTCTTTACCTACATGATCTCGGTGGAGTCTCACAGCAACTCCGCGAGCCGATGGTTACTGCTTTATTGTCCTCATTTCACATATTATAAAACCGAGGATCAGATAAAATATGTTAGGGATGAAATGAGAAAATCTAGCTACAACACTTTGAAAATCTCAAAGCACTAGACAAAGGCCATTATTATTATTATTTATGGTCACCCAGTGAGTGGGTGTCAGAGACAGGATTGGAAAGCAGATTTTCCTGACTCCAAGGCCAGTACTCCATCTCCTACGTAACACTGACTCTCCTGGTTACTTGTAGTGTATCCCTGGTTTGCCCTCCTGACTGCAGAGATGGGAGGGGAGAAGGGCGGACAAAGGGCATTTTACCTACCCTGGGATTACCCTCTGCCCTCCTTCATTTGTTTCTCCAAATCTTTGAGAAATGAGGGTGATTCTGTCAAATCAGTCTTCTCCATTCCATCTCCTGCTGTCACTCTAGGGAACTTGAATATACGTACTAATATTCTCGCAAAGTTCCCATGACCTCTTCCTCTACCACTCCTCAGCTATGCGCGGAGGTGATCAGACTCTGAGGTTAGCCGTTACCCGCAAGCATTCCATTTCCGTGTCCACGAGCTCTGAAATTTCATTGTTTCAGCATAATCTTTTATGACTCCATCTTTCCTTGTGCCTTAGACCCCTTAACTGTGTTCTTTGTCTCCTAGGTAGCCTCCGTTCCCTCCATTCCCTCAGTTCTTTCCAAGGCCATCACTCTTGAACTGGCTGCACTCACCTCCCTTCCCTAAGTTGACCCCTTGATGAACTGGATCAATTCTACATTTCCGTCTCCTCTCCAATCCTCCCCTTCCTCCCCTTGTCCTATATCTAATAATGCCATGTCAAACTCATGCTCTGAGTTACGTACAACATCCACCTCATCACTTAGTATGCATTTGCTGCCGAAGAAATTCATGAAACTATACTGACTAGGACCCCTGCAAGTTGGTTATCGAATCTTAACTGGGCCTTCACTGCTGGAAGGCAATTTTTCAACTTGTCCCTACTTGAGAGCCTATCCCTATCCCACTCTCCACAGCAGCTGTTCTAGACCATCTCTTCTCTCCTTGACCTTCCCACGATGCTCCCAATCCTGCTGTAGCTGAGGATCTCACCTCATACCTCACCTCCCAAACTGAGGCCATTTGTTGAGAGCTCCTTTTTCTCTACTCTTCAAGACTCAGACACCTTTCTCCACTATCTCTTTCTTCACTTCTGTCTCTGATGAAGAGATAGACCTTGTGCTTCCAAATGCCACTCAAATCCTTCTTCCTAGGAAAGGCTTTTTCCTGTCCTGCCAGCTTTCAGGGCCTTCCTCTGTGAGATAACCTTCCACTGACTCTTGATGTGTCTTATATACAACTAATTGTTTAAATGTCGTCTCTCTCATTAATGTGTAAGCTCCTTTAGGGTGGAGATTGTTTTTGCCTTTTTTGTATCCTAATTGCCTAGAAGTCTGTGGCATGCAGTAAGCAATTAATGTGTGCTTACTGCCTGCCTGACTTACTATCTTTCTTGGTTTGAGAAGATGATGTCAAACTATCTCAGAAAGTTCTCATCTCTTGTCCGGATGTAACAGGAACAACAAACATGGGCATTTGAGACAACCCTAAGGCCATTTTTGGCACTGATTCCCATGGTCCATCCCGCTTTTCTCTCCTTTCTGCTTAGGCAAATGGCTCTTCTTCAGAAGTCTAATTGTAAGATTTGTTTTCATGAGCAGAGATTTTACCAAAAGCAGACCGAAATGCAATACTGGAGGGACTCCTATCGAATGTGAAGATAAGTCACTCAATTCCTACAAAAGGACATTCTCAACTATCAACCAAGGCTGTCCAATGGTTTCCCAATGCTGTAAATACCCTCCTTCATCCTCTGGGCCTAACCAGTTCCTACCCATCATCATTCAAGTCCTAGATCAGATAGATTCACCTTCCCTATGTAACCTGCTAGGATCACTCCAACCCCAGTAAATAAGCAATTATTAAGCACCTACTAGGTGCTAGTCACAAGAGATATAAAGGCAAAAAGCTAACAATCTGTGCCCATGATTATAACAGAGGAGACAACATGTACATACCTAAATATTTACAAAATAAATGAAAGGCAATTTTTGCGGGGTACAGTAGTAGCTGAGGGATCAAGAAAGGCCTCATGTAGAAGGTAGAATATAAGCTGAGATTTAAAGGAATCCAAGAATTCTTAATGGCAGACATAAAGAGGATGTGAACTCCAGGCATGTGGGACAGCCTGCTCAAAGGGAAGGAGACGGAAGATGAGGTGTTGCATGCAAGGGAGAACAGATAGGCTGATTTAGCTGGACAACAAAATGAGCGATGAGGGGTAATGTGTAATAAGGCTAGAACGGTAGACTGAAATATACTGAAAATACTTTACACCAGAGACCTCCAAACCTGAGTCAGGTAGCATAAGGCTGCTTTTGGTCCTCCCCAATACTTCCAATCAAGGCCATGCACGTTTCTGTCTCTCTGTTCAGGCAAATATCTAATCATATAACCAAAGAGCTCGACAGAAGAAACAAGGCACACTGGATAAAATGTTGGACTTTGAGTTAGGAAGATGTATGTTCAAATCTCACCTCCGAGACTTATTAGCTGTATGACTCTAAGCGAGGCACTTGAGTTTTCTCATCAGCCTCAATTGGAAAAGGGCATCAATAACAGAACTTTGCTATCATGTTGAGGCTGAAATGAGATAATGTATGTAACTTGCTTTACAAACCTTAACATGCTATATGAAAAATATTAATATTTTTGAGGAGAAACAGCTTTAGATATCAGTAGGGCAGGTTTTTAAATCTGGGGTCTGTGAATTTTAAGAACAACTTTCATTATAAATGATTTCCTTTATAATATTATATATTTTATGTTATACATTTAAAAACATTTTTGAGAAGGGGTCCATGTGGGCTTCACCAGATTACCAAAGGGATCCAGGACACATATAAAAATGGTTAAGAACCTCTGGAGGTAAATGAGAAAGAAAAATCCCCTAGTCTGATATCTTTGTTTTAATGATCTGACCTACTCTGCTCCAGCTTTGGGCCATGCCTGCATTAGATAAGTGTGTCGTGGATGCCTTCCTCGAAGTAACTGATCAAAATGGTGAGGGGTGGCCATAAATTGGAAGAGGGAATAGTGCCTAACTAGCCCTGAGTCGTGGACTCTGCCTTTGTTTTTATTTTTAAATCTTTTCGCCCAGATGAAACCACTCGACAACATTCCAAAGTAAGCCATAGTTTGGGTTTTTTCTTAGCCCATTTACAGAGCATTTTTCCCCTAAGGAGACATTCAAGAGATGATCATAAGAATTTTTAAGACTCCCACTGCCACACTAGCTGTCTCCAATTACATTTTTAATCTAATTAGAGGATCAAGGCTTTGGAATTATAAATGAAAAGAATGTTCAACAAATCATAAATCAAACATTGGCCTAGTCCTCTCATGACTCCTGCTGGCAGCACCTGTTGTCAGTCTGTCAGTCACATCATTTATGGAAGGAATGCCTACTGTGTGTAGAACATTCTCCCAGACCTCATGTGATATTATCATCAAAGAAAGGGAGAGAGGCTGTCTCCTGCCTTTCTCTCTTTCATCCCTTCCCTAAAGGGTTTTCTAAGGACTGGCCACTATTAGCCAGAGGTGTCAGTGGGCCATGTGGCAGGCAGTTAGAAGAGTTGAGACTGATAGCTCAGACCCTGGGCTCAGATCCAGGCTTTGGTATTTATTAGCTCTGAGCCTCGGGAAAGCCTCAGAGCCTCATTTTCCTCATCTGTAAAATGGAAAATTCAATATTAATCCAATCTACCCCATTGGGTATTGCAAGAAGCATGGTCTGGAAGGTTTAAAGCAATTTAGGAGTGGGACCTATTATTTTAAAAGGTCAACAATGACTGTTCAGAGTGTCAGACACTAATCCTGAGTGTATTCTTCAGGAGAACACATTGGAAAGAACACAGAGGATGTGGGTTCCATTCTGTGCTCTGCCACTAACTGGCTATGTGATCAGAGACAATTCCCAGCCTTAAGCCTCAGTTTACCTTTTTGTAAACTTGTAGGGATGAACAAGATGGCTCTTCCAATCTTGAAGATGCTACTTTTGCATTTCTAGCATTCTGCAGCAAGAGAAGAATCCCTGGCACAGAATGGGGAATCTTGGCGATTGAACAACTGATATGGTGATACGTATAGTTCTTACCAAGTCCAAGCTTTTTATCCTGCTGCTCTGATAAGAAGCAAATGTCAAAATGTGGACATAAAGACAAATTTCCATTGAGCATATCTAACCTTCCATTTTGTTTTTGTGTACTGTGTTGACGTGGGAGAGGTTGCCAGATCATGGAGGACCTTGAATGTTAGGCACAGGAATTTGGACTTCACTCATTCCACAATAGGGAGCAACTGAAGATTTTTGAGCAGAGGAGGAATGTGACCAAGTTGATCTATGGTGAAGACTAGGTTGGGAGTGATATGAGAGATGTACTGGAATGAGCCTCCAAGAGAGTCAGGAACACCAGTTAAGAAGCCTTTGGGATAGTCCAGCTAGGTTACAACAAGAGTAGTAGCAGTGGAAAAGAGAGGAGAAAAAGTATGGAGGTGGAACAGACAGTCACTGGTAACCATTTGGATGTGAAAATTGGGTGAGACAAAGGTCAGCTAGAACAATGAAATTTCCAACGTGGGCAAGTGGTTTGCTTGTCACAGCCCAAACCAATCAAGAGGTAAGAGCTTTTATGGGTGTCCTTTTCCCTTGTGAGTGGACAGCATACTGACTTTGCAAACTGTTATAGTAAGAGGGGAAGAGAGGAAAATCATAGGATCACAGGAGCCTAGAACTGGAGCTGGAAGGGACCTGAGAGCCCACTGACATCAACCCATTCATTTTATAGAGGATAAAACTGAGGTCCAGGAAATGGAGAGGGTAATGGGCGATGACTTGCCCAAAGTCATATAAAGGATCCCAGAGCTGGAAGGGACCATCGAGATCGTGTCATCTAGCCCTCTTATTTTTTCGAGGAGGAAAACAAGAGGCCCAGGGAGTTGCAGGGATTTGTCCAAGGTCACACAGGTACAGGAGTAAGAGTCAGAGTTAGGACATGAATCCAGGCCTCCAGACTCCAAACCCAGCACACGGTTCACTACATTATACTCTCTCTCCAACAATGGCAGAGATCGCATGCCTTTTTCCTCCCTCAGAGGACAAGACACTTTCCTCTCTCAGCAAGACACTATCCTTTAATAAGCTCTTGTCCATCAATGTCAAGGGCTGAACTATATACTTAGTCCAAAGGCCTGGTTCTTCAACTGTGCAAAAGGGATGGGAACTAGGCCAGTGATTTCATTGCTATGGGAAACTTCCTCTGCCAATGTGGATTGGTACCTCCTACGCAGATACAGTCTTGGGGAATTGTGTAGGTTAAGTGACTTGCCCAAAGCCACACAGCCAGTTGTCTGTCAGAGGGGGCACTTGAACCAAGGTCTTCCTGGTTCTGAGACTCATTTTCTCAAATCCTTATGACAGGTTGCCTCAATTTAGATGATGGACAATTTCTAAGCAAGCAAGATCCCTAACACCTTCAAGCCTCCTCTTGAAGACTTCCACTAACAGAGAACTCACTACCTCTTGAGGTAGTCCCTTTCACTTTGGGGGCAATTTTCCTCATTAGGATGTTTTTCTTTCTATTCAACCAATTTACAGCTCCCACCTGTTGCTCCTGCTTCTGATCTCCATAGCCAAACAGAATGAGTCTCATTCCTCTTCCATGATAGCCTGCTGAAGGCATGTCTCCTGTTTCTCTCCAGGTTTTTTCTTATTTGGGCTAAAATATTATTTAGATTCCTTTTTCCTAGATTAACCTATAAAGAAAATATGGAGTATCTTTTTTAAAAAGCTCAATATTTTACTTCTTTTCCCCTATGAATCAAATCACACCTATTCAAGTGAACACTACAAAGGACACCTGATAACTGCATCTCATTTACAGGGCCTCGTTTTCCTAAGAAACCTTGAATTGTCCATGGTTTTATTCTCTCTGTAATTCTAATAGATGCATTCTTTGCACAATCTGGCTCTTATGGTCTGCAAAACTGAAGAAGTATTTGTAATATAGCTTTTCCTGGGCCTCAAAAATACAAAAAGGGTATTCCAGGGAAGCAGCAACCAGAGAAAGAACAGAACAGATTTAGAAGTCAAAACTAAAGAGGAAAATATGAAGAAGCCCAGTTCTGAATCATAGCATCCTAAGATCCTGATAAGATCCTAGGAACTGATAAGAAAACACACCTTCCTTTTCTCAGTAGAGAGGTGGGGGCGATGGATATGGAATGTAGTATATGCTGTTACACTCAATCACTGCGCCAACTGGCTCTGCCTAAATGATTTTCTTTGTTGCAAGGAAGGATTTATAGACAAGACAGAGAAGTTAATGGGCCATACAAAAAACGACAATAAAATTTAAAAAAAAACACAATGATATGTAACAGCCAAATGGCCCCATTGTCAAACTCATAAATGGGTATCGGTAAGCCCATGTCCTCAAAGGAGGGGTTTTCTTTCTCTGACCTGCTGCCCAACAGGATCACATCAATCTTCTCTGGATTGAATCCAGTTGGTGTGATTTTATCCAAGATTTTGACTTTACAAACCAGTCTACTAACATCCTTCACAGGGTCCCTGTAACTGCTGTTTGGTCACTGGCTAGACTCTAAAGCAATGTAGGGAGGCTAGGATAATTGAGGAAGTGAAGGTGGGTAAAACACTGATATATGATGATGTGCTAACAACAATTATATGACTTTTTAATTGGCTTGGTGACTAATAGGGATAAGGCTATATAGCAAGCTTCAATTACTAAACTCATGTGGTGGTGGAGGGAGGGAATTGTTTCATTATAAAGGGTGTAAAAGAGCTGGCATTACTCTGAATAGAGTGGACAGGGTCTAAGAGTTGCATCAATTTTCCATTATTAGGAAGAACCTTGCTCCTCTAATGAAAATTCATTTTTATTCAATTCTCTTGGGGGGAAAAGTCTTTCATCATTTGGTCAGAATGATTTTTAAGGCTCTTTCATAATGTGACATCTTTCTGTCCCAGAGTTCCTCATCTGGAGGCCTGAACCAAAAATCTGTGATGCTTGTTTACTACCAGAGTCCTTAGGAAACAGACTCATTTTGGATGTCCTTCCTATCTTTTCCTAGGAAATTGAAAATATTGGAATTTTCTCATTATTAGATCCTGACACAAACAATTTAAGGACCATCTGATGAGAAATTGTTTGCCCATATCTATTACTTATAACCCAGCTAAGGTCAGCATGTCCTTACCGAAAAGCAATAGGAGGTACCCAGAAGTATCAAGACTTTTTTTTGTCATAAAAAAGCTCATTTCAGAGTTAGCCATAGCAATGAAGTTGGCTGTAAGAAAAGGGAAGCTTCCAGAAAGCGCTCTTACTAGTCCCTGAGAGCACATTCCGAGTATCTACAAAACTGCTAACATTTGGCTTTGAAAGGTGGGAAAAGATCAGAAAAGCTTAGGATTTTCGATGTTAGGAAACCTTTGACCTGCATCACTTCTTTCATTTATCATTTCTCTACAGTCTCAGGGGGAAAAACAAGAAATCTTTTTCTGCTGCAGAAAGCAAGCTATTGCTTCTCCCTGCAAGGGAATTATGGCAATGTTTAGATTTATGCTGAGGAAGGATCCAAATATTCTGAAATTCTCCACCGCTAATGGACAGTCACTTACAACCTATGTCCCAAGCTGGCTAAGATTATTGCCCAAGGAATGGGTAAGTTCTGGGCTGGGTAGGGGTGGGGAGAGGGAAGAGAATGATTCCTAAAGTCCCAAAAGAGCCTGTGAGATCATTTGACCGCTGGCTCCTATCCATAAAGATTTCGTCAGGAATTTCCTATGGTAACTGCATGGACAGTAAATATGGCAGATGAATTTAAAGCCCAAGTATCTGGATTTGAATCCCACCTCCACCACACTTAGGTGACTTTGGGTAAGGACTCCCCTTCCTTCCGGGGCTCTTTGTATCCTCTGTAAAATGAGGAGTTTAGCCTAGATAACCACTGAGGTCCTTTCCACCTCTAAATCTATGAAAGTCACTTCATTTCCCTGGGCCTCAGTTTCCTCCTCTGCAAAATGAGAGGGTTGGCCTAGATGGCCTGTGAAACCCTTTCAAGCTTCAGATCCATGGTCTTCTGATCTTATTACCCCACAATTCAGTCAATCCTACCATTTGAGATAGTATCAAAACGTAGGCGGAAAAATATTATTTGTGAGAGGCGAGGAGAATGTTTAAATAGTGTGCCCCTAATGCTAGTAAGCAATAGGTTCCAATGCTCTGAGCATTCCTGGAGTCCTTCAATGGTAGCTGCCTCTGGCATTCAGACGGTTAAATCTCAGAGGGCTTTAAACAGGTTTAATGCTGTAATGAGAAAAAAAGTCTCATTCTTCTGTAACATCTGAGGGCATTTACAAAATGGGATAGGCTGAAAGATGGAAAAGTCTGAACTTCACCAGGCAGGCAGGTGGGCAAGTATTCATCCCATAGAATCGATTTCCTGATTGAAAAGCCGTGCATCCTCCCATTCTCCTCCTGCCCAGGTTTCAGATTTATAAAGATAGCTTCTTGAAGAACATAATGCTCATCCTCTCCTAAATTGGGGGCTCTGTTATTTCCCACAGGCCCCTGGCATTCTAACTCTTGAGGCTTTCAGTGCATTAATTACTCCAGGGAGGGAGTTAGCAATTTGAGGAAATGGGTTAACTCTTTCAGGGTACCTGAATCCCATTAAATCGATGGCAGCTGGCCTGCATCCCAAGCATCCGCATGGGTATGAGAATTGGCATATACTCTAAAGCAGCCTATTCATTTCCCATGAGATACTTACACCCTGAACAAAAATCTAACTAGATTGGGGGGGGGCATGCAATCTACTGTGGAAAATAGATGCCATAAAAGCATACATGGCCCCAAGGTACAATCTATTAGTAGAGAAGAGAGAAAGGACTGACAATGTTTATAAGAAAAGTTTTCCTTGGCTTTATATACTGCTTATTGTGTGCCTGCACCACAGAACACCCACAATAAATTTGATTCCTCACTGCTCAAAGGTGCTGGGGATCCAACATCATATCAAAGCTTGATTTATGATGCCAAAAAAGCGACAGCGTGGGTAACAGGGAAACCGTCCTTGCTATCCTTTATTCAAGACAAGTATCCCTGAGAAGTTGTTTGTAAATCAGTTCATGCTTTGAATGCATCCAGGGAGCTGATGGTGCAAGCAGGACTGCACTAAGCCCTCTTGAAATGCCAACCATTACCATCCCAATTTAGCTTTTGCGTCAGCACAGCCTTTTACGCATTAGGTTTGTGCAAAAGGACACTGCTTTGAGCCTGAAAACATCTGGCTGGAGCCTGCTTCCCTGAGCTACTGCGACCAATGCTAATTTCGAGACAAGTATACTAGAATCATACAATGTGCTGGTAGACACAGAACGCCCAAGAATACCAATCATGTTCGAGAGGGGTTACAGATAAAAGATCTATCTTTATGTGATGGTGTTCTCAACCTCCAGAGAAAGTGAGAAATTCAGCAGAGGGAAAAAGTCTGAAGACTACTGGGGTGGGGCAGATGCTGAGGAATAAGGAGAGCTAAGATGCGTGATATTATACACGACCCAGAAGGAACTCAACAGACTACAGAAAAAAAAAACAAGCTGAATTTAATACAATGCCATTGAATTGGGATAAATGCAAAGCCCTATGTGTGGGTTCCAAAAATCAGTGAGAGGTAGCACTCCACAGTGGATGTGCCACTGGATCTGGATTCAAATCTCATCTCAGACACTAGCTGTGCGACCCTGGGCAAGTGGCCTCACTATTCTGTGCCTGTAAAATGAAGGGGCTAGATTCAGTTGCCTTTAAGGCTCCTTTTGGCTCTCGGTCTATTATCTTCTTATCTTCAGGACAAGATAAAAAAGGCATGGTCTGAGGGACAGCGGTTTGTCTGAAAAAGAGGGAGGCGTGTGGCCAGTGGGCTGCATCCTCAATGTGAATAGGGCATGAAGGCACAATAAGAAAACACAGCCTTAGGGTGCATTAATGTGAAGTCTAGGATGAGAGATGTCTTCAGATGACGCTGGGAATAAAGTATTGTGAGAGGGTTGGACACCATATTATGGGGAAGACAAAGCACGGAGGCCGCCTGAAGGCAAGCCAAAGGGGGATCTATCTGGTTTTGCTTGGTCTCGAGGACAGAATGGGCAGAATTTCCAGAGACGCAGAGTTGGTCTTGGTATGGAAAAACATTCCCTACCAACCAGAGTTGGCCCAAAGGCTGTTGAGTCTCCAACCTCCCAAGCTACCACTGTTCTTACTTCCATGTTACAGCTACCACAGTAATGGTCAGTAACATTTGTCTAGCGATTTTTCAAACCCTTTGCTCATACTCATCCTGTAAGCCACGCAGTAGGATACTCACTGAACTAGCTCCACATTACAGAGGCTGACAATGAGGCTCAGAGAGTTTAAATGACTGGCCCGAGAATAAACAGCTATAGAGACAGAGCCAGGACTCAAAGGTGGAACCCATTCCAATCCAGGACTGGTCCCACTAAACCTCACTCTCTCACCTGGTAGAATGCTGCAGACCCGGTCAATAAGATGGAGAACAGAGGTCCAGAGTGCTGATTCACTGGGCTGATGAAAGAATAGGGTGAGGGGGAAGAAGAATGGGGAGAACTGCTGCCTGTGTGGAAAAGAGGACTGTGTCTCAATCCATATTCATGTGTGGTCTGCAGAGAGATGCCGAAGGCCCTATGGAAGCCCACAGGGAGCCCCGTTGCTAATTACACCAGCAGCCCGCCCTCCCAGTCAATGCTACCCTCGGCATGACTTCCTCAAGCCCCCATTCAGAATGGAAACAAATGCAATCAGCAACCCCAAGGTTTTTCCACCTAAAGCAAACCGTGTGTACTTTCAATGCTGTGGCTAATCCCTCGGCAGTGGGAAGGAATCCACTGTTCATTCTGCATTGGGAAAATTTCCATTAAGGTGAAATAGAACTCAAGAGACAGGCCTTATTGAGAATCACTCTGTGAAAGCTGCTTAGGAGGGAGGTGAACATGCCCCCAGCAGCATAGTGACGCTGGTCGATTCCAAGAAAGAATCCTTTGTGTCTTAAGCAATAAAGACGATGCAGGGTCGTGTTTATCCAAACCCCTTGGGAGCTGAGAATGTCAGAGCGGGAGGGGGCCTTGCAGATTAGCCTGTCCAACCCCTTCATTTTGCAGATGGGAAAACAAAGGCTTGGATCCAGAGGGGACAGGACTTACCTAGTATCACACAGCACATTAGAAACAGAACCGGGATTTTTAGACAGGAGTGCTGGGACTCCAAATCCAGGTCTGCTTCCACCATCATGCATAGTTATGATTCATTTCTCTTCCAGAGCCTGATAAAATGCACACCCAAAGCCTGCACAGGCAGATTGTATGCCATTCACTAAGGTACTGAAGGTGGTAAGCCAGCTCAGCTGTATCTACACCACTCAACCTCCCACACTCCCCCAACTCTATACCTCAATTAAAAACATTTCCATCACTGTCCTCAATTTATCAAAGCTGTGTGCAAAGAATTGGGAATTATAAGGCCCGAACTCAAATCCCCATTTATTAGCTATGTGTTCGGAGATGAGTCTCATTACCTCTCTGACTGAGTGTCCTCATCAGTAAAGCTGGGATAATCAGTCAGTCAATGAATGTTTATGAAGAGACTACTACGTGCCAGGCACTATGCTAAGGAGCTGGGGATACAAAGAAAGGCAAAAAACAACCCCTGCACTCTAGCGTCTCACAGTCTAAGAGGAGAGACAATTTGCAAACAACACATACAAACGAGCTCTAAGATAAATTAGAAATAATCTGAGATGGAAAATGCCAGACTTTAAGGGGATCAGGAAAGGCTTATTGTACAAGGTGGTGTTTGAGCTGGACTTGAAGGAAGCCAGAGGAGCTAGGACTTAGAGATGACAAAGAACAGCATTGCAGGCAGTGAAAAATATTCGGTCGGGAGATGGAGTTTCTTATTCAGGGAACAGCAAAGAGGCCAGTGTCACTAGAGTGAAGTGTGTGTGTGTGTGTGTGTGTGTGTGTGTGTGTGTGTGTGTGTGTGTGTGTGTGTATAAATTGTAAGATAAGTGGAAAGGCGGGGGAGGGCAGGTTATGAAGGACTTTATAAAACCCCAGAGGATTTTCTATTGCATTCTGGAGATGATAGGGAGCCAGTGGAGTGGGACAGTCGACCTACATTTTAGGAAAATCACTTCACCAGGTGAGCAGAGGATGGACTGGAGTAGGGACAGACTTGTGAATGGGAGGCCAGCTAGCAGGCTATTGCAACAGTCCAGGCACGAGATGGACTCTACCAGAGTGGTGAAGGTGTATACAAAAGTTGTTGTGAAGGTAAAACTGACAGACTTTGGCAACAGATTGGATATGGGAGAGTGAGAGAAAGTGAGGGTTCCAGCACCATATCTAAGTTTTGAACCTGAATGACTAGCAGGAGAGTGGTACCTTTGAGAGTAACAGGGAAATTAGGAAGAAGGGATTCTTGTGCAACACACCTCAAAAAGCTCTGGGGAAGATCAAATAAGATGAAAAATAGAAAGCCCTGAAAACCATCAAGCTCTTCCTAGATGCCAATGATGAGTGTTTATCCAGAATTTAGCACAATGCATAGCATATAGTGTGATTAATAAATGTTTAGTGTTGTCCACAGGTCAGCTCCTGCTTTAAAATTTTGTCTTTCTTTTTTTTCCAATTGAGAGAGGGAAAAAAAAGCTTGTTAATTGAAATATAGTAAAAGGTACATTAAAAAAAAACCAGAAACAAATGAGCACAGGAGGACTGTGATCAAATCAATCAGGCTTTCATGCCAATTTGTACAGCTACCCTTATTTGTGTATAAAAAGAGATTTGCTAAGCGAGTTTAATTTGGCCACCGTGGCCAGCATTTTACAGTAAACGAGCTGTGTGTGTATGACCAGAGATTTAATTTCTCAATGCTAGACCAAGAAGCCAAACAACATGGCTAGCACTGGATGGGAGCCAATCAATCAAACCAGTGATATGGGAGCTGCTGAGAATGGCAGAGCTGGAAGGGAGTACACCCAAGAGCCATAACTAGGAATTCTGGTCCCTGAGCTTAAGGCCACAGAATGGGCCAAGAGCAGGCACTACGGACATAGAGAAGGGTGCAGAAAGGCCACAAGGAGAGAATATGGACCTCAGGACGCAAGGCTGCATTGGGAAAGAACATCATATGCTCACCATTGGGGAGGCCACTGTTGGGTAAGGGAGAAGGGCAGGGCTGAGGAAATATCAGCTGGGAGCTTCCTAGTTTAAATAATTTTTCATGACAGCTAAGTTCCAAACTCAATTGTTTCTACTTACTGAAGGAGTATAATTTTATTTGTGCCCTCTAAATTTTGGTACATGAGAACAAGCCTCAGTTCTGGCATAGTCTACTCGAAATCTATCATTTTATATATGAGGAAACTGAGGCCCAGAGAGATGAAATGACTTACCCAGGGTGATACAGTGAGTCAGTGGTAGAACTGTGACTCAAAACCAGGTCTTCTGATACCTAGTCTGGACATTTAAAAATGGTCAATGTGTGCATATGAACATTTCTGGAAAGCAAACTTAACATTTGGAATACAACAGATTCGGATAGAGAGGCTTACCATTTGGAAGCATTAGGGCCCTCACTATCTCTACATGGACTTTGCTTGAAAATTCAGTTCAAATCCCGCTTTAAAAAATGGATATGAACAACAAAACGGAAACTCAAGGTTCATTGTCAAGGTCATAGAATGTCAAAGGTCAAACAAGGCAAATCCAGACCCATGGCTATTAATCCATAAGAAAGTAGAAAGCTCAACACAAGCAATCAACATGGAGATCCCTCAGGATGCTCTAAAAGTCAGTTTAAGTTACCCTCATGCAATAAAAACCCCTATAGGAAGAAAAATGAATAAAAGCTGCCTAAACAGTGGGGACTTGTCTGAGTTTGTCAGGTCAGTCATTTCTGTCATCTGGGATGCCATTACCCCCTATTCTCTGCCTACTTGGCCCAAGTCAATCCCACCATGCCTGTGACTGCCTGACCCCTTGAGCCTAGAGTGATCGTTCCCCTCCCTGGGCTCCAAGAACCTGGGTTAACGTCCCGTTTCTGCTAATTACTTCCTGTGTGACCTTGGGCCTATCCTGGACTAGACTGGCCTCTGAGGTTCCTTGCAGGTCTAGATCCAGGATCTTATGAATATTTGCCATCTGTGCCATTCATTCATCATTTGGCACAGGTCACTCACTTGTAGGTCTATCTTTTCATGGATTACATGTCTTGTCTCCCCATAGAAATGGAAAGTACCTTGAGGTCAGCCAGCAGAGTATTTCCACCAGTGGAGACATACAAGAAATTAACTTTTGATTCATCAGACCACATATATCAAAGGCTCAAGGCTGTATCGAGAACAGAGAGAAGTAGCTTAGATAATTTCAAACCCAGAGGAGAAATAAGCTGCAGGGCAATATAATCCAGAATTTAGTTTGATGGTTAACTATTATTAGAGATTTTTCAATAGTCAGCACTCAACTCATTAACATTAATTTTTCTACGGGGTGGCTTTTCTCTAGTGTCTCATAGCCATAAAACCTCAAAGCTAGGAGAGAACCAGAATGACATAGGATCCATTCGAGTACATAGCTTATAACTTGATTCCCTGCGGACCACAGTGTTCTTCTCTGGCTCCTCAAAGTATTTTGAGGGGTCCAGCTGCCACACTCAGCCTTCTTTGGGGTTTCCATATTTTTATGGGAAAGAGATGGAAGGCTCTGGATGCAACGGACCCCTTTCACAGGACTCACTTTGGATACACTCTATAATCCAGCCAAACTTGACAAGTAAGCAATTCTCTGATCTCATCTTGCACGGTCCCAGCCCAATGAATGCCTACATGCATTCCCATGCCCGAGTGGACACCCCTCATCTATGTTCCTGCTCCCATGCTGTCTCGTGAAGTTCCCCCTCTCCTTCAAGCTTCAAATCTGGTGCTACCTTTTCCATGGAGCCTTTCTTTACCAGATCTCTGAGTCTCATTTTCTTCATTTCTAACATAGGGATAACTTTCTTTCTTGGGGAAGGGTTAGCCAGATCTGTGTTTTTATTGCTGTAGGGAACTATCAGTAAGGAAATCCCATCTGCAAATGTGGATCAGCATTTGGTCTGCATTTTATAGTCTTGGAGAGTAGTTTGTGGCATGGAGAGTTTAAATGACTCATCTAGGGCCAAACAGCCAAGTTTCAGAGGGGAGCCTTTACCTGGGTCTCGCTGACTCCAAGACCAGTCCTCTATCCACTAAACCATGATGTCTCTTTAAGGTAAAATTTAAATAGAAAAAAAGTAATATTCTATACTTGGACTCAAAGAATTAACTTTATAATTACAAAAAGAGACGGATATGGGCCTACTAGCATTCAACAGGAATATTAGTGGAATGGGGGTGGGGAAGTTTAATGGACTGCTTTCTCAGTGTAAGCAAATGATATGACATGGGAGATGGAAATGTTAATATAAAATTAGGCTGTATTAACTTGTAAACTAGGAACCTTAGAAGGTGACTTACCCAAGATCACATGGTGGGCTTGAACCCAGGTCTTTTGACTAGCAGTCCTATGCTTTTGCACCAAATTTCACTGTGTCCTTGTCCAGAACTCTTGAGAAGCTAGCAAACACAGGGGCTTCCTTTAGTACCCCTCCTAATTACTGTCTATTAATCCAGTGCCAGAGTCTGTTAGTTTCCAAAACCTATACTTGAGAGACAATTGGGTTTTCATTTGAGTTCCCAGGGCTCCAATATTTTTGTGTTATTGAACAAAACTTGGCAAACTTCACCACAGTTGAAAGAGTAGTCAATGAAAGAGCCCAACAGGCTTGGGAGAGACTCCAGAGTGAGGGTGCATTATGGAGAAAACCAATCAATGATGCCATTCCAATCACCTTGCTTCCACTCACAGCATAAGGGCCAGAGTGCTCAAATCTGAGTCATGAAGACAGGTCCAAACTCTTTTTCAGATACTTACTAGCCATAGGCCCCTAAACAAATTTCCTAATCTCACAGACTCCATTTTCTCATCTTTAAAATGGGGATATGAATAGCTTTGATACATACTACTTAAGATTATTATGAGGCTCAGATGAGATATTTCATGTAAAGAGTTTTGCAAACTTCAAATTACTTCTATGAATGTCAGCAATGATAATCATAGGGTTACAGACCCAGAACTAAGAGGGACCTTGGGGCCATTTGGTACAATGCCCCCTTACCCCTACCCATTTTAGAGATGAGGAAAGTGTAGCCTAGGAAGGTTAAGTGATGCATCCAGTGGCACATGGGTAGCAAGTATCTGAGGTAGGATTTGGACCCAATTTCAATCCTCTTTATACCCTACCAGCCAAATGTTTGTCGTAATAGAAATAGTGAGTAAACATTTATTAAGCACCTCTTATGTTCCAGGCACTGTGCTAAGTGTTAGTTGGTGAATTTAATTCGATTCAATCAGAGTAAAATTGTCTGATGAATCTGGAACTTCTGAACTATTAGCGATGAAACCTTGGCAGGATGAACTAATGGCCTCATTACTGAGAGAGAATGGAGAAGCCTAGGATGTCAGTTAAGGTGGGCCTTAGAGACCATACAGTCATTTCACAGAGGAGGAAAGTGGGTTTCAAAGAGAGAAAATGACTACATGCAGCTAGACAGTATAGGTGCCTGGTAGCAAGCACATACTCCTCATTTCTGGTGTTTGCATAATGTTGATAAATATAAATAAAGAATGATGTACAAAGGCCAAAGACATCCTCAAAGAAGAGGTCTAGCTTGAGAAAATAAAAAAATGTGCTTGTATAAGTCGGTTATGGTTCCCTAGGATCACTGCACTGGACGAATCAGGCTCAACAAGCTTTAACAAGGGTGGAGTGATGGGGGCTTGGCCTCTGGGTGCTGCTATCTCAGAGACTTGTCCTACAGAGGTTCAGAGACTACTGTCCCCATGGTTCATAGTTCTCCATCACTCTGTTTTTTGTGGTGGGATTCTTGCCTTGGGTTATCACACCCATGGTCCTTTCATTGTGAATCCCCTTCTCTTGATACCCATCCCTCCCATTCCAAAATGTGGGCTTGAGTCCGATGGCCATTCTCTTTCCTGATGCTACTAGACCACGTTCAGGCTGGCTGCTCTGCTCCAGCCAACTATTTTTGACCCAGAATTCTTAGTTAAGGCTTTGAGGTCTCAATCTAGTTTTGTTTATTTGGGGAAATATGGTTTTCTCATTCACCCAATTACATGCTAACTGAACACCCAACTCCGCATGCCAATTTGAGATTTATTGAATCTGATCGAGAGTCTTCTAACTTGGATGTAACGAGTATCTTCTCAGAGAGTACTGCATTCAATTACGAGCTCCCAGAAAACAATACCATCAAGAGAGACATAAAAGGAAACCCTCAGCTGGTTCCTACTGGGACCCATGTTTCGGTGTCTCTCCTGCTATCTTAGAAACACCCTTGGCTCTTTACTTGTTTTGAAAGGAAGAGCAGATGGTACCTGCAGAATGAGAGCAAAGCAGCTAAAATGCCCACGTCGGCACTTGATGTGACAGTATGAACATATTTTTTTTGCCCACATAAAGGCAAATACATGTCATGGGCAATACACTCGATTTGGAATCTGGAGAACCTGGGTTCAGATCCTGGGTCCTTCCTACCCACGTGGCCTTGCACAAGTCCCTTAAACTCCTTTGTTAAATCAGGAGATTGGATGAGGTGATCTCCAGGGTTCCTACCAACTCCCAATTTGGAATTCTAGGGTTCTGTGATCACTGGTTTTTCTCCCCCTCCTTGACTGTAAGCTCCCTGAGGTCCTAGATAGGGATAAGGACTGAACTTGTGACTTTACCAGGGATGGGGGAAGGATACAAGCATTTATTAAGCACCTACTATGTGTGAGAGGCACTGTGCTACACACTTTACAAATATTACTTCATTTGATGCACACATTAATTCTGTGGAGTAGGTGCTACTATTACTCTCATTTTATAGATGAGGAAGCTGAGGCAGAAGTTAAGTGACTTGGCTAGGAACACACAACTAGTAAGTATCAGAGGTGGGATTTAAACCTCAGGTCATCATGACAGCAAGACCAGCTCTCTATTGGCTATACTGTGCTGCCAGGAGGAGTCAAGTGTGAGATTGAACCTAGGTTTTCCTGGCTCTGAGTCTAGCTTCCCACCACACCATGCTGCCTCTTGAAGGCACAGATCATGTCATAGCCTGTTTTGTATCCTCAGCGTCAAGGTGCATAAAGAACAATTATTTTTGCTAGATGTAGTCTGTATTGTTCTCTGCGAATCAAGGTGGCTTAAAACATGAACGCCTCTGGTGGCAGGTGGCATAAGTCCTCAAAATGCCCACCAGCGGCTTGGTTACCCAAGCATACAATACCTGATGGCCTTGACGGCTGGGGCTATTTGGAAATTGTTTCAGGAGCACATCTCTCAAAATAGCAGGGGCTCACAAATCGAATTCTCCAAACACATGGGTGGAGGTGGCCATGTGACTTTGAGGAGCTGGAGTGAGTGTGGATGTTGGCTGGGACACAAGACAAGTACAAGTAAGTGTTTATAGAATGCAGGATTCAACATCTCTTGTCCAACACCTCCCCAAGGACACCCTTCAAGCTGCCTACTATTCAGAGCACTTAGACGGGCGTGTGGAGAATGATAAGCAAACATCTCAATAAAATGTACTTTAGAACGCTAATAACAAGGGGAAGAAGGGAACTGTTAAATAGAATCCCACTAGATGTCTCAAATGGGTAGGGCCTCAGAAGCCATTTAACCCTTTCCTTTCCAAGAAAAGGAGACTAAGGCTCAGAACGGCGAAGGGACTCAAAGTCGCTCAATGGATATTCTCAAATTCATGTCCAAAGAAGAAAAAGAGGGTTTTCAATGGATTCTGTAGGTACATCATTTGCATCCCTTCTAATATTATGAAGAAGGGAAGCTGAAGACAGAGTCATAGCCTTCAGTAAGGAAGACTTGACTTCTAGCCCCAGATAATTCACTCAATTGTTCTATGACCTTGAACAAGCCCCTTCCTCCCCTGGATCTCAGTATCCTCCTCTGTAACAGGAAGGGGTGGGAGCAGATATCAGCCCTAAAAGTCAATGAAGCAGTTGAAGAGAACTGGCTCTTGAGTTAGAAGGCTTGGGTTCAAATTTCACCTCCGAGGCTTACTACCTAGGTGACATCAGGGAAATCGTTTAATCTTGGTGGGCTTCAGTTTCCTTCTCCGTAAAATGAGGAGGTTTGACCAGATGGCCTCTAAGGTCCCTTCCAGCTCTGAATCTAGGATCCTATGATCTAATGATGGGATCAGTCAGACAGACTACAGGAGTAAACAAGGGTTGGCCCCTTCTGGCCGTGCGTCTCGTCTCCAATGATGTGGATACTGAAGCTTGACAGGTAAAACCAATTCCCACAGTTCTACCTAAGGAGGGCAGAATAAATGTTTTGAAAAAAAATATTTCTTTGTCTTTATATGAAAGGAAGGGAAGGGAGGGGAGGGGAGAGGAGAGGAGTGAAAAACGAACAGTCCTGGCTCCCAGCCGGGCTCCCTCAGAACCCTGTGCCTGCCTCTTCTCAGTTGGCTTCTGCTCAGCCTGTATCCTGTTTTTCCACCAAAATCGAATCACCATCCCTTTTGGTGCCTGCAGGACACGATTTCTGCCACACGGGGGCAGCTCACCACACAACTCTGACGAAGCTGAGCACCTTGTAATGTACCATCTTGCTCCCCCCTGGCTT
>CM053628.1:28574307-28613065 GCA_028646595.1 Phalanger gymnotis | reverse complement strand
CCAACTTCCAAATCTTATGGGTAAGAACCTCCTCTGGTGGGGAGAGGACAGTGGGGGATAAATGTTTCCTGGGTACAGAGGAGTGAAAGAGTATCATATTTCATCAGCGAAAAGAAAGACGCCGTCTTCCTGGGCTCCCAGGTTCAGAAACTCGGTGTCACCCTTGACACCTCACTCCCCACTCCCCGTATATCCTATCAGTTGCTGAATCTTCTCATTTCTCCCTCTTCCACAAAATCTCTCGAATCCAGCCCCTTCTCACCACTCACACAGCTACTGCCTTAGTTCAGGCCCTGCTCTCCCCTTGCCTAAATGATAGCAAAGTCTCCTAACTGGACTCCCCACAGTTGCTAATGTACTTTTTCTTCACTCCCAATCTGAACATGCCACTCCAGTGTTCAGTAAACATCAATGGATTCCTATAGCCACTAGGATATAAATATAAACGTCTGTCTATACCTTTCAAAGACCATTAGAACTCGGTCTTATCTTCATTTTCCGATGTCAGGGGACACTGCTCCCCTTCACCCCTCTGAGATCCAGCCTAAAGGGGCCTTCTCTCTGTTCCTCACACATTCCCCTCCACCTCCCATCCCTGTGCCTTCGTGATGGCCAGCCAGCACCGCTGAGATGCACTCCTTCCTCCACCCTGCCTCAGAGACCTTCTCATCCTTTAAGAAGCAACTCAGAGAACATTTTCTACATGAGGACTCTTCTGATATCACCAGCTGCTAGTGCTTTCTCTCCCCATCCACCTGGTATTTAACTAGTGTGTGTCTATTTGGATGTATTAACTTCATATTTATATTATATGTGGATATACTATAGTACATATACATACTATATATATACATATGTGTATATATATATATATACATATTAGGTATACGTCCATGTTGTATCCCGTATTCGAATAACCTAAGTTCTCCATCAGGGCACGGACTATTTTTGTCTTTCTCTGACTCTTTAGTGCTCAGGTCAGTGCCTGGCACATGGTGAGTACTTAATATATTTATTGATTGTTTGACTCCTCATGCCCTGCTGCGCCAGCCAGAGGTATGCTCATAAGGAAACAGGGCTGCTTTGGTCTTAACTCACTCAGGGCTCATACACATGTAGGAGGGGTGTGCCCTTGGGAGGCCCCTCACTGGTTCCCACAGGGGTGCCAGTGTCCTTAGAAAGCAGAGATTGCCCCCAGTCCTAGCTACAGTGCTTTGAGTTCCCAGAGGGGACAGACCGAGTAGCACTGACTGAGCTGTACAGTGGTTCTGAAAGTAATGACGTAAGAGGAGGCCAGGTATGTTTGCATATCGGTCACGTCATTGGAACAAAGAATTTGCCTCCAATAGAACCCATTTGGTGGGTAACAAAATATAACTAGATGTTTTCTTGGAACTTTGTCAATCTCAGAAGAGGTTGAACTGCTGGTCCTGATCCTCCTCTTTGTTTTCTCCTTCATCCTAGTCCTATGAGAGGCAAGGCCTAGGTTCAGATCATGCTTCTGGTATTTACTAGCTGTGTGACTTTGGGCAAACCATTGAATTTTTCTGGGCCTTGATTTTCTCATTTGTAAAATAAGAAGATTACACCCAATGGCCTTTAAGTCCCTTCTGGCTCCAGCTCTCTAAGTCTATGATCTCATTTCAAAGGTGGAGGGAA
This sequence comes from Phalanger gymnotis, assembly GCA_028646595.1. Taxonomy (NCBI): domain Eukaryota; kingdom Metazoa; phylum Chordata; class Mammalia; order Diprotodontia; family Phalangeridae; genus Phalanger; species Phalanger gymnotis. The sequence continues at coordinate 28,611,406 of CM053628.1, read as the reverse complement.
GACCTAGAGTAGAAACTTCATCCACCAAAGCAATTCAGGAACTCACGTGGACCTTACCATCTTACTGAGGAATGAGGAGCACTGGGAATGCCAGAAGTAAGATTCGAGCTCAGGTATTCCACACTCTATCCCACTACTTTTCCATCCCTTCAGACTTTTCACTGGATCCTTTACATGCAGCCACTATGTGCTGTGCTGTAGTCACCCATTACTTCTCAGACATCTCCAAAGGCATTTCACACTCCACATAAGCCAGGCTCAACTCAATGTCTTCCTCCTCAACTCACTCCTTTTTCTAACTCCCTTATTTTTCTCAAGGGAACCACTAACATTCCAGTTACATGGAATCGACCTCAACTTTTCACTCCTACTCATTCCCACATCCAATTACCTTCTAAGACTTTCTGTTTCTGCCTCTGTAAGATCCTTTTCATTCCTTCCCATCTCCTCACTCACACCACCAAAAGCCTACTTCAGGCCCTCACAATCTCTCACCTCTTCCAAGGGCCTCCTACTTGGTCTTCCTGACTCCATTTTCTTTCCTTCTCCAGTCTATCTCCCACATAGCTGCTAAATCACCTTACTAAAACACAGGTCTGACCATGGTACTGCCCTGCCCCAAAACCTTTAGTGGCTCATTATTATTTCTATGATGAAACATAAACTCTTCTGTTTGGCACTGAGAGTCTTCAAAATCAGGCCCCGGACTACCTCCCCAGACTTATTGCATAACATTCCCCTAAAGGAACTCTAGGTTTCAGACAAAAGAACCTATTTTCTAGTCTTGGAATTTACTCCTCCCTCTCTGCCTTTGCACAGGCTGTCCCTCATGCTTGAAATGCCCTCCCTCTTCACCTCTGCCCCTTACGATTTCTGGATTCCTTCAAGTCTCAGCTCATATACCATCTCCAATGGGAAGCCTTTCTCATTCTTCTTCACTGGTAATGCTTGGATATATACTTATCTGGCCACATGTTCTATTGGTTAGTGGAAAGTAAACTCTATGAGGGCAGGGACTGTTTTGTCTTTCTGTCTCCTTGATCAACACAGTGTCTCGCACAGAATAAATGCTCATTCAATATTTGTTGGCATTGGCTTGGCCCCTTCCTAGCACTTTCCCAAAGGAGTGAAATCAGTGTAATAGATACTCACTTTCAGAAGATGCTGAAACAAGCAGGGCTGGATGTGTGAGGCCTATCACACTCCTACACCGCAGTGGGGATGTCTTGGCAGAACCAGAACAGAAGGTCCAGGAACAGAACAAACTATCTCAGGAAAGCCATATCAAGGCAATTAATCTCTGCTCACAGGTGAGGGATGGGCCTCTCACTTGTTAAAATAGATCATATTGAAAAGAATAAGTTGTCATCAACCCACAGAGTAGAAGCTACACAACTAAACAATTCCTTTTCCCAAGAGTTCTGAATTGGGGTAAGCTCATCTATGACTTCTGATCTACTAAGAGAGCCCAACCATGTTCATGATCAGAAAGTTGAAGCCACCTCTGAGAAGAGGCATCCGAGGTGACTCCCTTGTCAGCTCAGCTCAGTTTCGAAGACATGATTGAATTAAGATGTGAATATCTAATCAAAGACTGATAAATGTCCTTCCTAACAGAAAATTGAATTCTAAGCTGCTAAGTAGACAGCTCTATCAGATTATGAATTTTCCAGAGAACAAAAACATGCTCCCTATATTACAGAGTTTAAAATATTATCTTATGTGCTGGGATTTGGTTTTTGTGGGGTTTTTGTACAGACCTGCAATTTCCTCAGTGTGAGGGGAATCCCATTGTAAAAACATCTTTGGCTACATAGGTAGCTATCCTTTAACTTGTAGCTTTAGAGAGTTATCTGTGTCACTGAGAAATTTAATCACTTGCCCAGGGACCCTTAGCTAATAAGTGTCTGAGGAAAGATTCAAACCCAGGTCTTCCTGACTCCCAGACTGGCCTTCTATTCACTATGTCATGCTACCCAGCATGCTTTGGGCTGGGCCAGAGGAAATGCTAGGTGGCAGTACTTTCTAAGGTTCTTTGATGTCCAAAGTCTTTAAAGTTGCCTCGACTGTATGATGTTTTCAACCAAATGGAAAAAAATGCCAATGTCTCTCTCTTTTTTTAAAAGTACCTCAATTATTGTTCCCTGGGGATATTTTTGTTTTTCAGTGGATTTTTCTTGGTTTAACCATTTGAGCTAAGTTTTCCTTTCTCAAAGCCTTTGACTTCAACAGACAAAGCAAACCGCTACCTACCTTCCTTTCTACCAGATGGTAAAGACAAGGCTAGTTGAGTTCAAAGCCATCTGAGGCCTGGGGCTGGGGTGACTGTGACGGTAAGGATGAGAGAACTATTGTGGCCTATTCAAATTTTAACAATTACATGAACAAATTATTTCCTGATTCTTGCTTCTCCTAACAGCTTTCAAATGGATCAACTTCCTCTTTGGCTTCTGGTCAGAAAAATGGTAGACAAAGGCAATCCCCATAGAACTCTACCAAGAGGGCACAGATCCTTCTGATACCTGGCATCAAAGGTGGCTGTTCCATGTCAGCTTTTGTTCCAAGACCAAGGTCAAAATCGATTCACCAATGGTACTGTCTGGACCTTCTGACAACTTCCAAATCTAAATGCGCTCTGCAGCGTCTTTCTCCCCTCCACAGAGAACTTTTGAAAGAAGACATGAGTGAGACACAACAGAGTTTGAAATCGAGAAATTTCTAAGAGAAAGCATTGAGGAGAGTGGACAAAAATTGAAAACACTACTGTGAGCATGCTCCTTACTATTCTTCCACCTGCCTCTCCTGCCCCCATTTTGGCAGTGTGCATATTCATGGAGACACATTCTATTTCTGGGATAAAGAAACCAAGTCATTATCAGAGGTAGCACCGATTGTGCTCATTACCAATTTGCATTAGTAACATTTTCCATATAATTGTGTTTTCTGTTGGTGAGAGAAAGTGGCCATACCTCATCCTCAGCTGCCAGCAGAGATTATCCTTGTCCAATCTGGCCTCATCATGGCTGGGCACTCTTTGAATGAAAGACTTAAAGAGGGCCTGAGGGAAACAGGATCTTTTTTAAAAATCACAGGACAACAGAACTGTGGAAAAGAGGCTGAATTCTCAAGTCGAAGTCATTGTCTGATCACTGCATGCTTTCATATTTTCCTGTATTACACTGACATCTTTAAATTTATTGACATAACTTAAACATCATTTCTGAAGACAAACCTTGGGGGATTTGTAATAGGTTCTGGAGACTCTTTTGAGTCATAAATAATGTCATATCTATTCAGTTTAGTAGAAAAGTAATTTCTGATGTGTTTACACAAGGCCTTGTAGCATAGTAGGAAAGGGGACTGGCCTTGGAGAGAGAAAACCTGAGTCAGAGGCCTAGCTCTGGAACTCAGTAGATACATGACAAGTTGCCTCTCATCCCTGGGCCTTCGTTTCCTCCTCTGTGAAACGAGGACCATGGAACAGATGATATCTAAGGGCCCTTCTAGCTTTGTCATTCATGATCCTGGGATAGTGGAAAGGTTATTAGTTTTGGAGTCTGGGGTCCTGAGTTCAACACTAATGTGTGACTTTTGGCACATCCCTTAATCTCTCTAAGCCTCAGTTCCTCATCTGTAAATTGGCAAGGGATGGGAGGTGGTGGTGTTGATGTGGATTAGATGGCCTATAAGAGACCTTTGACATCTGCCATTCTGTGATTCTGATGCAATGGAAAGAATTCTAGATTTAGACTCAGAGAACCTAAAGCCTCAGTTTCCCCATCTGTAAAATGAGGGGATTGTGCCAGATAGCTTTTGGGCTAAATCTATGCTCCAGTTCCAGTTTAGCAGCTAACTGCATCCTCGAATAATACCTAACATTTATATAGTACTTACTAAATATTATCTCACTTGATCCTTACAACTATTGCCCCCATTTTGCAGATGAGGAAAGTGAAAGAAATGAAGGTCCAATAGCTTGCCCAGGGTCACAAAGCCCTTAAGTGTCTGAGGCTACATTTGAACTCTCGTCTTCCTGACTGGAGACCTGGTGCTCTGTGCTCTCTGGTGCCCCCTAGCGGCCGAGTGGCTTGACTAAGCCACTAACCCCTCTCTCAGTCTCAATTTCTTTATTTTTAAAATGAGGATAATAACCTTTATGCCAGGCTTTGCCTCACAGGGTTCTTATAAAAGTGAGGTCAAAGAAGATAATGTAGGAGGGAGCCTTCTATAAATTATCAAGGACTACATAAATGTAAAGTCTTGCTCTGGCCTCCCAACATGGCTAGGTGTGCCAATACTGTGGATTTACTTTCTCCCAAGCGTCTCCATTATACTAAATCAGCCAATGACACTGGAGACTGTTGACCCAGGACGAAAAAAAAGAGACAGAGACTATGTGCTCATGAAAGTTTTCTGGCCTGAAGAGTATATGGGATTCCTTACCAAAAAAGCACGTTCTTGAGCCTGGGCCCAATCTGAATCACAGATATGACACTTGGGCACAGCTCTCTGAAGGTCAGAAGCTGACATATGTAATACCACCCTAAGTGGTTATTAGGGAATAATGACAGCCCATCACTGACCATCAACAAGAGTCATCAGAGGTTGATGAGTGCAGTCTTAAATAGATTGCTTGTAACTAGAAAAGTGTTTGACGTACATTGTACCCATTATTGTCTTTACCTATAGGAGAGCAAATAGCCTGACTGAAGTTTTAACTTTTCTTCTGATTAACAAGTCCCTTCCCCCTGCTGGGCAGAGATATAACTAGGGCAGAGCAGATGGGCCTTTGCCCCAACATATCAAAATTGAGAATTTTCTGACTATAGCAATAAAATTTATAGTAAATAAATAGTAAATAAAATTTAGTAATAAAAGAACAGCTAGGAATTAGTTTGCAAAAATTATTGGTTAAAATGCTGCCCTCACAGCAGAGGTGCTGGTCCTCCCTTATCGCTCCATGTATACTATTACTTGGAACAAGATGCTATCAGCTGACACTAGCTTTTTCCTCTGGCTGCCCCACTAAGGTGATACTCCCCTCTTAGCAGAAGAGGAGGTTTGTTCCAAGGGTTTCTATCTTTCCCTCATTGCCTTCAAAAGACTAAATGTCTTGCCTACCCTACTGGTGTTTTGTGAAGAAGTATCCAGGAGTGAAAAGCACTAGTTACATTTCTATCTCTCACTTTACTTCACTGTAAAAGAAGGGCATCAACTAGATTGTGTCTAGGGTTTCTCCTAGCCCTTCTACTGTACAGGCATTATGTGATTCTGTAGGCATTCTGGTGTCATAAATAGAGCCTTGATGTTAAGAAGAACTGGATTCAAGTCTTGACTCTTGATACATGTTGACTATGCGACTCTGAGCAAGTCATTTCGCCAATGAGTGACCCAGACAACTCACCAAGACAATAAGTTACATTCAAGTTGCTGAGATGTATCTGTGGAGGATGTTTTGACACAAGGAGTTTATCACATGGATGAAATTATAGGTCTGGACTATGTCACATGATCCCCTTTCCTTACCCATCTGAAAGCACTCCCCTCAAATTTATGGAGGCACGGTTACTAGGAAAGATTTTCTATAACTGTCAATGTGGCAAGATAGAACCAAAGTTGTGACTTGACTAACCAGTTTCCATTTGCTGTGTTGGCCTTGCCTCTGAAAAACCAAGAACAGATAGACTCATATTTATGAATTAGTAAAGGCTTCCACTGTGACTCTAGACCAAATGCAAACAAAGCACCATGGTCTCTTCCAGTTAGTTACCTTACATTGGTTTCCTACAGATTCAAAGACAAGGTTCCAAGTTAAAGCAGAGGAACTGTCCAAACACAATGGTAACCTGGCTCACTGAGTACCTCTGCCTCCACTAGCAATACGGTCATGCCCCAGCACCTTCAGAGGAGATATAAATGATATAACAGAAGGAAGAACATTCAAGTGAGCCACCGAATCATTTTTTTTTGGCCCCTTCCCAAAAACGCTCCATCAAAACCTTCTCAAACTTGCAGATGATGTGCCTGCTGGAAGTGAGTATCAGAGTCCAACGCAAGTCCGAATACCTCTTGGCATTATTTCCCCATTTAAGTGAAAAGTACTGCATTGATTCTTGACTGATGGTCTCCAGGGCCCAGACAACTGGCGAGGCAATGAAGAGTATTCTCCTTCTGACTAGGAAATCAGAGTACAATTCATAAGTGCTGGACCCTTCTTTGATAGGTCATCATACCCAGGGTCCTGAGGCTGGGCCTGACAGGATACAAGCGTGATTCCAGAAGGTCTCGGGTGGGTCTTACTCTCTTGCCAAACAATTCATAGAAAGAGAGCTGGTTTGGCAATTGCAGACACCTTGGCAGGAAAGAGAAGCTGAGAGAAATCCTCAGTACAAACTTTCAATCTGGCTATTAATGGGAAGCCATGACTTGCGCCCCAATACTCAAACAGAAATCTATACAACCTCCCTGCTCATGTGGTGGAAATGAAATCTTAAGAAATAGTAAAGACCAATGGGTCTTTGAAAGGATATAAATTGTTGTCCTTTCTCTTAAGGACTATATATTAGGAAAGCTTTCATAATGGAATAATATATCATGTACAAAAGACAAAGCCATAGGAAACTGACAGGGAAACCTTGGGAAACTTGCATATTGCCAGGGCAGGGGTAAGGCACAGGACGCTACTGAATTCAGATACATAACTTATTATTTAGAAAACCAGTTTATAACAGGGTTACTGCTTAATCACTTTCTTTTTAATGAACCTCCCCACCCCTGATGTCTCCCCCCACCAATGCCACCCCAGACCAGCTTGTGTGTGTTGACTTTCAGAATTAGAGACCCAATGACTTCCCAGTCAATATGGAAAAAAAATGCACATAGTTATACCTCCTTCCTTATAACAGCATCACACAGCAAATGTACCGCCAAATGTTAGGCACTAAAAAGGATCTCAATTATGTGACCAGACCACTAGTGGAGGATATAAACTAATGCATGAACCATTCATGCATTCAAAGATAGAGTGACAGCCAATGGACATGGAACTTCTGGAGAAAAGTCAATGCAAGTAACCTATTCTAACATTTGAAATTCAATTCAAGAAAAAGAAGAGAAAAGGAAGGGATGGAGGGAGGCTGATGGTAAGACACCATTCCTTTAAGATGATAGTTTCCATCCTCAGAAATAGAGATGGCAACCCAATGACTTCCCAGTCAACTTGGAAAAAAGAAAATGCACCTTGTTATACCTCCTTACTTGTAAATGTATGCCCAAATGTTAGGCACTAAAAAGGATCTCAATTATGTGAGCAGACCACTAATGGAGGATATAAACTAACACATTAACCATTCATGCAATGAAAGATACAGTGGCAGCCAATGGATGCTAACCCTCCCACAGTATCCACCTAGAAAGTGCATGCATAGCATCTTTCATTAAAGTTAACATCAAGGCCACTTTCAATTGCATATTTATTAGGCTACATGATGTTACTCCCCACCCCACCCCAAGTTGAGTTTGGGATGCTGAGATGTATATAGATGGACAATGTTCATTGTGGTTTCTTTGTGAAGTCATTCAAAATATGTGAATGAGAGCTTAGAGAGAAAATTGGAAGTTATGAAGTAGATTGACCATTTAAAGTACTGAATATTTCATTCAAGTCTCAGTTTAATTCATGGCAAGAAGAATTGTACAAACCTGTACTTTAAGCTGAAAAGAAAAAAACATTCTATACGTCATTTCCTAAAGGCATGCATTTCATTTTCCCAAATATGACTGGCCGTGCATTACACAGACTGTCTTTTCCCACTCCTCACTGCTGCAAAAAGCAGAGAAGAGTTGGAAAATGTTGAGCAATCTTTGCATTCTTGTTTAAGGGCCATCTATGGGCTGATTGCCACTTTGGGAATGCAAGGGGATGAAGCCAGCACGGGGCTGATGGTGGCTAATGTAGCAAAGCAACTTTGGCAGCCAAAAAGGGACAGCATAATGAGGGGGGCAGGGGGAACCTGAAAACATTTTAGGGGGAAAAGCAGCAGTGCAATCTCACCAGTGGCAGTTGGCAATGATCGGTATTGTACAGTGTCCCAAAGGAGACTGTATAACACTGTCACAGGCAAGCAGGGGCAGTATGGAGTGTGTTGGGCCTCCTGTGTCAGAGATGCTGGGCTGACACAGGCCCAAAAGAAACCACACGGCACACCGCAAGTTAGAAATGAATGAGAGAGAAAGAAGAGCAAGAGAAAACAAACAAAAACACCGATCCGGCGTGCACAAACCTTCCGGCTCTGTGTTCTCTTTGAGGTGCACTTGCTTCAGTGGGCAGCAGAAGATTTCGTGACACTTAGCACGAAAGGGGGACTCTTTTTTCTTTAATTCCGCTGATTGGATGGAATCTTGCCGTAACATAATGTATTCCTGTGTGCCAGGGGTAGCGTCATCCAGCGCTGCGGTCACCACATAACAAAATGAACTCAAGTTAGAGCTTCTCAAAAGTAGCCATCAACTTATATCAACCCTATTCCCATGGAAGAAAATCAAATAACATTTCTAAGAGTCCAAAAAAAATCAACTGGGTTCATGAACTTTTTCTAAAGTGACTTGGTTGAAAACATTGCTGCCTAGAGAATAACTACTTGGCAATTCATACTGTTATTGCGGATTCAATGAAAATATTATCATATTATGCTGTGCCAAGAAGCAGGGCTGACTGTAAAAACATACCATGTAGATGCTGCATGTATTAAATAAAGGTTTAGCATAGACATTCTAGGTAGAACTGGCTAAAGGCCATCAGTTATCAGCAAATGAGGGGAATGTGCCTGTGACTACATGTCTGTTCTCAACCTACTGGATTAACTCTTGGCTGCTAGCCCAGATGAAGGACTACCAGCACATTCAAAACACTGCTTGCTGAGCTTGACAAAGTGACCAATTGGGCTTGGGTTTACTCTTTGGCTCTCAAGGGGAATTGAGGGTTATCTCAAATATCTTAATGCACTAAGGCTTCCAAATTGGGGCAGCAACTGGCATTTAAATAAAGTTGCCATTGGGTTGAAAACAGAAGGACCAATCAAGGCACAGTGTACTTATTTCTTGACGGCTACCAGGCATTTTGTCTTATCAAATAGGTCAGTGATATACCCACTCTCCTCCTTTTCCCCCCTACATCTCCTTCTGTTTCTGTACACACATATATTTAGCATTCACATCTTGTAGGGTTCACATATTCTCTCTCCCTTCTGAATAAAGAGCCACCCCACTATGGCATTCTCGTGCTTGCTAACCACCCACCCACCCACCCAAGTCATTACCAATTTGACCTTTATTGGAAAAAAACCACAAAAACAAAACCAAAAAATAAACAGAAGACTGACCACATTACTGAATGATTATATTTCATTCCCTCCACAATTAGGCCATTCCACTTTCCCTGTGAGTCAGTGTCTCTGTATCTATGATTAATGAGCTGTTGACTCACAGTACACCCCCAAACGTCTAAACTCCACACGGATTTCTCAGGAGAGATACCAATGGCAAACTTGTTATGGTAAGACTAATTCTGAAGTGTTTTCAAGAACAGCCTGAAGTTTTAATGCCAGAGAACTGGATATTCCCGTGATTGTCAATAACATTTTGTGACTGGGTGAAAGATCATAGAGTGGGATCTTAATGAGTTTCCTGGACCTTCTTTCGCTTGGGGAAAAAGCAGGATACAAAAGAAAAATCACTTGTGCATGAGTATTATGAGTCCAAAACGAGGCGTTGACAGATTGCCCCCATTCAGAACTGTTGTCTTCTTTATGAGTCATTAAATTATGCAGTAAGGTGATGAATATTTTAGTCAATTTCACCAGCAGTAATCAAAAATATTATGTTGCCCCAGCACGGTAGCTTGATTCAGCAGAGAGTTTCTTTCATCTCCTAGGAATATGATGACGATAACATCTCAGGGCTCCATTTGTGGGTATAATTCTTTGTTGGAAACATTCCAAAGCATGTGGAATTATTTACCATTATAAATAGATATTTATGATAATGTAGACACCAAATTTTAGCATAATAGCTCAAAAGAGATTTTGATTTTGCCCCTCCAAAATATCCCAGGAAAGTTTCCAAATTTGGAAATCTAGAAAACAAACCATCCATAAATGACCATTTGAGGACTAACCATATACTGCCATATTGCTAACATAAGATAAGATGGAAAGGCAATGAAGAAGGAACAGGTTTGGATAATACAAGCGGAATTTGTTCTCCTGAAATTTCTGATGAATATCAGAAATCTGTTCTCCCCTCTTGCTTTATGGCTATAATAATGACGTCACAAATAGGCATTTTTCAACATTAATGCCTGACTGAAGGAAAGAGCTTGGGCTGCATCACTAGTCAGCCGATTCTCCAGCTAGTCATCAATCCTCAGAAAAGCCCTAGGCTGCCATCATTTGGGCTTAATTAGATACAGTGGGTTATCTGAAACGTACCACTGTATTATAGTGAAAGGGATGTTATAACTGATCCAAGAGCCAAGACAAAAATATATTATGACTGAGGTCACTGAAATCTAAGGCAGCTGCTTCCCACAAAGCTTCCCCTTTTTTTGTTTTTCCTTTTTTTCTTCAGACTTAATGCAGCCAGTGCCAAAGGTGTCTCACTTCTTTAATGAGGGCTTTAACGAGTCATCTGTTTGAGCAATAAGCATGGACTCGGGAGATCACCTTGGGAATCTGCGAGTATAATGGCCAAGCTTTGTGGCTTTGGCTGGGCCTCCATTAGAACTACTTGTCAATTCCAACAAGAGTCCATCAAACCAGTGCCTTGGTATGCAACATGGAGAGACAGTTGCACTGCCACATGGGAAACCACAGAATGAGAGGTTAGAATGGATGAAAGATGAGGAAGAGTTCAGAAAATACATTCATTCCAAAGCCTTCCAATATTAACGAGGTGTCTTCGTGGGCCTGCTGTAGGAAGCAGAGGCAAAGGAGAGTTGTGCCCTGGAGAGAAAGACAGTATATGTTCTTCTTCTCAAGCAATGGGAAATAGACCACATTGCTTAGTGGTTCAGGAAGGGAAACAGAGACTGTTGGAAAAGGAATCCACCTCTTGCAACAGGGTTGGATGAAGGGTTTTCCTCTCTTCACCTCACCACCATGTTTTCTGCCTCCTATTTCGATTTCATTTCTTTTCTTTTCTCTAACTTCTGGCACAACGCCCATGAAGGTGCCTAGGAAGTTCTCAAATAGTGAATGCAACTGGGTCTACCTTGTAAAACAAACAAAAGAAATGCCCCCTCCCCAAAACCCAGGCACCTAGGAAAGGAGGGCTGAAAACACAAGTACAAACATAGACATGGTGAGGGGTGGGACTAGGGGAGGGGCATAGCTTAAGGACAGAGGCATCCGGTGTCCTCCTACACAGCCTTTGGGTTAGGCAGAAGGAAGGCAAGGATAAATGGTCTGTCCCAACCACAGTGGAAAGATCAAAATCCAGTTAGCAAAACAGAGAGCAGACAGAAAAGGTATTTCTATTGGATGTAATGTGTAGTCATGGAAGAAAAGCAATAACTAAATCCAGTGGGAAGAGATGACATCAAGGTGGAGGGCCAATCCAGCAAACCAGAAAATAAGAGGTAAGGGGAATAAAAAAACCAGTCAAAGATTCACTCTGAAGCCTGAAGTATTTTCAGTCTTCTGGCTAGGTTAGGCAAGCTAGACCTTCTCACCTAATAACTGATGGGCTATTGAAGGTAGTTCTTCTCCCTGTCCACCATATCCTTCAGCATGGACAGTGGCTATATTATCACCAACTGCTGCAAAAGATACTCTCTACTGGCCCCTGGTCACCCAGGCTAAATGCTGATGACAGATATTATTGGGCTTCCCAAATGGAATGTTCCCAAGATTGGACAAACAAGGGACCCCCCTCTCCTGAATGACTGGGGCTTCATCCCCGATTGTCCACCTGTGTGAACCAGCTGTTCATTCACCTCTGGGTCTGGGGAGAGCGGCTCCTGGGAGACAAAGAATCCCAGGAAATGTATTTGGCGCCGTCTATTTGTGGGCAGCAGGAAGCAATGGCTTTAGCAGATTGTGAAGTGGAGGTATTGATGAAACCTGGCCCCAGTCTAAGCTAATGGTTCAGGACTCTGGCTCTTGCCATCAAACCAGAGGAAGAAATAAGGCTCATAGAGCCTCCTTTGCATTTTTCCATTTCTTGGCTCCTCTGTTTTGACTCTGACATCTTTTTCTTCTGCCATTGGTAATACGGTATTTGGCCATAGTTTAGTGGAAGCAAGAGGTCACCCTTGTTAGGTAAGGGATGTACACAAAGGCACTTCTTCCCATATCAACAGGTCAGCAATGAGCTTCACTCTCCAGAACAGGAGAGAAAACATAACTATTGACTTCTAATGCTGAAGGTAGCCAATGGGGCATGTGAAAGAAAGTGGAATTATTCCTCAGGGTTACACGTGGCCAAGGCTAGGATCACCTTTGAGAGAGGAAGTCAACTGGATCAGTGTGGGCAGCCCACCTAACCCAAAGGCTAGACCCGACATCAGGAAGACACACACGCGCGCGCATACACACACACACACACACACACACACACACACACACACACACACACAAATTTCCCATATAGAACTAATATAAAAAACAAAGGCTGAATGGGGGGAGTAGGACATGACTTTTTATAAGCAAACAGGATTATGGAGAGGATTACTTAGAAAACCATGCAAAAGAAGGTAAGTTCAAGGAACTAGGATGTTTAGCTTGGAGAAGACTCAGAAGACATGAAAGTTATCTTCAGCTATTTAAAGGTCTGCCATGTGAAAGAGGAATTAGATTTGTTTGGCCTTTTTTTTAAAATTTGGCTCCAGATTGCAGATCCAGAAGCCGTGTGGGAAAGATACAGTGAGGCAAGTTTCAACTAGATGTAAGGAAAAAAAAACACTACCAACATCTTAATAATGAGAGTGATGCCCATGTGGAATGGGTCAGCTACTTAGCTTAGCATGAAAAGCTCGTCATAACTTGGCTCCTTCCTACCCTGACTCTTCTCTACCGACTATGATGCCTCTACACTGGCATACTTACATTCTCTTGAGTACAGCACCATATTTCCCATGCCTGGGCCTTTGCTTACTATTGCTCCAAGCCTGGAATGCTCTACTGCCTCATCTCTGTCTCTTAGTTTCCTTGATTTCCTTCAGGTTCAACTCAAATCCCACTTACTTTGGGAAATATTTCTCAATCCTCCTAACTGCTGATGCCTTCCTCTCTCTGAAAGCTTTCCATCTACTCTGTATATGGGTGTTGTATATTTACATGCTGTCTCCCAAGTTTGATCGTAAGATCCTTGAGGGCAAAGACTATGTTATAACATTTCTTTGTATGGCTTGCATGCAGTAAGTGCTTAATAAATGCTTACTGACTATCTTGGGAGGTAATTGGACTTCCCCTCTCTGGAGTTCTCCAGACCAAAGTTGGATGACCACTTGGCCAGGATGTTGTAGAAGGGATTTCCATTTGGATACAGGTTGTACTGGATGGTTTAGGAGGTCCAGTGGTATGGTGGAGCCAGCTCAGAACAGCTCAAGAGAAAGCCAATTGTTAAAGGTTAAGTGTGAGCATATACACCCCAGAAATCGGCAAACACTAAAAATCAGGGCTTGCTTTGTTGTTTTGTTTATTGTCGAAACCTATGAAAGCGAGGGAGGAAAGTTTTCGTAATGTAGATGAAACTGAAAAGTATGTCATGCATACATATTTTTTTGGAGAGCCTGACGTTCAACAATACCAGAACACTCCTGTTGAGGTCCCTTCTAAATCTGTGATTCTATAACTGGAATTTGGTTAAAACATTAATCTCTAATGAAACCTTTAATAGAAAACTGGTGGAAGGAAGTTCAATATAATTTATCTTTTAAATCCATAAGGAAATGTTTTATAGAAGACAAAACTACTCTTAATATTAAGCATCATTTAAAAGTAAAACAAGCATGAAAGATTCATTCCTACTATTATAGTGAAGATTTCTATGAAGTAGCTAAGTGGCTGCAAATCTGATATGTCAATGAGATCATTCGTTTCAAATGCCTGATAAGAGAGGTAACTGACATTTCTAAGAAGCTTGAAAATTCCCAAAGTGTTTTCTGCCCATTATTTCATTTGATTCCCCCAAACCTCTGTACCTTAGATGCCCCAGACTTGATCATCTCCCCTTAGCAGGCTCAGAAAATTGAAGCGACTCACCCAGGGCTGCACAGATGGTGTCCGAGGTGGGAGCCGGACTCAGGTCTTCATACCTCCTCAGTCCAGCACTCTGGACCTCCACAAGAGGCAAGCACGGTAGGTAGATTGCAGTAAAGAATGCACTGAGATGCAAAAATAATGTTCCCCCACTGGCCGCTAGGTGGCACAGTGGTTAGAGCACCCAGCTCTGAGTCAGGAAGACCTGAGTTCAGCCTCAGACCCTTAGATGTCTGACCCTAGACAAGTCACTTTGCCTTTGTCTGCCTCCATTTCCTCATCTATAAATGGGGATAATAAAAGCAGCCAGCTCCCAGGGTTGCTGTGAGAATCAAATGAGATATTTGGGAAGTGCTTAGCACGGTGCCTGGCACACAGTAAGGGCTATATAAATGTTAGTTGTTGTTGTCATCCTTATTATTAATTAGTGGTGGATCCTGGGTCAAGTGACTTCCATTCTATGGGCCTCAGTTTCCTGTCAACTGGGGATCATAACTCGATCAGAGAGCTAAAGATGAAATGGCCCTCGGAGGTCTACTAGTCGAACCTTTTTTAAAGGGGAATAAAATAAGTCCCAGAGCAAGGATGTGTCTTGGCCAGGGTCACTCCGACAGTATGTGGAAGAACCTAGATTTCAGGTATCTGACTCCAGGCCCAGGACTTCACATGATAAAGTTGGGATGTAGCAAATCAGCAAATGGTTTCCAATTAGATGAGTTTCACCTGTACGCCCACCTCCAACTAGCATCTTTTACTTTATTCAAAAACAGAACTCCAACCAGAAACAGGATAGGAAACTACTAAAACAAAGGCTCATGACCTCAGCAACATCAGCTCAGTGCTGGGACGCTGGAATGTCCAAATGAAGTGTTTGTTCACTGTCTTGGCGCCCCAGGGCTGCTAAGCGAGGCCTGTTCTTCTCAGGAGACACGACCCTTTTCTCGCTATTAAAGTAACTTCACAAAGATGACTCACCACCCTTAATTAATGATACATGATGCTCAAGTGAGGTAACAAGAAGGCAGCCACTGCTGAGAGAATAGGGCCAGGCCAGTAGATGCCAGAGCCAGAAACTATCCATTCTTGGAAAATAGTTAGAACATGGGGAAGAGAGGAAATGATGCAGGCATTATCACAGATGAAGCAAAGGAAGAAGGCCATTACAGAATTCACCCCTCCGTGCCTAGGAGTGTTGTGAATAATAGCAAGCCAAATCCAGTATAGCATACGTTGGCAGTGGACCCACATGTTTCTCTCTCTATTCACTGCCTGAGATAAAGGGCAAGAATGTGCCAGTTCAGGCTACCTGATAGCTTCCGGGTGCAAGGACTGTGCTAACTACCCCAAACATTCATTAAAAAATATTCAGTTGACTGATGAGAGATTCACTTTGCTGAACTGCGCCAGGTAGCCAGTTGGGAGATGGCCTGCAAAGTCTCTGAAAGTCTTGGATTGTGAGATCTGGAAGTGACCCCGGACACCGCCGGACAGTGAATGGAAAGCAATGGCTTAAAGCCAAGCAATTCCTAAGAGTGAGAGGCATGTTCAAAGCCAGGCCTGGGGACTCCCTACTCAGCCAAAGCTGCATCCACATTTTGGCCTTCTACCTTCCTGTCATCGCTATCATTCCATCAGGTCTTGTGCCTTCCTTCCTTCCACTTTACCTTCCCCCTCACTAGGCCCTTAATGCCTCATATGTAGATTGCTTTGAGAAGTCTTTTTCTGCAGAACTGCCTTAATCCTAGGGTCTTCCCTCTGCTGATTCTCTCCAATTTATTCTACATGTGGCTTCTTTGTGCAGTTGTCTCCCCATTAGACTATGAGCCCCTTGAGGGCAGGGACTGTCTTTTGCCCTTCTTTGTATCCCCAGTGCTTAGCACAGAACGTGCACAGAGTAGGCACTTAAGAAATGCTTGAAGACTGATTGCCTCTAAATTGGTTTCTCTGTCTCCAGTGTCTATCCAATCTGTTCCAAATACATTGTACCAGGCTATCTTTCTAAAGGGACCGCTAGGTGGCGCTGTAGTGGATAGTGTACTGGGCCTGGATTCAGGAAGACTGATCTTCCTGAGTTCAAATCCTGCCTCAGACACTTAGTAGCTGTGTGACCCTGGGCAAGTCACTTCACCCTGTTTGCCTCGGCTTCATCATCTATAAAATGAACTGGAGAAGGAAATGGCAAGCCACTCTAGGATCTCTGTCAAGAAAACTCCAAATGGGGTCACAAAGTGACAGCCATGACTAAAACAACCAAACCACAACAAAAAACGTCTTCATAAAACATCACTTCCTGCTTGGCACTGGCCTGCACTCCTACCATTTTTCACTGCCCACAGGAAAAACTATGAACTCTTAGGAAGATATTCAAGGCCTTCCAAAATGCAGCTTTGATCTACTGTTCCAGTTCTTTCCCTATCAACTCTAGACCAATAGGTGTCTCTATTTTCCCTTCAAACTCCACTATCTTTAGGCACTGTGCAATGTGGCAATATTGCTTCTTCTGACTAAGAAGTCTGGCCTAAAATATTCTTCTCCAGAAATCCAAATGCAACTTCTACTCTAAGGCCACCTTCAACTCCTCCTGCTGCCTTAAGCTTCCCGAGACTCCGAGAAGCCATAGCAACCTTGCTCTCACCTGAGCTCATAGCCAGTGCTGTTCTGACTTGGCCCAGAGGAGACATCTAATAAATGTGGAACAAAGGAAAGAATGAGTGAGCAAATGAATGGAAGGCCATAGCACTTTCATATACAGTCACCTGAGAAGAGTACTGACTTTGGGGTCAAAAATATGAATTTGCATTTCCTGCCACTTGGTGACTGTGTTTCCTTGGGGAAGGCTCCAAGCCTCTCTGAGCAACTAGAATAGAGTGGAAGACATCAGAAAGACTTGGGTTCAAATGCTGCCTCAGACATTTTATTGTGTGACTTCAGGAACCTCTCAGCCTTACTTGTCTTATCTGTAAAATGGGCATAGTACCTACTGCCCAGGGTTGTTGTGAGGATGAAATGTGGAAACTTTAAAGCCTCTTATTTTCATTTTTATTGTTTCAGAGATACTTTTGACCCTGGCTTGTGATTTCATTGGTATCAAGAACTGCCATGCAGGAAACTCTCCCAACCAAAGGAAATCAGCATCTACCCTGCAACTCGCGGTCCCGACCCCAAGGTCAGCCATCTAGCCTCTCGGCCACAATTATTAATAATCTGTCAAACGGGGATCCAAATGCTTGTGCTCCCTACCTCAGAACTACGTGCAGGGCATGGGCCTCAGTAATGCTCACCAGGAGAAGGCTCTGCACATCAGAAGATAATGGAAGTAAGAGAAATACCATTGAAATGTCAACTCCCGTTATTATTAGGACTTTGATTATATCTTAAGAGAAAAGTTCAGGGAGCTGGCTGCAGCATGCTCCCGACAAGTGGTATGGCTCTCTCCATCCCTGCAGCTTGGAAAGCAAATCGGGGCAAAGTGACCCAGGAGGAAACATTTGTTTTCTATTGATTTCCTTCCTTCTCATTGGGTGGAATCTACCTGTTTTCTTCAAGTATTCCACTCATCGGAAGAGCAGAAGTTTCCCTAAGCACATTCATTACAGTGTGGGCGGGGAGAGGGGGTGACTCGCATATTAGGGATATGGTTTAGAGGGGGCGGAGTCTCGCTTCTGGCCACAATGTCCCAGAAATGATGCTATTACCCATTGTCAATGACTACTTGCCCTCTTACCAGCTTGACTCCACTGTGATTGCTTTTTCTTGAAATTTTCTTCTTGACCCAAATGAAATTAATGAGTTCAACAGCATCTTTCCAGCAAGCTAAAGCAATGATTTCCAAATTGATTCCCTTGGGTCAGGCTGTTCCGACCTGGGCCAGGGGCAACAGACAAACAGACAGGCTGGCAACAGTCATCTCTCTGAGTTTTATTACCAGTCTTAATATAGCTTCAGTCAGACAGCTCCAATGACATCATAGCAACTCAGAGAAACATCTTTAAAACACACTCAACCTTTGATCGTGAACTTCCCTTGGGCCTCCTTGCAAATGAAATTGCTAGTTCTACTTGTATCAATCTTTTCTATTTTGTTTTTAGGTCACCACATCTCAAGGCACCAAGGTTGATTCCAGAACACACACTGAACTTCTCAGGGAACAGTCCACCCTTCCCATACCAAATCACTCTCTCTCCTGAGGGCCTTCAGTACACTTTTCCATCAATATATAGGACCAAAATGTTCCAGAAGAGTTGTCCACTAGCACCCTCTCCTTCCTGATATTTCCATTATTTTTCCTGACCAGAAAAAGATTCCAATTTCAAACCAAGTAGACCAGGGAGACCCAGGAAACAAGAGGTCTCCAAGAGGCCTAGTGTTCCAAAATAGTTGGGAGCTGGAGTAATTGAATCTAAGGTCACTAGTAGCATGTATTTCTATGTAATGATTTTCCTTTGTAATCCTACATATTTTATTTTTTGCAATAAAAGGTATTATTCTGAGAAGGGGTCCATAGGTTTCACCAGACTGACAAAGGAGGCCATGATACAAAAAAGCTAAAAAACCCCACTATAGACCAACCTTCTAATTTAAAAAAGGGAGAAACTGAGGCTTAGAGAAAGGAAAGGTCTTGTTCAAGGTCACCTAATTAAATAGTAGAAGACAAATATGAACCCAGGTCTCCTGACTCCCAGTCAAGTGGGCTGCTTCTGGCAAATTCAACTAGACAGAAGCTCAGATAGTGTCCCAAGACAATGAAGGACTGATGCCCTAGGGCCTTACTCATTTTCTTCAGACCAACCAGTTTGTCTTCCTCTCTGTTCCTTCTTTCCTTTCTCTCAATAGTCAATCACAAGACACACCAGAGCTCTTCACAAGGGAGTTATTTTTATCTAATTACAGCATTTTAGTAGTCGATATGGAAGCACAAATCATTTTCCTACATGAGGATGCCTCAAAGTGGGGCTGAGGGTGGGGGAAGAGGAGGAGGAGAGGCTGACAGGCAACATCCAATCCTTTTGGAAAAACCAGCAATGGGAGTATTTCCCCCAGAATAGCCCAAAGAGGTCAGAATGCACCAACAAAGAAAAGCCCTACAAAAGGAGAGACTATTGAAAATGCTCCTAAAACATTTCCAAGGGAGGCAGTGATGCAAAGTGGTTAGAATTCTAGACATGGAATCAGGAAGATCTCATTTCTAATCCAGTCTCTGTCATTTACTAGTTGTGTGGCCCTGGGCAAGCTAATTAACATCTTTGAGTCTCAGTAGTCTCCTCTGAAAAATGGGGCCAATAATATGGTCATTGTTAGAACTGAAGGAAATAAACCTTGATGAACTATTCAAGTGTGAGGCATTATTGTCGTCATTGTGATTGTCACTCTTGCTGACTACTTGGACCATGCCTGTGATTTCATCATGTGACATGGTGAGGAACTTCCTTCCTGATGCCAAGCAACACCTTATCCAGTTGACAGACTTAAAGAGGTGCTCAGATTACTGGCCTAGAGTCCTACGGCCAGTATGTAACAGACTGGATTTGAACCTGGGTCTCCCCAACGCCAAGACCAGCTCTCTTGTCCACTTCGCCGTGTTGTCTGTCATCCTATCATAACTGTCATCACATTCTTCTAATCTCGATCATTATAATAATGTCATTGGCATCATTACTTGTTAAAATTAGTTAACCATGTAGTATAATGGGAGGGTCACTAACTCTGAAGTCAGAAGATCTGGGTTCAAATCCCAATTCTGGGCACTTACTCGGGCAATCCTCTCTACCCCTCAATCTAGGATCCTAAGTCCCTTCACCTCTGTGGGCCTCAGTTTCTTCCTGGGTATAGCGAGGGCAGTAGAGGAGATGGCCCCTGATGTCTCTTCCAGCTCTCAATCTCAGCTCCTCTGATGCTACAAAATGATGATAACTCACACTTCCACACCACTTTAAGCACTCTCCTTAAAACAATCTTCTAAGGTAGAGAATGCCAAGTGCTATCTCAGTTGTACCAATGGGAAAACCAGAGCTCAGAGGGGGAAGTAACCAGCAGAGGCAGCTGGTAGGTCAATGGTTAGAGGGCTGGGCCTGGAGCCAGTAAGATCCAAGTTCAAATGTGGCCTCAGGCACTTACCAGCAGGGTGACCTCGGGCAAGTCAATTAACCTCTGTTTGCCTCAGTTTCCCCATCTGTAAAATGGGGCTAATAACAGCATTTACTTTGCAGGGTTATTGTAAAGATCAAATGAGATATATTTGTAAATCGCTTAGCACAGTGCCTGGCATATAGTGGGCACTTTTATAAACACTTCTTCCCAGGGTTGCACAACTGATATGTGGCAGACCTGGGACTCAAGACCAGGTCTCCAGGTCTTTCGAGGATGATGATGATTGCTGCTGATAATACTAGTAGAAAATCATGAATCCAAAAAAAATCATAAATCCTCAGTGACATTTCTAAAGCCCTTTAATATTGACAGAACACGGTCACTCTATAAACCCTAGGGGGCAGGAAATATAGATATTATTACTTCCTTCCTATCCCACCTCCACATTTTACTTAGAACGAAACTGGGACTGGGGCGGGGGTGCTTAAGCTGCCCATCCACTGGCCCAAACCCAGAGTGGGAGCCAAGACACCAACTTGGGTCTCTCCTTATGATAAGACCTTCAAGGTGCATTCCACTACACAACCCTGAAAGCAAGGCCCCCTTCCATCCTGGACTTCAGTCACAGGCAGCCCTTTTGGGAAAGGGTGTGAGCATTCCTACCCAGTGGGACCATCACTGCAGAGAATACAGATGGAAGCTTCAATGCCAGCTTAGAGCCTACTCCAAATTTGGGCGGGAGGAATTTCGCAGCAAATGGTATTTGAGTTTGTTTACTCTTGGCAGCTGTTTCTGTTTAAGAGAAAAGCAGTATGATTATTTTAAAAGCCTGGAGCCATCAACTGTCCTTAAAATACCATTTAATGATTTAGGTGTAAATGAATCATAAACACTTGGATTAAACTTCCCCGTGTTCCCTCCAAACCCAGCTGGTTAAATGAGGTTGGAGGACGAGGCTTTCCAAGATGAGGACCATGCCCATTAAGCATCTGTCATTCAGGACACATGGAGGGGCTATTATTTTGTCCCACTTTCAAATTCTAAAAAACCTAACAGGCTGGAACTCTCGGTAACCCTTAACGTGCTATACTTATGTGAGTAACTATCAGTATTTCCATATCATTTTCATTACATTATTTCATTAAATATTACTATTTTCATTGCATAATCGGTTATTATTACATTCACCATCACCTATTTCGTGAGTGTCTATGGCCAAAAGATTTACTGCCTAGCAATCAACACAGTGCTTGAACTGGGTTGGCCTGCAGCTGCTACATATGCCATTTGGACTCTACTCCAAGCCTTTCCAGCTTGCTAGGACCAGCTAGAGCTGGGGATCCTTCTACTAGCTTTGCCCTTGAAAAATCAATTTCACTGTCACCTCATGCTGAGCCCCCATGGAGCAGGAGAAAGAGTTCCAGATGGAGAATCAAAAGCTCTTGGTTCAAATCCTGTCCCTGGCACATACAATCCATGTGGTCTTGAATAAGTCACGTCTCTCTGGGCCTCAGTTGACTCATCTGTAAAATGAGAGGACTAGCCTAGATGGCATCTGTGGTTCCTTCCTATACTAGATCTAGAGTCCTATGTGTTTTCCTGGATGTGTCACCTTATCTCTCTAGGCCCCAGTTTACTGTAAAATGAAAGAATTGCTCAAATGGCCTCTGAGGTCCCTTTCTGTTCTACATCTATAATTCTATGTGTGTCCCTGGACAAGTCACTTTAACCTCTCTGGGCCTCAGTTTCTTCCTCTGTAAAATGAGAGGGGTTAGACATGGTCTTTGAGGCCCCTTCCAACCCTAGATTCATGATTACATATATGACCTTGTATAAGCCTCGTCATTTCCCTGTGCCCCAGTTTTCTCATCCATTAAAAGAGGGCAGTAGACTTGACAACTTCTGGACACTCTTCTAATCATAAATCTAAGATGCTATGAAAATAGCAAATCACCTTTCTTCCCCGGTATCATTGTCCTCCTCTGTAAAATTAGGGGGCGGGGTGGACCAAATGGCTTTGAAGTTCCCTTCTAGCTTTACATCAATCAATAATAAACATTTATTAAGCATCTACTATGTGCCAGGCACTGTGCTAAGTTGTAGGGACACAAAAAGGCATCAAAGACAGTCCCTACCCTCAAGGTGCTCACAATCCAATCGAGACAGTATCTTCTCACAGGTTCAAATTGATGGTCCTGTGAGGCACGTAAAAAGGAATGTGGAGAGTAGCAGGTAAATACTTAATATAAATACTGTTTGATGAAGGTATTTCGTACAGGACACTGCCATTATAGTACATGTTTGCTGAGCAAATGAAGGGTCCAAGAGTCAATGCAAAAAAACCCAAGCCTACTCATATATTTATTTGCTTTTTTGGATTAGTTTTCTTTAAGTTTGCAAAGAGGGACACCTTATTATTTAGTTATACCAAGCTACGCAGTTACAGAATTGAAGATAGATGGTTATACCTTTGGATTTCGTTGTACCAAACAAACCACATGAAAATATATATAGTTGACGACTGGCTTGGGTGTAGAAATCTATATATTGTAGCAAGCTACTCAGGATGGCAATGGCTTGATTGAAATCTAGCATTCTTTTTGCAATCCAATGCCTCAAACCTCTTTGTCACTCTCATTTTTCTTCCCTAAATCAATCACTCTCCCCCTGTCTCCCTGTCTGTTTCCCATCAAGGTAGGGCCCAGGATCTAAGGTATAGTCTCCTCAAAACAATGAGATGGTGCTCTAGTGTTTCCCTCCAAGACTGGAGGTGCTAGGAAACCCGGAATCAATGTCCTCGTCCCTTGGCTGGGCCCCCTTGCGGCTGGTGACCCCAGCCTACTTCTGGTCAATCTCAGTAGCCATGAGCCTCCACCCCATCCCAGCCACAATGGGAGGCAGATAGAAAAAATAATGAGGGGAAAGCAAGGCAACTGGCCAAGGGAGATGAATGAGGGCTGACTAGCTTCTTCCACCCCCCACACCAGATGGAAGGAGTGACTGCTCCTTTAATTTAATAACCCTTCTCATGCCCTGCCAAGGACAAATCACATTCTGCTGACCGATGTTCTCAGAGCCTCTGAGGAGCCTCTGATAACAGCCTTATTTGCTGAGGGGAGGAATTATGCAGGGGAATTATTTGTCTTGATTTTCTCCTCAAAATGAAGAGAGAGTGTAGAGGCTAGATAGAAGGCAACAAAAGACCAGAGAATGGGGCTCAACCCACAGAGCCTTTGCTTTTGAGGAAAACAATCTTCATTCTGGGGCAAATCCATCCATACTAGGGGCAGGTCAAGATGGCCCCGCCTATGCTAAAGGGCATTCACAATGACATGACCCAGATGAATAGAGTGATTTGGATAAAAGGGTAACATAGCCACTCTGGAGCCACCAGCTGGCACACTTAGACTGGCGCCACCAGTCAGAGATTTGTGGCGGCTGCTGCTGAATTTGCAAAATTACAATAGTATGGCTGAGCGATACCAGAGAACGTGGCGAAATGCCCCCTTCCTCAGTTTGCCAGGCATGGGAATTCTCTTTAGGTTAGGGGTTCTTAAACCTGGAGTTCACTGACTATCACTGACTACCAAGAGAATTGTGGATAGACTTCAAGAGGTCCTTGAGCTAGGATAGTAAAAATACATCTTCATTTCAATACAATGGATTTCCTTGGTAATCTGATGCATTTACAAAGATGATTCTGAGAAGGAAACCAAAAGTTTCACCTCACCACCTAAGGGGTCTATGACATAAAGTTAAAAACCTCTAAGTCTAGTGTCATATACAGTCATTTCACTTCTCTCTACCTCAGTTTCCTTATCTGTCAAATGCGAGGGTTTGGTAAGATGGCTTCTAAAGTCCTCCCAATTCTAAATCTCTGAGCCTATAATGCTATGAACTAAAGGACCTAGGAGGTTCTTTTTAGCATCACTACTATGCAGTAAACTCCCCTCATGTGCTGGAGGGGCCCAACATCTATCCCTGCGCTCCCAAACCAAGGCTCCAGAGAAAAGGATGGGCCACATGGGATCTGCCCCAATAACTACATTCTTTCCATTCGATTTGGAACTTGTTTTCCATAGTGAGAGTGGGCCCCAGAGACCTGGCAGCAACATGTGTTCCGCTCTTTCTGCCTTTCCAACCTACTTCAGTTGGATTTCTGATTGAATTGGCTTTTTATTAGAGAGCTGTTCAAAAACATTCCCCTTTCCCTTAGTTCTCTCCTCAAAGTCTTGTATGGGCCATATACCCCAGCCTCATGCCTTCTACAGTCTAGATTCTCTTTCTAAGGAAGGTATTGCTATCTATTCTGGAGCTCCTCCGAAAGCCCTCCACGATTTTCTTGTTAAGACCTCCTCTGAAAGCCCTCCACGATTTTCTTGTTAGGACCTCTTCTGATCTCTCTTCCTCAGTTGATGATGGGTGTTTTTGTTCTATTCTTGGGTTTCATCCACAAGGGATAAGGAGAGGCGTCGGTCCTAGGGGGTTACCAAAAACCCCTACTCGATGCCTAAGCTCTCATTTTAGAATCAACTATCCCACCAGGCAAGCCACCCTGTTTATTGAGAACAAATGCTGAAGCCCTCCCCAAACTTAGGGGGCACTAGTTAATTCTCCAATATAACCTAAGAGTTACACAGGGTGCCCAGAGCATCTCATTTTAGAGTTCACGATTATCAGGCCTTAAAAAGTTTCGGTATCTACCTAAGGCTCCCCACACTATGTCATGAGAAGGGCTGCTCAATAACCAGTTCTTCCCTTTGTCCACTGAATCATCTATTCAAAAACTGGGATAAGTGAGAAGTAGTTGCCCTTCTCTGGGGTAGTATTTGTATTCTGTCAGAGGATGAAGGAGAATACTGGCAGTTACTGAAAGGGGAGGCATGTTCTATTTACCTCAAAGATTGGATACACGTTGATTTCACATGCATAATGGTGATTGTATTGCTTCCTTTCTTGATGGGTGGGGAGAGGCTAAGGGGAGGGAGAGAACTTGGAACACAAAATAAAAAAAATGAATGTTAAAAATAAATATTGGATGTATAGTTCAATTTAAGTCCGTTCATTGGACATTTCTTGTTTACTACTTTTAAGGTACTGTTGTAAACCCTTGGGGGGATAATGACTTATTTCGATGGCCCTTCAAAGGGTGACACTGAACTTGGATCATAAAAGTATTGCAAAAAATGTAGTGCAAACATTGGAATCCCCAAGGGTATCTGCAAGATACGAAGTGATTGACTCTCAGAGTAATAAGTGTTTGAACTGGGATTTCAACCTGCATCTTCCTGATTCCAAGTCTAGGGCTTCATGTATAAGATAGTCGAGCTGTATGGAAAAAATTGGCACAGATCTAGGTGGAATACAAATGAGGAGATGATAAATGCCCAGCAGAGGTGAAAAGAGTTCTGAGATATCTGATAGAGGATATCTCAGTCTCAGTTGTAAGGGACCAGGGAGAAAGAATCAGTGAAAGCACCATGACAGACTTGTCTCCTGAATTAGGCGTTGAAGGGTAGGTAGGTCATCTAACCAGTGAAGATGGGGAGGGAAGAACATTCTAGCTGCTGGCCTGAGCAAAGTCACCAAGTGGGTAAGAACAGAGTATGTTAGTGAGATGATAGGTTCTCTAATTCACTGAACATAGAGTCCGTGAAAGGAACAAATAGAAGATGAAGCCAGAAAGGTAGGTCAGTTTAAATCAGAAGTGTCAAACATACTGCTCTTGGGTCACATGAAATTCACAACACTCCGCAGTGTAGCCTGAACTCAAATGTAAATGGTTAATATTTAACAAAATGAATAAAAATACAACAGAACATAGATAATCTTAGTAGGGGGTTTTCTATATTAATATACAGCCCGCAGGGATCCTTATGTATGGTTTAGTGCCCCCTGTTTCTGTTTGAATTCAACATCACTGGTCTAGATCCACTTTAAGTGATGTGGAGAAGGAAAGTAGGCCATAAGAATGAGGATACAGACAGGAGTGTGCTGGTAAATGTTTAACAACTGGCTCTCTGAAACAATGTACACATGATACAATTTTAACCTTAATCTGCATTACTGACATTTTCTTGACTTTCACTTTCTTAACTCTAGGCAATAAACAATAATGATAAACCAAGCACTGGTCTCCAAAGCATAAATGATCAACCTGAAAACTTAACAATTAGCTTGCAGGTTTGAGCTAGCACATCTCTGGCTACAGATAAATGAGAATGTTCTCTGGCATCAGCCATCCAAGGCCATAAATCTCCTTTAAGAGACATGTTCCTCAGTTAGACTTATGTATGAAGAAGACAAAGGAACACACAGACCTCAAAATTCACTTTTCAGTAAATATTTTTGTCAGACTACTGAAGAAATTCTCTAGGGGTTTTGATTTTGAATCCAAGTGCATCCCTACTAGATGCATTTAATGACTACAGGATAAGGGGCCCATACTTAGACACTAGGCACTGTGTGATGGGCCCTATAATAGAATGGAAGGAAGAAAACACATATTCTTTCTTTGAAAAGACAGAATGTTTGCTTCTACCCGGCATGACATCTGCATCTCCTTGCTTGGCAAGGAGGGTCTAGCCTTGGGGTTACACCGCTCCCAGATGGCAAGCTGGACTCAGAGAACAACATCAATCCCCAGCATGCAGCAGGACAAGCCAGGTGTGGACTTGGGTCTGCTGGGCATGACCATGTCTATTTAAAAGCTGGTCTTCACTGTGCAGCTGACAGCAGGTGGAGCCCAGGCAGTCAGCACCAATACTGCCAGGATCTGAATCCAAAGGGAAACGTTCACTAGCAAAGAGGACAATGCCTAATGAGGAGAAGCCACGTGGGACACGTGGGACAGCAGAAAGAGAAGCGGACGTGGAGTCAGAGGACCTCGGTTTGAATCCTCCACGCTGCCACTTGTGACCTGGGTGATGTGAAGCAGGACATCTAAATTGTCTGCACCTCAGTTTCCTTGTTAGTAAAATGACTAAGCGGAGCCGGATGATCTCCCAGTCCTATAAATTCAGGGGAACATGTTTATGAAGGAGACATACTCTATTATGTGGATGTCCATATACATCTACCAAGCCAGGTCCTACCAAGGCTGGCAGGTATAAATAAGGTAGAATAGGAAGAGATTGACCTTGTCCTTGGTAAGAGACAACCCGCCCCAAAAGGAACACTTAGTGAACTAAGCATAGACTATGGCTACTAAGCAAAGTGAACTAGAGATCCTAACACAACCAGATAAACTTGACATCATGGGTATAACTGAGACTTAGAAGGATAAGACATATGATGGGAAAATGGTTCCAGAAGAGGATTCCTCTCTGAAATGGAAGAGTGACAGTGAATGATTTAGAGGCAAGGGGGATATACATACAGACATACACACACATATATGTTTTGTTGCTGTTCAGTTGTTTTCCAGTCATGTCTGACTCTTCATGACCCTGTTTGGGGTTTCCTTGGCCGAGATCCTGGAGTGGTTCGCCATTTCCTTCTCCAGATCATCTTACAGAAGAGGAAACTGAGGCAGAGGCTAAGTGACTTGCCCAGGGTCACACCGCTAGTAAGTATCTAAGGTCTTCCTGACTCCAGGCTGGGTGCTCTATGTACTGCAGCCCCACCCAGTTGCCCTTTACAAACATATGTGTGTATACATATATACCTATATGTATACACACATACCAGGCCACTACTGTATGATATAGAGTGGAGGGAAGAGGAAGGACGTGTGTGTGTGTGTGTGTGTGTGTGTGTGTGTGTATGCATGTGTGTGTGTGTGTGTGTGTGTGTGTGTGTGTGTGAGAGAGAGAGAGAGAGAGAGAGAGAGAGAGAGAGAGAGAGAGAGGGGGGGCAGGGAGGGAGAGATGAGGGAAAAGAAGGGAAAAGGAAAGAGGGGCAGAGAGAGAAAGAGAAGGGGGAAAGAATGCTAATAGGCCTTTATCCACAAAGACACAGAATGTTGCAGTGAAATAAGAGTTACAAGAGGGTTCTCATGCCTTCTACATCACTAACTCTCCCTGTGATCTTGGTGAATCCCTGCCCCTGTGGGGTTCAGCTTTACCATCTGTAAATGGAGGGTCTTTGACTAGATGTGAGGTGCCTAATCCTCCTAAAATTCCACTCAGAAGCAGTGTTGTGATTTAGAAGGCTAGCATCCTACTAAGATACATGTGTTGGAACCTCATTGCTTGCCAGTTCCTAACTCCACCAGCTTCCCCGGCCCTCTCCCATTACCTCCGAGTGGCACATTCCTCGCCAATAGCCCCCTGTCAAGCAGTAGGCCTGGCTCATACAGAGGTAAAGGCTGTGGGCTGAGCATGAGAGCCATGCTCAAGTGGAGAAGAGAGCCCCAGGCAGAGCCATGGAGGAAGACCTCCTGCCCTCTCCTACAGATAGAAGTGCTGTCTCTCCAGCTCTTCTGCTTTCCAGCCCAGGAGCCCAGATTGCAGGGCTACTCCTTCTCTTGAACTTGACCCTTGGTGTTCCTGCCCTTGGCTTAGCAACCTGATGCCTCTTTTCCGATTCAGGCTTTCACAAAGCAACTGACTCTGCTGCCTGTCTGTTACATCTGCCTTGAACCAGATCCCAGCCTTCTGGTTTTTTCACCCTAGCCGGGACACCCAACCCTGGGCTTCCTGAATTCATTGTGCTCAACAATTTAACGGGGGAGTGGTGGGGCATGATCTGGGCTATACTCTGACTGTGACTTACCCTGCTATGGTGCTTCAACAGGAAGGATATGAACCCTTTCCCCTGGCAGGAAGGAGAGAAGATAACCATTTCCTTGGTGAGGAATTGGAGGCTGAGACAAGTTTAGTGCCTTCCTTAGGGTCACAGAGCTGTAACTGAGGCAGAAATCAAACTCAGGTCTTCCTGACCCTATGTCCAGGATTCTCAGCATTGTGGAGCCTCATTCCATTGCTGGTGAACTCAACTGCTTTGGAAGTTCTACCTTGTACTGAGATGAAATCTGTCTCTCTGTCATTTCCTCCTGGGGGAAGGAAGACTATGCCTAATATTTTCTCCCCCAACTCTCCCTAAATCCTCTCTTCTCCAATCTAAACATATCACCCTCGCTCTACTAGACTCAGGCCCATAGAATCACATACAGAAAGCTGGCAGGAGCAGTGGGGGGCATCTAGTCCACTGTCCTCATTTGACTGAAAGGCAGAGAGGGGACGTGACTTGTCTAATGTCACACAGGTCTGGCAATGGCTAGATTTGAACCCAGATCCTTTAACCCCAAGTTATGTGTTTTTTCTACTATACTATGCAGCCTGATTTGCAGTCCCTGGCCCACACCTGCCTCACTCCTTCAGATCAACTTAGGCCAAGCTCTGTTGACTTGCTGTGCTTAATAAGTGACTTATTCATTAAAAACTGAACTGAGTTTCTCTGTCTCTTAAAATATGGCGTCCCAAATTCAGACAGCTTGAGATTCATGGTATAGATATAACTCCTGCAAGAAGAGATCAACTCTATGGATCTTAGGACCTGAAATCTCAAGCTGGAAGGGACCTCAGAGACCTTGATCCAGCTCCTTCAGGAGGAAACTATGGTACATGGAGGGGAAGCGGCCTAGTGCCGAAGTGTTTGGAAGACCACCCAGTGGCAGAACTCAAATTCAAGGCCAGGCCCTGGACTCCTCAAATGGCACATCAGTAGAGGACTGGAGGAAAGACAACTAACTCCCTTCTTCTCTTTCACACTTTCTGAGAGTGTGTTTTTATACCTACAAGAGGGAAAAGGGAAAATTTATTTTGATAAAATGTGTCATTATGTCCAGCACTCCAAAATGTAGGCACAGAGGCCATAGGGTGCTGTGAAAAGAACACTAGATTTTGAAATCCTGGGTTCAAATCCCAGCACTGACCCTCACCACCTGCATGATTTTGGGCAAGTCACTTACCCTTCTGAGCCTCAGTTTACTCCCCTGTAAAGTGAAAGGGTTGTGAAATGGCCTCTGAGGCCTATTCTAGCTCTAGATTTATGATTCTGTTTGGGACTCTGGGCAAGTCCATCCCCTTCCTGGACCTCAGTTTGCTTTTCCGTAAAAGGAGGAGGGCAGCCTAAATGGGGAGAAGGTCTCTGCCAGCTCTAAACCAGTGATTCTGCGATGACAGAGTTTGGGGAGCTGGGCTCCCCGAGCAAATCCAATAGAAAGCCTAGTAGAAACAGAAACAAACACCACGGAAGCAATTATTCAATGAAGGCTAGACAGCATGGCCTCTTGAAAGAAAATTATGCCTGATGATTTTCAAAATCATTAAATACATTAAATACAGCAACAGAAGAAAGTTGCCAGGGGTTCCAGAGAACAGCCCTGGTAAAATAGAAAGGCTTCATCAACATAGTCACAAAATCAGAGAGCTGCTGAAGGAGATGTTGGTGTCATCACCATGCAATGAACAAGCCACAAACCCCTAATTCTTTCTCATGTTTTGGCAAAAGAATGATCAGTTGCTGGAGTCCCCAAGGCTTGCACAGGTCTAAATACAGATGTGTGCTTGTCATCATGTGACCACTCAGGGCTAGAAAGCTATCCCTGGTCCGGGGAAGGGGCCATTTAGGCAGGGTTCTGCAAAAGATGCCTGAGGCTCACTAACTCCTGAGGAAAATGGACTCTGCCCTCTTGGGCCAAGGCCAAGAGTGGGCTAAAGTCACTGTCAAGAATATTTGGGACAAAGAAGGGTCTTCCTTTAGCACAGAAAACACAAGGGCAATAGAGCTGGCTAATGAATGAATACCTTATAGAGGCAGCTTTGGTGTAGTGGGTTGTACACAAAACCTGAAAGTCAGAAGACCCGAGTTCAAATCTCAAGTTTTCAAGGGATGGGACAATGCTAATAATAGTTTACATTTCTCTAGGCCTTTAAGTTTGACAAAGCCTGTGAAAATGTAATTGATACTCGCAACGTCCCTGTGAGCTGGCAGTACCATGTATTTGTCCCTGTTTCCCAAATGAATAAACCGAGGCTCCTAAAGAACTCGCTTAGAAACCCAGAACGTTGAGGAGCTAAGACTAGAAACATGGTCCCCTGATTCCACCTTTTCCACTGTTCTGTCCCATACTGCCTCTTAATAAGCCAAAAGAGTAACAGCTGGTGGGATACCGGGCATGCCTACATGGTGTAGCTTCTTCCGGTTACTTTGTGTCAATGTCCTGGATGGAAGAGCTGGGAGCTAACTGATGCCATCTCTCAAAGATGCCAATGAAGTAAATGGAAGGTGGCATCCCCATCACCACATAATGGAAATGGAGGAGAACACAGGTGGCTGTGCAATGAACATGTGAAAAGCCACGTAAAATTAGACAAGGGGAAGTGGGAAGGTTTGGGACCTTCAAATACGAGGCTTTCTGGTTACACACCAATGGTAACCAGGATGCCTTTACTGAGCAGAGAAAAGGAGTTGCTATAGCAAATAATGTGGAGAACCAAAATTGGAATTATTCAAATCTGAGGGTAAATAAATGAAGATTTTGTGATGATTATTGAGAGGCAATTATCCACTCTCATCACAATGGAGAGAAAAGAGTAATGTTAATCCATAATTCCTGGCATTTATGAGGCACTGCACTGCAGTAGGGCACAAGATTGAATGGGCTTGCTTTTATTTAACCCCATGTTGGCCCTAAGAGCCAGGATGGGAAAAGACATTGGCACATCTGCTTGCAAGTGGAGAAACCCAGGGAAGGGGCCGTTAAATCACTTCTTCCATTGACATTCTGCGTTGGGTGAATCCAGGTGAATGCACTATTATTACTGTTATCCCATTCAATTCAGTTCAATTAAGAAAACATTAACTACCTGCTAGATAGCCAGGTGCTCTCCAAGGTGTCATAGATTAGAAAAAAAGCTAAAGTGCCCTGATGTCAAGGAAATTATTCTAGCGGGGGCAGGGGATACAGCATGCACACAGATAAGGAGATGCTACTTATGTACAGAGTACTTGCAAGAAGAACATCGAAGTAACAGCTGGGAAGTGATCAGGAAGGGCTTTGTGTAGGAGGTGGTACCTGAGTTGTGCTTTGGGGATGTATGAGAGCTGAAAGACCAGTCATACAAGGTCATGAAGGTGAGCGATGGAATGCCGTGTACAGGGAATGCAAAGCAGGCCAGTTTGGCCTGAACCCAGAGTGCCTGAAATTCATTGGAAAAGGAAAACAAGAAGTATATGGTGCAAGGACTTTCAATGGCAGGGGGAAGATTCTGCATTTTATCCTAGAGGCAGTAAGAAGCCGTACAAGAATTCTGAGTAAGGGCATGATGTGGACAGATCTATGTTTTAGGAACTTCCATTTTGGCAGCTGTGTGGAAGATATATTGGAGAGACAAGGGATGAGAAGGATGTAGACTAATTAGGAGCTATCACAATAGTCTGAGTAAAAAGTGATGAGGGTCTGAACTAGGGAAGAGGCCATACGGGTAGTGAAAAGGGGAGGATTTGAGACACATTATGGCCACAGCATTGGTGAGTTTAGGCAACTGAGAGTCTATGAAAGTGAAGGAGATGATGGAAAGGTAGAATGTGTCCAGAGAAAGGGGAAAAGGGAGAGGAGAAGAGACAAAGATGACTCCAAAGGGCACTTTAAGGCGTCTAACTAAAATGGCTGCTCAAATGAAGTCACGGCATGTGGCTGAAGACAAGCAGGTACCATCAGAGCAGAAGATACACTCGGGTCTCCTTCCTTTGAGTTCTTCCCACCAATGACAGGGTAAAAGGAAGTTGTCCACAGCTATGGATCATTAGGAAGGGAGAAGCAGAGGTTGGTAGAAAATGCCAAGACCCCTTTCTTTGAACTTAGCCCCACCCCCTTCCTTTAACCTCCCTGTCATCTGGTTTGGATTTCTCTCATTTCGGCCTGCACCCCTGGGTCTACCCAAGGAATCGGGTAGGTTGTATAATCAACATATGTGAATACGCCCCCTCCTTTCCTCTGTCCCTCTTCATGCTGGACTGTGTCTGACAGAGCCACTTGGCCTCTTACTGTGCCTACTCCACGCAGTGCTGAGGTGATTTCTAGATAAAGCAGGGGGCATGGGTGCAGGACATTTAACAAGAGGTGACAAAGTTACAAAGCGTAAACAAGCTAATGATTTTAGGGGGTGTAGCCATGCATTAGGATTGCCTATTAAGATGTGGAGGGGTTGTGATCTATGACAGGGGATGTATAAAATCAGATTTTGAAAGTACTAGAGAAATATTTAGGAGAAGTTCTAAGTGGAGCTCAATAGTGATGATGGTGACAGGTGCTCTGTAAGCTTTAAAGGAAAATAGAAACTTATTTATTATTATTACTATCCTCATTATTACTGAGGCTGAATGGTATGGAGTGCAGAGAATTGACCTTAGAGTCAAAAGGACTGGGGTTCAAGACCAGTCTGTGACACATGCTGCCTGAGTGGCCCCGGGAAAGTCACTTAAATGCTCAGTGGTCTAGGCAGCTTTCAAAGTCTGTAAGTTACAAAGAAGGTGTTGACCTCCATTTGCAGAAGGAGCTTCCTCTCCTCTCCCAAGGAATTCTTTATATCAGTGAAATCATAGGTCCAACCATCATCATCAGCGATATTCTCACCATCATCACCAGCAAACTTGAATAGGTTGAAAATGTTAATGTATCTCCCTGAAGTAGGCCTTTTTCTGACCTCTTACTGGAAGGCCCAATACACAAAGTCCAAACCTTTGATAAGGACACCTCGCAATTAGCGAACGTATTTGACATCAGATCTGGTAGATTCCTTTGTGTCTTCTTTTGCCAAGTGAGAGCGGAGACCAAGAAAAAAGGCAAGACAGCCCCAATGTCCCTTCACAGGCTTTTTTGCCCAAGTGATAACACTGGGGAAATGAGGAGGGAAAGAGCAGGACATATCGAGGCCACTGGTGTCCAGATGATGAATGTAGAAGTCTTTTTCAATTACCCTAAAACTACCTGCTTGGAAGGGGCTGAACGCTCCAATACTCTTCACCCTGAGCATCTGTTTCAGAGGCACTGGCCTGAGACCACGGTCTCTGAACTAGTTGGTGGGAGCCAAGGAAGTATGTAGCTTGTTGCCTGAAATGAATTAGAACCGACCTCATTTTCTTGTCACAGTTCTCTCATTCTCAAACCTGAAGGATGGATGTGATGAGAAAGCTAGGGCTGAAGAACAGGAGCCAATGGAAATGAAATATGCGAGAGTTTTCCCGATGAATGACACTATACAAACACACATCAGCACACAAGGAACTCAATATGCATTGTGTGGGACTACAAATCACTAAGATGAGGGGTTCAAAGCAATGTGCCTGGAGATTTACTTGCAGAAGAAGCACATGAGTCACTCTACCACCTACAAGACCCTACAAATCTAATAGTTAAAATCCACATATTTATGGAGGTGTGAGGGAGGCAGTAAGTATGGCCTGGCACACGGGGAGCTGGTCTGAAAGCCAACAAGACCAGGATTAAGTTCGCCTCTGACACATCCTGGCTATGTGGCCTCTGAACTGATAAAGTGGAGAGAAAGTGCTAGCTTCAATTTGTAAGAGGATTTTCCTCCCCGACACCCATATGTCTAGACACTCATGTGTCTAGTCCAGATCCCTATAAGAGAGGCATGGGATTATGGCATTTAAAGTGAGAGGAGCCTCAAAAATGATTCAGTCTAATCTCCTTGAGTTGTTTCTTCCCCTTCCACCCAAGAAACTCAGAAAACTATGGTGCCTATTTTGGATTGACTTATCTGTGAACATTTTGTCCTTCCTCTCATTAGAATGGAAACTCACCGAGGGCAAAGAGTATTCCATTTTTGTCTTGATATCACCAGCACCTATCATGGTGCCTGGCACATAGTTGTCACTTAATAAGTTCTTGGTGAATTGAACTGCAGGAGAATCTTTGAGAATCAGGTGACCAAAAGATTACGTACTGGGTTCCACCAGCCTCCCTACACCTGCTACTTTGGGTTTTCAGGGAGAGCAGAAAGAGAATGGGATGCAGGAAGCCAACAGGACTGGGAGCAGGAAGGCAAACATTAGCCACGTGTCCCTGGATGGTTGGTGCTTACGGAGAAGTGGGAAATGGGTTTCTGCTAAGCAAAGGACTATAGTCCTGACCTCCTCCCCAGGCCCTAACTCCCATCTTGGGCCTACAAATACCTGCCTGTGACAAGAGCTATGGAACATTTATTGAGCTCCTCAGTCACACTCTTGAAAATACCGTCAAGAGAGTCAACTTGTGATATTAAGGATGACATCTGCAGAGACAGATGATGCCCATATAGTAACGCTCCATTTACTCAGCATTGCCCAGACATGAGCTGTTGCACACAGGTGACTTTTCTAGATAACTGAAGTTTCCTCCTTCAGGTGCCAACATTAAAAACAATTCCTAGAACTGTTTTGGATAGAAATTTTCTTTTTAAAAATGCAAGACCCACTTTCTTTAAAGGCTGGATAGGGTACTGGAGTAGGAATCAGGTTTCAACACTTAATAAATAGCTATTTGACCCCGGTCAAGTCACTTACCTTCTCTGTGCCTCAGTTTCCTCATGTTGAAAACAAAGGGGTTAGATTGAATGGTCTCTGAAGTCCATTCTAGTCTTTGATCTATGATCCTATAAATTCCTGCTTCTGTAACAGGAAACTCACAAAACATGTCTGTTCTATTAAGGAATAAATCAAAATTTGATTTGATGTCTGCCATATTCTTACCTAGTGTTCTCTGCATTAGCCGGCATCTTCCTCAAACCCATCACAAAGATGATCCTGAAGCAAGTCCAGAAAGTTTTTGGAGGGGAGAAACCCTTCTATTTCCCCTTGCAGTAGAGGGACCTACAGCTGTAGTATTTCTGTGTTTTAACTGTATGTCAAGGCTTCTAAGGGAAAGGGCTGATAGGCAGAAGGGGGTCTTGGCGTGCAGAGGTGTCAAACAAGTGGCCCACTGGCCACATGTGTCTTACACCATTCTAGTGCAACCTGAGCCACATTAAAATGTAATTGGAAAATATTGAACAAAACAAATTTTAAAAAAACATAGATAATATTAATGAGTGGTTTCCTAAGTCAATATGTGGCCTGCAGGGATCCTCATGCATGGTTTAGTGGCCCCTGTTTCTATTTTAATTTGATACCACTTTTTTGGAGCACAAGGAAGGGCTCAGATTCTCCAGGGTTTGAAAATTACTCATTGTAAATATGGTTAAGATATTAGTCCCTTTTTCCTGAAATTCTGGAACTTCCCTTAGCCAGAGCTTCTAACACCTACTCCATTTCCCCCTCTGTATTGTCATCTGAAGGCACAAGATATCAGTCCTCAATGAAGAGATGGTCAAAGGATATGAACAAATTAAGAAAGAGAAATTATGATTGATCATTGACAAATGCTCAAGTGTACTGATAATCAGAGAGGTGAGAATTAAACTACCTTGGAGGTATATATCAAGCAGACAAAAGCAGAGACACTCAATGCCGGGAGGAAGAGGCACACTCATCCATTGTTGGTGAGATTGCAAATTTGTAGAGCCATTTTTGGAGAACCAAATCAGCTACTAAGTAGAAGTTACAAAGATAGTCGTGTGCTGTGACTCGCTAATTTCACTGTTAAGAATAGGCCCTGAAAGTGTTATTGAAAATAAAAAGAGCGGGGGGGCGGAGCCAAGATGGCGGCTGGGAAGCAGTGACTGGCGTGAGCTCCCCACCAAGTTCCTCCAAAAACCTATAAAACAATGGCTCTGAACCAATTTTAGAGCTGCAGAACCCACAAAGTG
>CM053628.1:28555648-28573807 GCA_028646595.1 Phalanger gymnotis | reverse complement strand
CTTCAGCCTTTCAGATTCTCCCGGCTGGGAAATTTGCCCCAGTCAGAGTGCTCGCAATTTCTAACTCTCTCAAATCTGCTCAGATTCACTTTTTTATAGGAATCCAACAGAACTTGTGAGAGAGCTCCGGCAAGACGTTGTTTTCATGCGGCCATCTTGGCTCCGCCCAAAAGCTCTGATTTTTAACCTAATATCTATCTCAATGGATATTTTTAAAATTTTTATGTCTCTTCTGAACCATTCTGAAGGTCTGCTATTGTTCCATACTCTGTAGGGAGTCCAGAGAACTCTATTTTTCATGGACAATTTTTGGTTCCTTTTCCTTCATAGTATCAAACTTTTTCGATGTATTATACTCTTTAAAAAATCATTTTCCTTTCTGACTCTCTGGCTTGCATCGAACTGCTGAGAATTAACACCCATCCACCTCTCCCCCTTCTTCCTCAGTTTCTTAGATTCTAGGCTCCTGAACTGTCCTGATTTTAGGCACCTTTGAAGCTTTTAAGTCTTCATTTACCTAACTCTTATCTTCCTACTTCCCGAGGTTTCCTGCCTGACCCTCGCCTTTTCCTAGTTGACCCCTCCTACCCATATGACAAATCCAGTTTATTTGAGGGTACTTTGGGGCTAGGATAAACAGAAGAAACTACCAATCAGATCCTCTAATGTCTACTCATATGATTGCTATTTTCTCCATATGGTAAGATACTCAGGAAAGAAACTGGAGAAGTCATGTTAGGTGGCTTTCATGGCTTCTAGGCAATAGGCATTGGGGCTGGGGAGTGGGGAGCGAGGTGGGAACACTGAATCTCAGTCCTTGAAGGATCCTCTGAGGCCATCATCCTATGCCTGAATCAATCTAGTCTGAATCACAGCAGTTCTGCTAATAAAGTGCTGCCTAAGTGCTACATTAATAAGAAACTCATCAAAGCACCTGGAATATACTGAAGCAATCTCCATATTCCGGAGTATACCTTAATACGGTCATTAGAAATCTACAAAATGGAAATGGAGAAGACTGGAGATGAGGACTGACAAGTGAGTGGCCCTGGGCAAGAGCTACTGGAGTGAGGCCAAAGATCAGAGTGGGTATTAGGTATAACCCTATGATTAAAAGATGATGGATCCTGAGATGTGGAAATACAAGTATGCCATATTAGAAGTGTGAGGTGACTCTCCCTGACAAAGAATTGCTGCCTTGGCTCTGTTTCTTCATCTGTCAAATGGGGGTAATAACCTCTAGATGCCTTTAATCCAAGATTACACAAGTGAAGACACTTGGTGATTTGTCAAACGATAAAGTTATTGGCATGGCTCCTCCTTCCGTTGTCGAAGATGATAAATCTCAACCCCACCATGCCTCAGAAAAGGATCTTCATAAAGGGCATATGGCCAACTCTATGGGGATAAGCTGCCTTCAAACTTAGAAGAACACAAAGCCTACTGCAGGTCCCATAGTCATCTATTTTCAAGTTTTCTAAGAGCTCCACTGGTCCAGCCTTTGGGATTCCGGGACCACCTTCAAGTTATGATGATGCAACGAGAAGGAGAAAGAAGAGGAAGAGGAGGATAAAGGAGGAGAAGAGATAAGAAAGGGAAAAGAAGTATGAAGTGGATTAGAAGACAGAAGAGGGAGAAGAAGAAGAGGTAGAAGAAAGAAAAAGGTAGAGGAAGAAGAAAAGCATCAGCAATTGGCAACACGGGAGGAATGAGAATCAGAATATTAGAATAGGAAGGCATTAAGAGGCAGAGAAATAAAGAGTAAAGCATATTAGACTTCAAGTCCAAGGATTTGGGCTTGAATTTTGCCTCCTCAAATTTCGATTTCCCAAACAGCCAAAGGGCTGGGATGAATCCCTCGATACAGTTCACACAGATACAAGTGGAGAGAGTGGGAGTATTTTGCCCTGCACCCATAAGTAGAAAGGATAGCTGTGTTGCTTGCCTTCAAAGAATTCTTTTGAACTGGGTCAAACTTATGGGATGTTAAGGAACAGAAGCCAAAACCTTAAAAATGCAAAGGAGACATCTATTGTAGATGTTTTCTAATGAAAAGACCTTTCTTCCCTCCTAACCCAGCACCTTTCCTTGACTACAGGCTGCTACACAATTTCCTTCTGC
Organism: Phalanger gymnotis; assembly: GCA_028646595.1. NCBI lineage: Eukaryota > Metazoa > Chordata > Mammalia > Diprotodontia > Phalangeridae > Phalanger > Phalanger gymnotis. The sequence continues at coordinate 28,571,686 of CM053628.1, read as the reverse complement.
TAGAAAGCCTGCACATGGCACAATTTGTGCACAACAGAGAAGGAAGGCAGACCCAAGAACCCACAAGGAGACTTTCCCATGACAGAGATAACAGGAATCACCCGAACCACAAAGAAGGCATAACCACTGAGGCTGTGCCCTAGGGCAAAGCAATTTAGATACTGCCAAAAATGCATGCATGTATAGAAACTTCTATGGTAATCCCCAGTCCCTCACCCAAGAAACTGATCTATTCTTCATGACTTCATGTTTTATTTTCCCATCTTGAATTATAAAATTACTTTGAGGGACTCTGCATACTTGTTGCCTGTCAGAGTTTGCGATGCCTGCGTAGGGAGCCAAAATTGCCAGAGACAGCTCGGTGAAACATTTCCCCCCAAATGTAAAGACTCTTCCCCTAGAGCAAGGCAAGGGGACACTTCTGATGCTAGGCCACTGCTGCTGTTTTACCCTTTACTAGAGAAAAGGGCCAACAGGGGAGATGAGCCCATAGGCCGCACGATCTACTGCTCTCAGGAACTAGCCCACCTCTGTATTTTATATCTTCCTGCTGGCCATTTCTTTCAGGGAATATGGATGCAAAACTTCAAGGATGCCTAGGCTGACAAAAAAAAACAATACCAGCCAAGAGAAGTTGTGAGCAGAAATCTCTAATGCCTTTTAAAGCACAACATTAGAAATGACAAGCAGAGATTAATTAATCCAAGGTTGACAAATGGATGATTTCATTGTCTCAATCCATCTTCTCTTTTGTCTGCTTGGTACATATGTTTCCCTGACATCACAGTGTTGCCATGGCAATTTACATTTTGAACTTTTCAAAATAATTTCCTTTTGCATGAAGTATGCTAAATAAGAATGATTAGGTCCACTTAAGAGAACGAAAGAAACTCAACCACAGAGATAGAAAAGGTCATCCTTCCATTCAGGGACAGAAGACAAAGCTTGCAAATCCTAGGCAGCACCAGAGAGGGCCACGCAACAATTCTTGTGTCCCTGCCAAGCATGTCAACAAGTTCTACTTAGAAAATTCTTTTCCATGAATACATCACTTTTCAATGGAAAAATCTGACAACAAATGTCTCTAACTCCTGACCAATCTTCTTCCTCTGGTCCTAGAAGCTTCTGAGAGGGGCAGCAGGCTGTAGTGGAAAAAGTCCTGACTCGACCTCTTACTAGTCTATTACCAGAACCTGGGCAAGGTGTGTCACCTTACGGACTCCCTTTTCCTGGGCTATGACATGAGGGGGGCTGAACTCACTGGTTTCAAAATCCGTTCCAAGCACTCATGTTTCTTGCAAGATGCAATGTGGTCATTGGCTCATAGATCTAGGGCTGGAAGGGACCTTAGAGTCCAACCCTTTCATTTTACAGATGAAGAAACTGAGGTCAAGAAAGGGAAAGTAACCTGCTTAATACAATACATAGAACGATAGAGTCATAAAATAAGAGATGGGAGGGACCCTAAAGGACATAGAGTTCAATCCCCTTATCTTACAGATGAGGAAACTGAGGCCCAGAAAGGTATGGTGACTTGCCCAAGGACACAGAGATACAACTGGCTGAGACCAGATTTGAACCCAGTAATTTGTACCATGGTACTAGTGAAAAGAATACTGGACTTGGAGTCAGAATACCTAACGTGAGATCCTGCGTCCTACTCTTATTAGTTATGTAACCCATGGGCAAATGGGTCAGTTTCTCTCTGTCTCTGTATCTCTCCATATCTCTCCCCCTTGCTCCCTCCCTCTTTTTCTCTTTCCTCCTCTGTATATGAGTGATATTTGTCCTTGTTCCCTCACAAGGTTGTTAGAAGGATTCAATGAGATGAGAAATACAAATGTGCCTTGTTTAGCTCTGTACAAATGTAAGCTATTATAATATGATTTGGAAGAAGAGGGTCTCAGCAGTTGCCAAAGGTGTAACAGAATTATTTCCCCTAAAGGAAAAAGATTGGAGCTGGGCTGGGGGCAGTTTGTGACCCAGAGGAAAGGCTGCCTATGAGTGCAGCTAAATTACAGCAGGGGCCAGTGGAAGATCATGGCAAGGTGTGTGGGTGGCAGTCCCTACGGGGAGGGAACATGTACACGTATCACACATTCTTGAGTTGCTTGAGCCCTGAGGTATCAGTGCCCTTGGACAAAGCACCACTTGCCTCTCACCATGCTAGTTACAGATCTAATAGCTGTAGAGTTATGAGAAATCCCTCTCCAAGTTTGCACCTAGGGCTGAAAGGAAGCCCTCCTCCTTCCAAAAGAAGCTCTATTTTCAGATGTGCTCATGCAGAGACAAGATTGCCAAGAGGCCAGGCCAAGATTAATGACTAAATCCCTCAGTTTCTTCTTCTAATTAGGTCCAGGGTTTGTCCTGGAGATTGCATAAGGAGAATCTCTCTCTCCTCTGCCCCCAACTCCACATACTCTGTCCCAATGTGAAGGGGAGGGGGCGATTCACAAAAGCTATACCCAGGACTAAATGAAATATGACAAACCAGAAGCCGTTAGCACTACAGGCCATCAGGACGACTCATTAAAAGCAAGGCTATTATTCTGCCGTAATAAAGACCCAAAACAGCTTCATTCCATCAGAAACCCATTTCCAGCCAAGCAGTGTCATTTGGCTTTCGGGGGCAGGACCTTGTCATGATTTACTGCTGGGCAGAAATGGTGCCCACTATTCTGAATCCCCAATTATGGCTGGGAAAAGCCAATGAACAAAATTATCCAGAATTACGATGAGAGACAAGGAATATGCGAGAAAGAAAAAGAAAGCATGACAGACTGGAGCCACGGACCATATTAAACACGGACCGTACCTGATTTTTCTAATTACCTTTCTATGATTTTTGTTGGTTTTTTTTTACAAAGATGAACTGTAAATGTTTGTAATTGTAAATACCTTAATGACTATCAAACATTAGTCCATTTTGCTTTTATGTACATTGAAAAGAGAAAAAGACTCCAAGAGAGATGCCCTGCAGTAAACATTACACCAAAGCTGACAGCTATTATTAACAGTAATAGTATTATTGGATGGATTAGGTGCTAATCATCCTGCTGGATACCTTGGTAATAAAGGAGGCATTGTACCACAAAGGAAAGAACACTGGATGAGATGTCAGATGACCTGGGGGGCTCACTGCCTAGATGACTATGTGCCAGTGGCTTTACCCCTCTAAGCCTCAGTTTTCCCCTTGTGAAATGGGGTGATATTACCTGTCCTATCCACATCACTGCTGTTATGCAGTTCACATGAAATAAAGCCCATGAAAATGCCTCACAAAATGCCAAGCCTTCTACAAATGTAGGATCATTAGTAAATAATAGTCATAAAAGGGGTGAGAAGCATTGGTAGCAGAATCAAAGGAGAGCTGGCCTCTATCTCTCATTCAATTCTTACTTCTGACACATGTGGTTGTGTGGCCTTGCACAAGTCTCTCCTTACCTGTCTGTGCCCCCAGGCAGCTCCCTCTAAGGCTCCAAACTGCATAAAATTAATCCTAGAGCAATAAAATCAGAAGACCAGTTCAAAAAAAAGAAAGGGATGCTTTGACTGAAAAGGAATCATGACCTCTAGTATTGGACGGGACCTCATAGACTATTTAACTCCAACTCCCTCATTTTAACACGAGGAAAACTGTGGCCTTAAAAGGAGGAGATTTGCCCAAGGTCACAGAGCATGAATCCTTGGCAGATTTGTTGTTTTTCAGTCGTATCTGACTCTTTGTGGCCTCCTTTGAGGTTTTCTTGGCAGAGATACCAGAGTGCTTTGCCATTTCCTTCTCCAGTTCATTTTACAGATGAGGAAACTGAGGCAGAAAGGCTTAAGTGGCTTCCCTAGGGTCACACAGCTAATAAGTGTCTGAGGCAGAATTTGAACTCAGGTCTTCCTGACAGGCCCAGTGCTTACAAAGCTGCCCCCTCTACTCCATGGAGATTTGGTCAATCTTCAAGCTCTATACACATGGGCTCAAGTCCAGCTCTTATATCTCCTTGTGATGGGGAATCAGTTTTGGTTTCCCATCTCTGTGAGGGCATATCAAGCTGAAAAGGTTTTGAGTGAAGACCAGGTAAAAGACTTTGTATTTCTAATCTGACAAAGTTGCAGAGTAGTTATAACCTCTCTTAGTGGATGGAGTGCCACAGATCCCTGAAACATTCAAGAGTGATGGTGTCGGAAAGAAGGAATTAGAAGAGTTCACCTCTAGGCCTGGCTCTGCCATTTATTCATGGCAGCTTCTATTCTTGCTGATGGCATATACATCTATCAAAAATGCAAATAAAACCAACATTAAAACTGCATCATTTAAAATCATCATTTTAAATTCTTTTGCTCCTGAAACTCAGGCACTCTTTGGCACAGCCCCAAAGGTTTCAACCTCGTTACAGCTCTGACATCTATCCTGCTGCATCACGGAAACTTAGGCATGCTGCTTAAGATGATAACAGCAGTAAGGACTTTCAAGCCTATTACGTAGGTCTCATTGTTGGTGGAACAAGCTATGCCAATGTATCAAGGACATCTCCAAACTAATAACCACTCACAGAGCTTGGTAACTAATAAAGCACTTTCATATTCATGATCTTGGTAGAACCTTACATGGCCCCTGAGATTTCTTAAAGCTCTGCATCTATGATGCTATTTGGGACCATGGGCAAATCACTTCTCCCTGGGCCTTAGTCTCCCAACCTATAAAATGAGGAGGTTGTACAAGACGGCTTTGGAGGGCCCTTCCAAATCTACATTCTATATTCATCTATGATGATTCCACGAAGGAAGAAGGCCTCCTTATGGATTTTCATGCAGAGGCTGGACAACTACATTATGAGGACATTATAATGGGGATTGCTTTGTTTTCTGGTTTGGACAATGCCACTGAGGTCCCTGCCAACTTTCAACTTTTGGGCTTCTGAGGGTAGAAATTGGTCCCCTCCTTTTACTAACAGAGAGCCTGAGGCTCAGAGAGGGAGGTGATAAGGTCAAGGTCTCCCAGCTATCAAATGGCAAGGCCAGCACCAGAGCCCCATCTTCCAGCTCAAAGCTCAGGGTTTCTCACCACTTGCCCACCCCTACCCCCAGAGGATACTCCCGATTAAACAAAAGTTTGACTGCACAAAGGTGGAAAGAAGAAAACAAAAAGACAAAAATGGAATGACCAGACAAATAAATAGAGTCAGGTAAATACACATGGAGCTTCAAGATTCTCTGACAATTTTCTTTTCTTTTTAATAGCAAATCTTGCCTAAAGAAATTTCTGACACTGAGTTTGGAAAACACATTTTCCTTTTGGAAGAGGGTTCCTTTTGATGAACCCAAATTTGCACATCGGGCCTGCCAACTACACCACTTTTGTACAGAATTTGTCTCTATCACTTTGAAGTTGCTGGACTTCAGGCATTTTTGAAAAAAACAGGAAAAGAAAAAGGGAAAGAAAAAGAAAAAGCCAAGCTACCTTTTACAAACACGGAGTGTTTCCATGGCATGAGATTAGGCTGCTGGCTCTCTAATTAATGTAGCTTTCTGCTTTTCATGGCACCAGTGAAAGTCTAGACACACTCAGCAGCAAGAAAGGGATGGAGAAAAGGGCTAGCCCTATTTATTCCCCCACTCACCATCAGAACCCTTTTGGAGAGGCAAAGTTTGCCAGAGAGGATCATGGGTAATACCTTCATTTGGAATAAGGAACTGTTAGGAGTTTTCTAAGGGTAAGTCAGTTATGTACCCACAGGAGAGTCAACAGCGAAAAATAGTGAATAAGTGAGAGAGAGAGAGAGAGAGAGAGAGAGAGAGAGAGAGAGAGAGAGAGAGAAAGAGAGAGAGAGAGAGTATCTACATGTGGCATGTGTAATTAAAAGGACAATATAATTTATTCTACTTTCCATATAGAATTTCCCAAATAACTGAAGTTTGCCTCTATAGGAGCCCAAACCATTTTTCAAAAAAGGAAGGTATTTGGCCAAAGAGAACTTTATTTTTCCTAATAACTAGGGATCATCATTATGAACCTGACGGGCAGTATGATGCTCTGTTAAGAGTGCAAGAGCTGAAGGCATTGGCCCTGGATTCTGCCATTTACTACCTTGTGATGTTGGGCAAGTCACTTACTCTTTCTGGGCTTCAGTTTCCCTCTATGTAAAATGAAAGAGTAGAATGAGATGACCTTCAAGTTTCCCTGATCTCTACTAATATGATCTTATGAGACTATGAACTTATTAAGAAATGTAAATGTAAAACTGTAATGCAGAAATGCCTTCAGAAACTACCTGGCTACATAACTCTGTGTGCCTCTACACTAAATGGGCTCATACGACTGCATTTTTATAGTGGGTTTTTCCCTCCTCCCTGAATATCAAACTTTTGGTTGCTACTTCTTCTCCTGTTATTTTGCCTGTCTATAGCAACACCCCCTCACTCACCCTGCCCCCCACATACTTCTAATATGCTGCTGGAAATGTACAAAATAAGAGTACATTGGCTCTGAACAAAGACCTCAAGGACAATCCCTCAAGTTTCACCATTCAGGGGCCATCTGGGCATCCTCAACCCTCTTACTGAGATGGGCAGAGTTCAGATTACCAAATGAACGACCTCCAAAGAGTGCTGTTGGCTGACAATTGCAAACACTGTGGGTGTGGAGTCAGAAGCCAGCCTCAAATGCTGCTTCTGCTTCTTCTTACCTGTGTGACATTGATCAAGTCTCTTCCCTTTCCTGTCCTGTTCCCTCCTCTGTAGAAGGAGGGTGTTGGACTTGATGTCCTCTGAAGGCCCTTCCAGCTCCAGAGTTAGCATCCTTCTGGGACTGCAATCACAAGACCTAAATTCAAATATTGGCCTTGCCACTGACTGCCTCCATGACTTTGAGCAAGTGATTTCACCCATTGGGGTCACAGTTTCATGCTCTTTAAAATGAAGGAGCTGGACCAGAGGGTCTCCAAGATGCCTTCCAGAGCCAAAAAAGCTTCTGGAGTCTATGAAATGCATTCGACATCCCTACACAGCACAGCAAACAATCTATCTACGAAGACCGCCTAATTTTTTTTAAAAAAATTATTTATCTATTGGGTAATTATTTTGTTCATTTCAGCTGTTTCCACTATTGTGGGTATTTCAATCAATTTACAGAAATGTCATGTCCTATGGTAATAACTATGGAGTGAAATGAACTCTGCTACAGAGTAGGAGAGGCCAGGACACTAGCAGGTATTATTATTCTGTATTATTACAGAAATGGGGGGCAGGGATAACAGCAAGAAGGGAGCATTGCTCTAAGCTCCCTTCCCCGGGCCCACATAAGCTATATCATATGCCTAGATAAGGGATGAAGCAATAAAGTCATGACAACCTTCCTAACTCCATATCCTAAATCAAAGATGGAACTAGTGAATGTATGACTCATGCTTAATCCTCTGGAGTTTCAATCTTGTTCCAGAACATTCTTTTCACCTCTTAACTCTAAATGAAACCCCACTTCCTCCCACCTTGCAGGGAGAAGATAAGAGATGGGCATCTTTACAGAAGCCAGTGTTCCTGCCACCACAAATAATTAGTTCCTTCTCTTTTGAAGTCCGTACCATCCATTTGTGTGGTGAAGCGAACAGAGTACTGACATGGGTGTCAAAGGACCTGGGTCCCAATACCAACTCTGATGTTTCTCCAATGTTACTTCGGGCAAGTCTCTTCACCTCCCTGGGCCTCAGGTTTTTCATTTGTAATGATGGACAATAATGTATGGACCAGAAAGGTGGCACAGTGGACAGAGCACTAGGGCAGGAGCTAGGAAGACCTGAGTTCAAATTCAACCTCAGAAACTTCCTAGCTGTGTGATCCTTGGCAAGTCACTTAACCTCAGTTTACCCGTTTCCTCATCTGCAAACTGGGAATCAAACAACACCTGCCTCCCAGGGCTTCAGATATTTGTAAAGAACTTAGGCATTATATAGATGCTTATTCTTTCCCCTTCCCCATGTGTGAACTCAGTCATGTGCCTTCACCTCCTTGGGTCTCTGCTTCCATTGTAAATTGAGGAGGTTAGAATAGATTGTCCATTAGGTTCCTCTAGATCCAGGATCCTATGATTATCCTCTTTATATGTTTAGTAACAGTTGTCTACTGAGTTCCCACCTTCCACTTTTCAAGGACTTTCCTGTACGCAAAGAAATTTTATTTTCATTCATTAATCTGTCATGCAGACTAGTCAGCTAGGTGGCACAGGACTTGAGAATTAGAGAGACCTGAATTCAATTCTAGCCCCACACACTTAGTAACTGCATGACCCTGGTCACTTAACCTCTGTTTGCCTCAGCTTCTTTATCTGTAAAATGGGGATCAGAATAGCATCTAGCTCCCAGGGTAAAAATCAAATGAGATAGTATTTGTAAAGTGCTTAGTACAATGCCTGGTATATAGTAAACACTAATAAATAAATGTTAGTTGCATTTATCTATCCCATAGCATTAGGAAATAGACATAGGAGGAACTCCATAAGAACTGCAGAAGAGAGTTGAAATAAAAAGGTGAAGAACAGGGATAGGCATTCTAGGTCGTCTATTATCCATACAAATGAATTCTGTCCCTAATGGAGGAAAAAGATGTTAAACTGGCAACTCCAGTTGAAAATGTGGTTATTGAAATTAGTTAACAATTGACTAGCTGTGACTGAGAGGCGAGATGATACAGTAGATAGGGCACTGGTCTTGGTTAAGTATTATGGGGTGGAGAGAGGATCTAAAATGTGCACTTTAAAGTCCTCACCTGCCTCTGAGCTTCCAGAAATGGGTGTGGCTATTGAAATTGGTCTGGAAATTGACCACTGAGATACCACTGAGGAGCAGTCTAATAAAGTGAATGGGGCATTGGATTTGGAGTTAAGAAGACCTAGGCTGGAATCCCACCTCAGACTCTTATGAGCATAAAGTTAGTTTCAGAATTAGAGTTAAGGCTAGGGTTAGAAATGAATTGACCTGGGCAAGTCACTTACCCGCCCTGTGCCTCAGTTTCTTCATTTGTAAAATGAGGTAGGATAGACTCAATGGCTTCTAAGATCTCTTTTAATTCCACATCTATGATCTGATAAACACAGTTATCACTAGGCAACTATTAAGGAAAAAAAGAATTATTTTCAATTCATTCATTAAAAAGACAGTGGCTTGACTAGTTAGCCCCATAAATCTCAGTCTCGTTGCACAAAATGGTGCCCACGAGGTACTACAAGCAGATATCAATTACTGTCGCAGTAACACGGAGCGCTCTGCAAATCATCTTTCCGTTTTGATCATCTCTGAAACAAGTTAGCATGCGGTTCAAATATTCCGTCTGATCCTTCACTAAGTTAGCGGAGCCCCAGATAAATCACTCAGGTTTGGGAGACAAATTAACTTCTTGGCGATGCTAAGGTTTCATTTAATAAATTACCCCATCAGTGTGTAAGCTGGGCCCCTGCTGTCCCAGAGGAGTCGCGTGCCACCAAAACGTGACAGAAGTTGGTTTCGTTTAAAAGGGACATTACTACAAAGATGAAGCGATGGAGGCATATCTGATTCAGAATCATGACGCCGGAAACCAAATCCCATTCTTTAGCACCAGCATTCGATGTTCTATGACTGCAAAGCACAAAATACCATCATCTCTAAGGAATCCAAATGGCAGGTCACCCAAAGGGCAATGCAGAGACACATGCTGGGTGTAAATAGATGGCAGCGAATGATGAGAACAATGAGTTTCAAGCATAAAACAGAGAACAAAATTCTGCTCAAAAAGATGTCTGACTTCACTGAAAGGTGAAGCAGTCATGTAGAGAGAGCAGAGCGGCAAAGGAGGGTCTGCATGCTGCACTGGTACTCCTTCAGTCACTCGAAGAGCATTTATTAAAGAGCAATTTGGGGCCAGGTCTCATGCTATACATTGTATGTATTCTGGTATTTATTCACCAGTGTATATATTATGGCCCACTTCCTTGAGGAGGTTGGGTACAAGTGGAGGGTGGAGAATAAGGAATTTCACAGGGGAAAGTGCTAGCAACTGTGGGGGGTGCATCAAAAAGACCTCACAGGGGAATTTGGCTCTTGAGTTACCGTGAAGCAAACTAGAGATGCTAAGAAGACGGAGTGAATCTCAAGCACAGAAGAGGAGGAATCCTATGGAGAGTGCACCAACAAAAAAGGCAGAGAGGCTTGTTTGGGTGAAATGTCAAGCTCCCAAAGAGGAAATTATGCACAAAAATCCGGGAAAGGTAGTTCGGTAAGCATGGAATGTCAAGAGATCTGCAAGAAACCCCCTCTAGAAAACTTTTGGTGGGATGCATAAGATGAGGAGGTGGGCAATTACCTGCAAGTAGAAATACTTGCCACGGTGTAGACATGGGGAGTTGGGAGTCAGAGTTTAAGTACGCTATTAAGATCATAAATCTTGTAGGTGATCTAACCCAACTACTTCATTTTCCAGAAAGGGAAACTGAGGCCCAGGGAGAGGAGGGGACTTGTCCAAGGTCACACACAAAATCCCAGCTCTAGAGTTGAAAGAGACCTCAGAGGTCACCTAATTCAACCCCTTCACTTTACAAAGGAGACAACTGAGGCCAAGGAAGGGGAGATAACTTTTCCAAAGTCACACAGAATGTGTCAGAAGTGACATCTGAACTCAGATCATCTGACCTAGCTCCAGGGTTCTTTCCACTGTACCACAAAGAAGTGGAAAAGTCCCAAGCCGGAAGTGATTTCACAGATGACAAATTGAGAGCACAAAACCTCTATGAGCCCCTCCCCCACTGCTTGAGAGTCGCTCTCCTGTCCCCTCATCATCTCTTTAGTGCATTCCCTATAGGCCCAACTCCAAATCTTTTCCTACTCCAGCACACACCCAGACAGATGATATCACCTCTGTCTTCATTGAACACAAGCTTCACCAGGTCCCCTACTTCACTTCTTACAATCTGTCAGCATCATCACCCACTCTCACTAAACCTAATCCCCCATTTGTGTTCGAAATGCCATGCCCAGTCACCTCTTTCCAGATTTTGCTTAGCAACTATCCCCTATATCTGCGGCCTCTTTGGTCTCTCCTGTCTAATGGTACCTTCCCGATACCTTAGGTTTTCTTGAGCCTTTCAAATAAACGATTCCCCTTAATCCTTCTAGCTCTTCCAGCTACCATCCTTTCACTTTCTCTCATTCCTTCCACCACCAAACCTCTGCAAACTTCTACTCCTCCTCCCATTGGGGAAATCCTGCCCAACCCCTCCAGCTGAGGAACCACCAAAGCCAAGCCATGTTAGGCTCGAGGCCTCCTCCAAACTTTGTATTTTCCTTTGATGTAGCATCTTCCCCCACTAGAATGGAAGCTCCTAGAGGGCAGGGGTTTTGTGATTGTTGTCCTTGCTGTATCTGTGCTGCCAGCACTTAGCATAGTGTTTTCTTCATAGAAAGTCCTTAATAAATGCCTTATCTGCGCTGCTTCCTCCTATTTCCATCATTCTGCAGACTCAGGTCATATAACCTCCTAATAGTCACAGTGGTCTTGTTTAATTGTTTAATTCCTCATCCTTCTTGACCTCTCCATAGTATGACATTGTCGACCATCCCATCCCCTTTCTAAATGTATTCTCCCACCTGTGAAATGTATTAGCTGTGTGACCATAGCCAATCACTCCATCTCTCTGAGTCTCATTTTCCTACTCTGTAAAAAGAGAGAGTTGGACAAAATATCCTCTATGGTCCCTTCCAGGGCTATGATCCTGGGCCTCAGTTTCCTCCTTTGTAAAGTTAGAGGATTGAACTAGATGGCCGCTGAGGTCCCTTTCATCTCTAGAGCTATAATGCTATGATGCTTGGCTCCAGCAACACCTCCTTCTCCTGGTCCTCTTACCTCTCCAACTGGTCCTTCTCTCTTGCCTTTGTTGGTTCCTCCTGCCTCCTCAAGGTGAGTGTTCCTCAAGTCTCTGCCTTCTGTCCTTTGTCCTACATCCTCTTCTCTTTGTTGTCATCCATTTCATGCCCTTCTAGGATTGCCACCATGCCCCCTCTGCAGATGACCATCAAATCTGTGCCTCCAGCTGGGCCTCTCTTCTTATCAGCAGCTTGCCCACCTGTCTCCAGATCAACCTGGCCAAAACAAGCAGCTTTTCCCCCTCAAAATCTGTGTCTAATCCTCACTTCACTGTCGTTGTTGGTGACGTCTTAGTGGTACCTACATTGCCAAAAAGAAGGGCTTGAAGTCTGTGACCTGCACTGGCATTGCTACTCTAAAATCTTTTGACTACCACTTACCTGGACGATTACAAAAGCGTCCCAACGTGCCTCTCGATTTCTAATTCTCACTTTCTCTAAAATCACTTTAAGGCCCCTCATGGACTAATCTTCCATGTGCAACAATTCTGCTCAAAAGTCTGTAGAGGCTCCCAAGTGCCTTTGATTTGTATTTGACCCACTCCAAGGTCTGGCACCAGCCTGTATTGCCTGCTTTAATGCAGACTAATCCCTGTCAGTCTGGCTATGCTCTGCAGGGGTGGGGAACCTGTAGCCTTGAGGCCACATGTGGCCTTCTAGGTCCTCAGGTGTGGCCTTTTGACTGAATCCAAGTTTTACAGAACAAATCCTTTTATTAAGGGCCAAACTTGAGGACCTAGAGGGCCATATGTGGCCTGCATCTAGCTAAACTGAGCCCTAAAAGGGCTTTGACCTTTCTGATCCCTGTACAGCAAAGTTCTTCCTCTGCATATCTAACCACTGGGTAATCTATCAGCCAGCTCCTCCATGAAGCCTTCTGTGATCAAGCTGGTTGTCCTAACCTTTCCCTTTGAAGCTCACCTATCATTTGGTGCCAGGCTAGTGTACCTATCATGTGTCATCAGGCATGAGAGTTATTTGCATCTATGACTTATGGGGGCAGGGACCATATATGAGGCAAACCTCTTACTGCCTCCTCCCAGGAGGAACTAGATGGTGCTGCAGTGGATAGAGTGCCAGGCTGGGAGTCAGGAAGAACTGAGTTCAAATCCACTCTCAGACACTAGCTATGAGGCCCTGGGCAGGTCACCTAACCCCTGTTTGCCCAAGTTCCCTCATCTGTAAAGTGAGCTGGAGGAGGATATGACAGTCCCCTCCAGTATCTTTGCCAAGAAAACCCCAAATGGGGTCATAGAGAGGAAAATGACTAAACAACAACCTCCACTCAAGGCCCTAACAAGAGCCAAGAACAGTGCTCAGCATACAGAAGGCATTCAATACATTTTGGGAGCAGTTAAATAGGAATTTTACTTAGGTACCAATAAATCTGACAGAACAGAGGCAGTATGGTAGCATGCCTAGAGAACTGGAGTTTGTCTTAAAGCATCAAGAAAATGTTTCACTTTTGTTTTTAGAGAAAGCAGTGGCTAGAACACATGGGTTTGTAATTTCTGGCTCTACCACCATCCAGCCACGGGACTTTGAACAATTCAGTTCTTCTTTTTTGGCCTGTTTCCTCATCTGAAAAGGAGAAAATGTATGGAAAGCATTTTGTCATAGTAAAATGCTGTATAAATGCCATTCATAATTATTAGAATTTTCCTCCAGTCCCTGTGACTCAGTTTTTCCAAAGCTAACTTGAAGGGCTGCATATTGCTTAAGCACCCCTATCCTCCCTCTGCTCTGCCCATACTGCTAGATAAGAGGCTACAGTTGAGGTGAGCAAAGGACCCAGTGCTAGATGCATTTCATTCACCATCCTGTCCATTTCTATTCAAGTTGCTTGCCAACACTGGGTTTCTTTGCCAGGAGTCAAATGCTGTACCTGTAACACAGAGGCCCGGGAGACTTCCCTGCCCTCTCCCCACCCACACCCCAAGTCCAGCATGCAAGCTCCTTCTCTAGGGGACAGTGACCACACGTCTCCTTAAGGAGTTCTCTGACAAGAGGTCTAATTTTAACCCCGTCGTTTTAGAGCAGCAACCTTGGTTTTTGCCATGAAAGGCAAAGAACACCCAGGAGAGAATGACTCAGCATAAAGCATCACCCACGCCCACCATGGGCTGAGTCTCAGCTCCCCAGGCCTCCAAAGCATCCTTGGGAAAGCTATGACAGGCCTGAAAGGTGCTCCCCTCCTCCCTCTGGAATCCTCTCTCCCCCCTCCTACCTCAGACCCAACTTTACTTATGGTGGCAAGTGGCTGCACCATCTGGGGAGGGTGGGATCTCCTCTCCTCTCCTTGAAGGCTTCCTGTCCCAGAGTCTGGGCCAGCACTCCCCCCTCCAGGCCCCTAAGGAGGAAATCAAAACCAAGCCAGTTCTCCTAAATCTCCTGTGGAAGGCAAATTGGCAGCTGAGCTGAGCAATGCTTTGGGATGTGTCATACGAATTATGAGTGACAGCAAGCAGCTGTGCCCAGCGTCCACTGAGAGTCGGGTAAGGGGGAATGGCCTTCAATTTACGGGAATTCCTTAACTTTCCAAGCTGAAAGATGTTGGTGGCCACTGCTGAACAAAACTAACAAGGGTACCCCAAATCACAAATTTTCTCCTGTTCTCCCTGACCACTGGCACTATTGCCATGGGATGCAGGAGGTTTCTTCTCTTTGGACTTGATCTCAGATGTCTAACAGCCAGCCCAGGGAGAGGTGCCACTCCTGCCCTACCCCCCTGCCCCAAGCTCTTCTCCAGTGAGCCACAGATACGACCTCTGAGTACAGTGAGCCACTTGGGTTTTCAGCAAGCTTCTCTCCCCTGCTTCTCCTCCTACATGTCTGTCTACTCCTTCCTTCACAGTCTCCCCCAGGAAGAAAATTACATAGGTCCTGCCTATATGACAGGGTGGATGAACTCTAAGGCTCTGTCCTGGTCTTTCTTCTCCTTGTTTTCCTTTTCTGTCTCTTTCCCCCTCTCCTCTTCCCTCTCTCTTTCTTTTTCTCTCCCCTTTCCCCCTTTCCCTGTCTCCTCTCTTCTCCCTTCTCTCTCTTCAGCTTCCATGGGTTCAACTATGACCTCTATGTAGCTCTCTGTATGTAGCTCTAGTCTCTCTCTGGAGCTCTACTCCACCTTCCCAAATGACCAATAGACCTCTAGTTCTACAAAGACATCCTGTAGGCATCTCCTATCAGTGTCCAAAATGAAATTTATGATCTGCCCACAAACCGTCCCCTCTTCTTAACTTCTCTATCTTGTTCTAGGGCACCGGCATGTTTTCTTTAGCCACCTTAGTGATGCCCCTGACTCCTCATTCTTCCTCACCTCCCATGTTCACAGGTTCAAGACAGAACCTGTGATTTCACTGATCTAGGGAGCTCCCAAATGAGAAAGCTTCCTCTGTTCATGCACCTTGGCACATTTCTCTGCAACATGCCCTCTGAGAGAGCTACTTACAGCACTCAGGGATTAACTGACTTGCTCGGGGTCACACAGCTAGAATCGAACAGAGGTTGGAAATGATTCTGACCATGTTACTCTCCTGCTCTGAAGCTTTAGTGGCTCCCTAGTCCTTTAAGGAGAAAAGTCTCTGGCATTTAAAGCTGTTAAAAGACTGAATCTGACCCATCTTTCCACACTTATTTCACATTATCCTCCTCATATAGTCTGTGGCCTAGCCAAAGTTTCCTACTTGCTGAAAGAGGGCAGGATTTGGAGCTGGGTGACTGTGTTGACAAGCAAAATGGTCTTTGTTTTCTTCGAGTAATTCAGTGTATTTCCTTGAGCCTTGCTAAGTGTTAAGCCCCAGGCCCAGAGCCCTGTTGGGTGTGGAACCTACGTGGATGTGAGCCTCCCAGGACCCTGGGGGGAGTGGCTAGCACTGGAGCCAATAGAAGCCTGTGGTGGAAGCGGTGGCCACGGCAGCAGAGACAGCTACAGCCGAAGCTGAAGAGAAAGCCGAAGCTGAAGCAGGAGCTGCGGAAGCAGAGCCGACCCGAAAGTAGAGCTGACCCAAAAGTAGAGCTGACCTGTGTGTAGACCCAGGAGTGCGAGCAAGGACTTGAGGCCAGTAAATACGATTTGGCTAAATACTATCTTGTTTTTCTGTGGTCTCCTGGTTACTCTTGTGAGGCGGACTTATTGGGCCTGGAAGCTTGTGATTAAAGT
>CM053628.1:28539268-28555148 GCA_028646595.1 Phalanger gymnotis | reverse complement strand
TGTTTGTGGGTTGAGAGGTCTGGTAAATGCCACAGCTCACTGATTCAGGGCGCTAGGGCACCCTCTGCCCAGCTCCTGGTCTGGTCGGTCCGCAGTCTGGTCGGTCCACACCGCCCACGCTGGGCTCTGCTCCTCTCAGCTCCTCTCCCCTCAGCTCCCAGCTCCGTGGGGGATAGACCTTACTCAGAGACCATCCAGGCTGTCCTGGGCTGAAGCCCCGCTTCCCTCTGCCACTTTGTGGGTTCTGCTGTTCTAGAATTGGTTCAGAGCTATTTTTTATAAGTTTTTGGAGGGACTTGGTGGGGAGCTCACGGTAGTCCCTGCTTTCCAGCTGCCATCTTGGCTCCGCCCCACCCCCCATTTTGGAAATCTTAATGGACTATAGAAAGGGGCCTGTCATGGCCAATGGGTTGATCCATTGCCTATGACATTAAGAACGAATACAGTTGTTAACTATATGGATCAAGGGTCTATATTCATCAGAATGCTAATGTTCTGTTCTCATTAGACCATTTGAAAGTTAGTCATTTTAATGAAAAAAATGACATTCCAATTTACTGTTGATCTATTTTCAAACATTATTAGCTTGGGTGATAATCAGTATATTTCTTTATAAGTGGCACCAAGGAAACAGAGTAGAAAATTCTCTAACCCCCTTAAACATCTAAGGAGCTTTTTATTCCATCTAATCTGCTGTTTGCTTCTGGCCAAGGTCATGGTACATGTTGAAATGTAGTGGTAAGAGTACCTCTGTTGACGTGTGGTTTTAGCATTTCTAAAGGGATTACATGGGCATGTTCTCATTTGGTGCTCAGGATAGTCCTGCAAGGGCTCCGATCCCCAATCTAGAGCTAGAAGAGATTTAGTGGCCATCTCATCCAACCCCTTCATTGTCCAGAAGAGGAAACTGAGGCCCCAGGTGGTGAAGTGAACTCGTTCAAGGTTACATAAGCGGTAAGCCTCTGGATTGGAACCAGGTCCTCTGACTCCAGAACCAGCTCTGTTTCCATTATACCCTCCATTTGATCATTGGGGAATAGAGTGAACAGTGGTTATGACAGGGGAAGCAAGGGGAACATACATGTTTGATTCTCTGGTTCCCTTCTTCTCTTAAATGTTTTACATAGTGGAAGTACTTCCAATGTTAAAACATAGTGACTTCAACTAAATGGAGTTTGCTCAAATAAGGGTAAGAAGCATCTAGGTGGGGCAGTGAATATAGTGCTGGACCTGTAGTCAGGAAGATCTGAGTTCAAATCCAGCCTCAAACATGTACTAGCTGTGTGACTGCGCAAATCACTTATCTCTGTTGGCCTCAGTTTCCTCAGTTGTAAAGGGGGCATAATAACAGCACCTACCTTGCTTGCAGGGTTGTGGTGAGAACCAAATGAGATAATATTTGTAAAAGCACTTGGCACAGTTTCTGGCGCATAGTAGGTTTTTAATAAATACTTATTCCTCCCTCCCCAAATATCTCTTGGCTATACTACAGTACACAGCAGTATAGAGTACAGTATACTACAGTACCTAGTATAAACCTCCATGCCCAGGGTTCAACAATGCATATTATTGTCCTCTTTCCAGGTAATAAGAGTCAATGAGACAAGGATGTTTTGAGGAACCCTTTGAGGTTTTTTGAGGATTTTGAGGATGCTAAATGGACTAGGTGGTACTTATTACTTTGTGACCTTGGGCAAATCACTCTGTCTCCCTGGGCTTCAGTTTCCTCATGTGGATCTCTGAGGTCCTTTCCAATTCTAGAGGTAGTATTTTAAGATTACACAAAATCATCTCACCTTGCTGGTTCTCAGTTTCTTCATCTGTCAAATCAAGGGAGTTTACTTGTCACATCCCTTTTGGTTCTAGATCTCTCATCCTAAGGATCATCAC
This sequence comes from Phalanger gymnotis, assembly GCA_028646595.1. Lineage (NCBI taxonomy): Eukaryota > Metazoa > Chordata > Mammalia > Diprotodontia > Phalangeridae > Phalanger > Phalanger gymnotis. Next base: position 28,553,258 of record CM053628.1, on the reverse strand, counting down.
CATGGGTCCTCCCTCTCTCCACTGAGAGATAGATACTTTGGGTGCCTTAATAAAAGGTCTTCTTGAGTTACTGTGACTAAGGAAATTCACCTCCTGTTGTCTAACCTTCTGGTGGCCAGCGAGGCTCGTGCATCAGCATTGTTTCTCAGCTGGTACACATGAAGTTGAACACTAGGCCTATATTTGACATTTTCCCACTTTTTTGGAGTCGCCAGAGCCTAGCCTCATCTGGCAAGATCTTCTGGAGTCCAAGGTCACCTCTGTGCTGTGTTGAAGAACCATAGGAGGAATGAAATATAGTAAAGAAAATGAAGAAACAAATAAATACATTTTTTCAAGCCCTATCCAGTTTGCCAGGAGCCTGCCTTCCCAAACTTATTCCATATTACTTCTGTTTGCCTAATTTTTACTCCAGCTAATCATGTGACCCCTCTCTTTTTAAAAATTTTTTATTAATTTTTTTTATTTTTAGTTTACAACACTCAGTTCCACAAATTTTTCAGTTCCAAATTTTCTTCCCCTCCCTCCCCTCCCCTCTCCTCCCCAAGATGGCATGGAATACGATATATGTTCTACATATACCTTTTTATTAAACTTATTTGCATAAAAGTCAAGTTGTAAAGAAGAATTATGACCAATGGAGAAAAGAAGAAACAAAACCAAAAAAAAAAAAGAAAAAAAGAGAGCAAACAGTTTGCCTCAATCAGCATTCAGACTGCACAGTTCTTTTTCTGGATGTAGCCAGTTCTTTCCATCATGAGTCCTTTGGAGCTGTCTTTGAGCCTTGTATTGCTGAGAAGAACCAAGTCTATCAAAGTCTGTAGTCGTGTATAATGTTCTCCTGGTTCTGCTCCCCTCACTCAGCATCAGATCATATAAGTCTTTCCAGGTTATTATGAAGTCCATATCTTTCCCATTTCTTATAGCACAGTAGTTACATTACATTCATATATCACAACTTGTTTAGCCATTCCCCAATTGATGGGCATCCCCTTGATTTCCAATTCTTTGCTACCACAAAAAGTGCCGCTATAAATACTTTTGTACGCACGGGTCCCCTTCCCACTTGTGTGATCTCTTTGGGATACGACCCTAGAAGTGATATTGCTGGGTCAAAGGGTATGCACATTTTTATAGCCCTTTGGTCATAGTTCCAAATTGTTCTCCAGAGTGGCTGGATCTGTTCACAATTCCACCAACAATGTAACAGTGTTCCAATTTTCCCATGTCCTCTCCAGCATTTATCATTTTCCTGTTTTTTCATGTTAGCCAATCTAACAGGAGCGATGTGGTACCTAAAAGTTGTTCTGATTTGCATTTCTCTAATCAGTAGTGATTTAGAGCATTTTTTCACATGCCTGTAGATATCTTTAATTTCTTCCTCTGAAAACTGCCTGTTCATATCCTTTGACCATTTCTCAATTGGGGAATGACTTATATTCCTATAAATTTGTCTCAGTTCCTTGTATATTTTAGATATGAGGCCTTTATCAGAGACACTGGTTGTAAAGATTTTCTCCCAGTTTTCTGCTGCCCTCCTAATCCATGTTGCATTGGCTTTGTTTATACAAAACTTTTCAATGTAACATAATCAAAATTATCTATTTTGCGTTTTGTAATGCTCTCTCCCTCTTGTTGGGATGTGACCCATCTCAACTCCAGGCCTTTGTACTGGCTATTTCTCTTGCCTAGAATGCCGTTTTCACCTTTGTCTCTTAACTTTCATTCCAGGCTCAGGTCAAGTGACACCTCCTATTAATTGAATTCATCCATTCAGGATCATTTGGATGCCCCTACATGCCAGGCATGCACTAGATGCTTCAGACACAAAGCCCCTCCCGTCAGGGAGTTTCCAGTCTACAGACCTGTATACAGTTGTATGGTGCCCCATTACAATAAAATGGATGGGGACTCTTCCCTTTATATTCTCCATGCCTTGCAATACTAGGTATGTGATGAATGTTACATTTTGTTAAATTGAATTGAATTAAAAAGCATTAGTATGATTAGCTGCAGTGTTGCTAATATTTTCTAAACCTAGGTTTTTATCCTATTAGTGTTGCAGATAATTAGTGTTGCTGATGGAAAGCATCTCCATTTGGATTTGAATTTTAATGAGAACTGATGTATGCTGTATCTCTCACGTGGCTATACTTTGGCTGATATTTGTGCATTTCCATTAGTTCTAGTGGAAACCTTAGTCTTACTTGCTTTTTACCTTCCCGTTGGCATAGAATTGTAGAATATTAGAGATGGAAGGGACTGCTTCATGGTCCTGTCCAGGAATCTTCATTCAGGGCAGCTCCTCAGGCCCCTTTGTGCAGCCCTTTGCTCACGTGGATGTGTTCAAGACTAGTAATTATAGATCTCTGTGACCAGAAGCAAAGATTTCCATTACAGTGTTCTGAACACTAGACTGCTCTGATCTAAAAGCTAATAGTATCTGGAATTTGAGACCCCCAAGGACGTCTCCTTGAGGGCTATGATTATTTCTTTTTGCCTTTGCTTTCCCAGATCACAGTGCTGTCGCAGGCACAGAAGAGGGATGTAATCCATTCTATTCAATGTCTCTTCCATTCCTTTGATGGATGAGGGACCTGAGGCCAAAGAGGAGACTCTTGTCTTTAGCTAGAATCTGGGGCTCCATATTGACGAAATTGATCATTCTTCCATCCTCTGTTGTGCTTCTTCCTGCATGGGGGAAGGGGAAGGGAATAAGCACTTAGTGAGTATCTTCTTTTATAGCATCTCATTTCATCCTCACAACAAACCTGGGAGGTAAGTGCCATTATTATCCCTGTTTTACAGTTGAGGAGATTGACGCAGATAGAGGTTAAGTGACTTACCCAGGGCCACACAGCTAATTAGTGTTTGAGACATGATCTGAATTCTGTTCTTGCTGACTCTGGGCCCAATGCTGTGTCCATTGTGCTTCATAGATACATGGAAGCTCCCCAGCATTGGGCTTTTGGTCAATAAGAGCATTTTGAGTTCTTGCTCTGGAAATACGTGTTCCATTGCTAAGAGTCCGCAGGAAGTTGTGTTCTTCCTATGAAACGACTTAATTTGGCCAACATTAATTGAATGCTGCATGTGTTCTAGGAATCATGTGACTGCTCCATTCCTATACGGCCTTCAAATGACATCTCCTTCTTGCCGTTTCGTAGATGTAGAGCTGCAAGGGGCCCTAGAGATCATCTAGCCAAACCCATTCATTTTACAGAAGAAGAAACTGAGGCTTGGGGAGTCACAGAGCTAGTAAGTGGCAAAGGCATGATAGAAACCTAATTTATCTAACTCACAGTTTTCTTCTGCATCATATTAATCCCTTTCACACAGTCTGTGTTCCACCCATTTGGTGCCCCCAGTCCTTCCCTGATCTCATCTTGTCCTTTCCTCTCTCTGTGCATTTCTTTGCACAGGTCCTATGCCTGGGGCACATTCTCTCCTCATCTCACTTGTGGAAATCTTTCTCTTCTTTCTGGACTCAGCTCAGAAGCCCCCTTCTCCAAGAGGGTGATTCCTTTACAACAGAGCTCCAATGTCATATTCACCTAATGATGGTATGTAGATATCCCCTTAAAAAGAAGATGTGAACATACTTGACTTGGCCTTTAAGCTTTGCCAAGCAGGAGAAACCTGCATCCTTTCCCAATGGGAAGACTCTTTTTGCCAAATAATCAGTGATCCTACAGGCGCCAGCAAGAGTCTGGACCATTATTTTTATCCATTCCTCATTATTAGCATTTATAAACCAGCTGTTTGATGGCAAAGAGTGCTAGCAATTGCTTGGCATTTTTTGTGCCTAATTGCAGTGACAAAGTGGCTACTAATGCGGATTTTTGTTTTTCAAAGAGTCCTCTTCTGCTAATCAAGGCCTCATGGTAAAGGCAACATTTAATTATAACTGATCAGCATTGACAGAGGGGGTGGAGAGAGGAGAGGGGAAGGGGGAGGAGAGGAGGCAGAGTTGATTTTTTTTTTGAATCCCACTTGGGGAATTCAGAATACTGCTAGCATATTTGTATCACTTTCCATTTACAAAGGACTTTCCTCACAACAGCTCTTTGAGATGAGTGGTACAAGTGCTATAATCCTCATTTTACAAATGAGGAAGCTGAGTCCCAGAGTGGGAAAGCCCTCTGCATAGGATCATAGATTTACAGTTGGAAGGAATCTTGGAGGACATCTAGTCCAACTCAATAAATTAATCAATGTGCATTTATCAAGCACCTCCTGTGTACCAGGCACCATTCATGCTAAGTGATCATTGTACATCTAAAGAAACTGAGGTCTAGAAGTCTTATAGGTTGTACAGTACACCTATTTTTTTCAAACAGACAAATCATATCATTTGTAAATAAGTGTTCTGACACATATGGAAACTGATTACGACAGAGGTCAAGGCTCACTTATGGTACGGTAACAGGATAAGTAAGATACCCATCTGTTTCAACAATCTGGCTAGCAGCTGTTGTGGGGGTGTAAGATCCACCAACAGCCAGCACCCAGAAAGCTGCCAGCATGCTGCAAAAGCACATGTTCTTTTGATCTGCTTTAGTAAGGAAAGCAATGTTAAGGGGTTGACAAGCTTACTTTAATTCAGCATACAAATATCATTCACTTAGTTCAGGTGAAAAGACCAACGCTCTGAACGTCAGAGCAAATTACAAACAAAGTACAAACATCAACAGACAGACCCAATACAGATTCAGTTGCCAACATATAGGTTCAGCCCGGGAGCTCAGAACAAGGGCTGGCCCAGAGTCACATGCTCCACCATTGCTGTGGGTAAGAGCTCAGAAGAAGAGAAGGCCAACCCCTGGTTTTATATCTTTTTCAGGGTCAGGGGTGAGTCACACATGCGACTCACTCATGTGACCTAAAATCATCACAAAGAGGCGACTTAAACCCATGTGGTCTAAGAGCCTCTGCTGTCCCAAACCTATCACTCAAACTCATTTGTAAACTAGGCCCTCCCTTAGTTAGCCCCACCTGGGGCCCCATTTTGGTTACCAAGTCACACCCACATAGGTTTAGCACCTAATTGGGGTTTGGGCCTAGGGCTTAGCACCTAGTAAGACTCAAAGACACTTAATCATTTTAAAACAGTAAGAAAGTCCCAACTCAATTGATGTTAGGCCATCATCTCCTGGTCCTATAACTTTGCAAGTCACCACCTCATTCATTCTCTTGCCTCTCCCTCTGCTTCTTCCCTTCACTTTGTGTCTCTTTACCTCTTCCTTACTCTTCCTTACCTTCCCCCTTTTCCCATTCCTTTAGACTTCTCCATTGAGCAAGTACTTTAAAAGTCTTCGTTGCCCATTGTGAAGGCCAATATGAAGCATTCTATCTTTGCAAAGTTCAACAAAGTGTGAACCCTGTGAGGACAGGGACTGTTTAGTTTGCGTCTTCATATCCCCAAAGAAGAGGGCCCAGGACAGAACTTCGTGGGGGTACTCACGATTAGGGAAGGAACCCAAGAGAAAGCAGAGAGATAGAAAGAGAAGCAGGACAGAGTGGTAGGACCAGAGCCCCAAGAGGAGACGGCATTGAGAAGAAGCTTATCCACATTGTCCCATGCGCTGAAGAGTGAGGTGGAGAACAATGAGGAGGAGGGGGAAAGAAAAGGCCATTTGTTTGGGCGTTGATGAGATCTTTGGTAATTTGGGAAAATGCACTTTCAGTTGAAGTGAGGAAAGGATTGCCAAGAGCTAAGTAGTGAGTGAGAAGAGAGAAAATGGAAATGCTAGGGGCAAGAGGAGAGATAAGGCAGTACTGTGAAAGGATTGCAGGCCCAAGTGAAGGGTCCTGAAGAATGGGAATGCATGTGGCTTCTCCTCCTGAGCCTCAGTTTCTTCTTCTATAAAATGGGCATGATAATTCCAGTACCTCTCACCCCACAGGGCGATTATGGGAACTGGAAAGCTCTATAGTACGAGCTATGAAATCATTTTGACACGATTCCTGAAGACCATATTTGCCCATTTAAAAAAAGAAAAATAAACAAGGCTCAAGAACTGTGAAATCTTCTATGATAGACATTGCAATTAGAAGCAGCCCATTTGCCCTTGTGCCCACTGAGCTATATCAGTACTCATAAGAGCACGTTATCTTATCTCCTCACACCAAAGGAGCCAAATGTTAGTTTAAGACAATGGGGTGTTTGTCTTGAAATGACTGACATTTGACAAATGACACAAAATGACTTTTCCAATTTGAATATCATGCATGTCCAAATGGGAGAAGGAACAGTTTTGGAGGATGCTCATATAACTGAGACTTTGCCTAGTTGCTCTGTTAGCAGTAACACTGGCCAGTATCTGCTCAAAGCACTATGTACCTGCAAAAAAGGGGGAACTGAGTGACCGAATCTTAACATAGTTATTAGAGTGAATCAGGTCTTAGAAACAAGAACTATTCCTGGAGTGAATTTGGAAGTACAGTGTGGCCTAATGGATAGAGCCCTGGATCTGGTTTCAACAGCCTACCTCTGCTGTGTATTGCCTAATGTGACCTCAAGCAAGTCCCTGCTGCTTTCTGGGCCCCCATTCCTTCCTCAGAAGCTATATAATAGAATAAATAAAGCATTGGATTTGAAGTCAGGATAGACCTTGGTTCAAATCTGGTCTTAGACACTTACTAGCTGTATAACCCTGGGTAAGTCACTTAACTTCTATTGGCCTCAGTTTCTTCATCTGTAAAATAGGGGTGGTAACGGCTTATCTTACACGGTTGTTATGAGGCTCAAATGTAATAATATCTGTGACACATTCTGCAAACCTTAATGCTATTATTATTGAAAAGGAGAATGTTGGACTAGGTGACCACTAAGAGCCTTTCCAGCTTTAGATCTCTGATACTAGGAGGGTTTTCATTTGCTACAGATCTCAGAATAAAAACTCAAGTTGTGGTCCAGAAGAATTCTGAGAGGACCTAAGTTCATATCGCAGTTGGCAATGTCAGTCAGTGGGCATTTAGTAAGCCCCTTCTATGTGACAGCGACTGTGCTAAGCAGAAGTCAAAGACAGTCCTTGTTCTCAGGCAGCTTACAGTCTAAAGCAGGGGTGGGGGTGGGGGGGGCAACATGCAGAAAACTATGTCCAAACAAGCTCTAGAGGGATAAATTGGGCAGAGGAGTGGGGGAAGGGGAAGAAAAAGGAAGACCAGGAAAGGTGGGATTTTATCTAGACTTGAAGGAAGCTGGGGAAGGCAGAAGGCAGAAGGCAGAAAGAGTTTCAGGCACAGAGCACAGCCACTGCTCTGACTTTGGCCCAGTCACTCTCCATTCTGGGCCTTCAATTTCCTCGTGTAAAAATGTAATTGTATATGTGCAGATACTTCCTTTTAGTCAATTAAACTGAGGGAAACACTTGTATTGGTTTAAACACACACATGCATGTAGGCATATGTACATGTACACACACATGCACATACATGTACAAAACTCCTAAAAAAATCGAGTTTGTTTCTCGTCTCGCATCCATTGTGGGGTCCTATCTGCTTCCTCCAGCCTAGATTCACAGATCAGTGGCATTTGTTTATATAATCTCAGAGCTGGAAGGGACTTTAGGGATCAACCAGTCAAACCCCCTCTTTTCACATATAAGAATTAAGGAGATAAAATCTTGATGGGAGGTAGCTTCCACATGTGAGTGAATGTAGGTGTTGAATCCTGGATCAGGTGGCTGGAGAGAGTCCTTCATTCCTACTAAATCCTTAATGGTTCAAAGTTGGGAGAAGAGGAAGCAACAGCACACTGGCCAGTGAAGAAATCCAAAAGGGGACCAATGAGCTGCACGCAGCGTCTTTCCTTTTCTCCCCCTCTTCCTTGCCTCCCTTTCCAAATATCTTCCACCCTGTCTATGAGCTTTAGATTAATTAATCCCTCTCTGTTTATACTTTATCCTGTAAATTGTCTTTGAAGCTAGCCAAGGAATATGAGGTCCTGATGATCCAGTTGTATTATCTCCGTAGGGCTAAGCACTAGTCTCCCACCTTCCAGGGCCTTGTGCTAGGGGATGGATTTATCTCCTCTTCTTTTCAGACTGTTCATTGCTTCTAGATTACTGTTGGTGTGGCTACCTACCATCGAACACGCAACAAGGATTAGCAGCTGTTACTTCCTGTTAAAGTACATTTTTGATATTTTTTTTTACATTGGCTAAATTTCCCCCTGTATTCCTCCTCCTCCCCCTCCCAGAGAGCCATCCCATAGAACAAAGAATTTTCAGTGTTTTCTTTTGATAGCCATGGGAATAAGTGGGAGCAAGGGAAAACAGAATGCAAAGAAAGGGAGGCAGCCTCTATATAAATGCAGTCAGTGTTGGCTACTGCTAACCACAGCAAGAATCCGTTATTCTTTTTTATTTTTTTTACAAGACAGTCGGGGTTAAGTGACTTGCCCAAAATCATACACCTAGTAAGTGTCAAATGTCTGAGGCTAGATTTGAACTCAGGTCCTCTTGATATCAGGGCTGGTGCTTTATTCCTATTATTATTTTTTCCTACTTTAACTTCTTCCTCTCTCAGGGAAGAGTTGAAGCAAAACTGTGAATGAGTGAGGGCAGTTGTTTATTTCTGCATTGTCCTCCACCTTGGAGTACTAGAGGGAGGCTATTATTGCCTCTGAAGGGCAGGTGTATCGCCCCACCAAAGCTGGTCCATTCGTAGCACTCACAGCTTGCACAGATCCTAATTTCTTTATGTCTTTCATTATAGGACCAACTGTGGCATTAAGCATAGCCCCAATAACAATAGATTTCAGTGTTCTGTAGGGGAGAGCAGAGGAGCCCAAACCCAGAGAACTGGTTAAGGGTTTGACACTGGGTAGTTGACATGGAACACAAATTCTGACTCCTGACCTAGCATCTTTCTCCCAGAAATCTTCATAGAACAATCCCACAAACCCCATTTACTGACAGTGTGGAGTAGTGGACTTGGAACTGGGAAGACCTAGGTTCAAATCTCATCTCTAGCCGTATGATCCTGGACAAGTGGCTGAAACTCATTAGGCCTCAGTTTCCTCATCTGTAGAATGAAGGGGTTGGACTAGATGGTCCTTTCCAACTGTAGATCTATGATCCTGTGATCCTGTGTGTGACCTCAGTTTCTTTTTCTGTAGAATGTGGACTAGATAGAGAATAGCTAGCATTTATATAAAACTCTGAAGTTTGCAAAGTACTTTATGTAAATATCTCATTTGCTCCTAACAATAATGCTAGGAAGTAGACACTATTATCATCTTCATTTTACAGTCGGGGAAACTGAGGCAGACAGAAGTTAACTGACTTGCCCAAGGTCAGATGATTGTCCACTCATTGCAGCCTCTGAAGCATTTGAGGAGCCCTAGGCTTAGTGCTGGGAACATAAAGATAGCGATGACCCGGATCATCCCCTCAAAGAGCTTACAATCCAACTTAGTGCAGCAGGGAGAGGAAGACACGGACTGAAATAACTATGACATAAGGCAGCATCATGCCTTGGCAAGAGCATTAGGTTAGGAGTCTGGGAAGTGAAATTCTAGCCCTGGAACCATCATCAGACCAGACGCTTTCCATCTCTGGGCCTCTGTTTTCTTCTCTCTAAAATGAAGGCTTGCTGCAGTGCTGGGGGGCAGGGATTACTGGATTTAGTGTCTCAAAGGATGGGCTCAAATCGCAGCTTTGAACCGATGGGAATACTTCACCTCCTAGCCTTATTTTACTCTTCTGTCAAATCATGTGACTGGACTAATGTCCTCTATCTATGTAACATATGCTCTGCAATCCCTTGACTAGATGAGCGCTAAGAATCCTCCAAATGCTACCGATCTCTAATTCTATGCCATGTTCGTTCCCACCTCCGTGAATTTACTCAAATTGTTCTCCCACTTCAAATGCCTCCCTTCCCCCCAGAGCTGCCAACAACAAACCTTCCTTTCCTTATCTTTCCTAAAAACCTTAGCCTGTTCCCTGATCACTATTTTGAGCTCTTGTTCTCAGTAATAGGTTCAGGGTTTTGTTTTGACCTCCCGACTAGACAAAAAGCTCTCAGAGGCCAAGGGCCATTTTGATTTCAGAAGAAAAGAACAGTCTGACTCTGGCTCTTAGCCCCTGCATGTGTCCCAGAGTGAACCCCTCCCCGTGGCTATTAGTCACCCCCTTTTATTGAGTACCCACTGGGATGGGAGGACTTGTTTTAGCTGTTGTCTCTTGACAGAGGGCCTCTGATTATATTTACAAAGTGACTGTGATCATTGATTATTTATGGTGGGGTGATGGCATAGGAGTTATATTTTAAGAGGAGATTGTAGTGGATACAGGAGTATTTCCCCAGGGAGTAAGTCACCTCCTTTCTGACAAGAGACGCCTGATTTTTGACGTGCTGTCTGGCTCATAAAGTACTTTCTGAAAGCTAGATTTATGGTTTCCCCTTTGTGTGTTACAAAGAAGCTGACTCCCAGATTAAAGGGCTTAAGGCTGCCATTTGTATGGCCACTTACAGGGCTTCTGAATTTCTTTTGCCCTGTGATTTTCCATCTGAAATGTAGTAGCAAGCTCAGGTCTATGGCATTGATGAAAATAGGATTCTACTCTTGCAGAAAGTCATTATCTTTGGGAGCCTAAGGAAATCTGAGAGGCAACAAGAAGAGAAAAGATGTTTTCATGTACCTTGCATTTTAAGAGGCCTACTTAACAGCTTACAAATGGGCTTGACCTTTGTCGTGACTCTCTGTTGCTTCCCCGGGCCCTTTGGGAATCGTGAAGAAATTTTTTAAAAATAAATTTATTTTTTATTTTTGGTTTACAGCACTCAGTTCCACAAGTTTTGGGGCTCTAAATTTTCTCTCCCTCCCTCTCCTCTCCCACCCAAGACAGCATGTAATCCAATGTAGGTTCTACATATGCCTTCACATCGAACTTATTTACATAATAGTCCAGTTGTAAAGAAGAATTATAAGCAATGGAATGAATCATAAGAAAGAAGAAACAAAACCAAAAAAGAAGGAAAAAAGAGACAGCAAATAGTTTGCCTCAATCATCATTCAGGAGCCATAATTCTTTCTCTGGATGTGTACAGCTTTTTTCTGCTGTCTTTGAACCTTGCATTGATAAGAGGAGCCAAGTCTATCAAAGTTAGTCCTTACAGATAACCGTTTGTCTGTAATCATGTACAATGATGTCCTCGTTCTGCTCATTTCGCTCAGCACCATATCGTGTAGGTCTTTCCAGGTTATTATGAAGTCCGTATCTTCCCCATTTCTTATAGCACAATAGTATTCCATTGCATTCATATGCCGCAGCTTGTTCAGCCATTCCCCAATTGACAGGCATCCCCTCAATTTCTGATTCTTTGCCAGCACAAAAAGAGCTGCTCTAAATATTTTGGCACATGTGGGTCCTTTTCCCATTCATATGATCTCTTTGGGATACAACCCTAGAAGTGGCATTATTGCTGGGTGAAAGGGTATGCACATTTTTATAGCCCTTTGGGGATGGTCATGAAGAAATTTAAGTCAAACTGCTAAGTGCACTGAGTTTCCTCTGCTTGGCATGTTCTTCCTCTTCCTCTTTCCCTAGCTCTCTTTGAGGCCCAGCTCAGGTGCTACCTCCTACACAAGGCCTTTTCTGACTTCCGCCACCTCTCCCCCATCCCCGCAGATACAGGAGAGTGTACTGTTTCCATTGTCTCTTGATATCCTCCACACCTAATATGATCCCTAGCACACAGCAGGCATTAAATAACTACTTGTCAAATGGAATTGAATTTCCTAGGCAGACTTTTAAAAACCTGTAATGCCAAAAGCTGGGCTTAATGATTTAAAGAAAGCTGTTTTGGGGGTGATCACGATACCAAATGTTGCCAGGTATCTCATATTTAGCCAGAAAGCATTTATTAAACAACAGAGACAATTAAGATTTATTTTCTACTTTTGAGCCTAGAGGTGACCAAGGCAAGTGGCAGGGTCGGGGAGTGAGGGGTAGAGTAGCACATGGGTCAGGCAGACAAATAGCTAAATCACATCACCTTTCTGAGCCTCAGTTTCTTCATCTGTATAATGGGAACAAGACTGATACTTAGTTCAGCATGCAGTTGTGATGATTAAAAAGAATCATGTGTTTAAAGTGTTTGGTAAACCTTAAAATATTACATAAATGATGAACCCTCTGGGCTGCTCTCTTCACCAAACTCACTCGCAACTTGGTTCTGCTGGGGGATGAATATTCCAGGTTGAGGGTATTCTGTGGTTCTGCTCTTTAAAAATTCTAGTGCATGTCCTACCCCACCTCTGCCTCCACGTATGCTGGTATCTAAGTGGCCAAAGGACATGGTTATCTCAAAATAAAGGCATTTGCTGAAATAGCTCATTTATTGTTAACTCTCAGTTGTTATTTATTTATATGTTATCAAAATTATTGTTATTATATTAAATTGGTTTTTATCATGATTAGGTGCATTTATTAAGCACCTACTACTTACCAAGACCTCTGCTAAACACTGAGGATACGAAGAAGGGCAAAAAACAGTCCCTGCCCTCAAGGAGCTCACAATCTAATGGGGAGACAATGCAAACAACTACATACAAAAAAAATTGTTGGATAAGCCTAGAGTACACTCTACCACGAACAGGCACAATGGGAACAGTGAACACATTTAGAGGTCACAAGTGGAGAGACGCATGTATAGGGGACATATATGGCCAAGGCATGTGTAAGCAGAGCGCACTCAAGCCTCTGATACTGTAGAGACACTGATCTACTTGTGGCTTGTGCCTTGAGCTACTGGGATCTGGGGGACCCTTGCAATGTAACTCCACCGGCCCCTGTCAGCTGCTGTGTCACTAAGTCCTGCTAGATATGCCTCTGATGTGTAGTGCTTTAGTGATGGCTTTGGGCTTTTCTGAGATCCGGGCTGAAGGTACTGCTATGTACATTCAGGAAGAACTTCGGCTCATGCTCCGAGCCCAGCAAGAATCTCAGCCTGGAGCCTGTCATGTCCTGTCATCCCCACTCCAGGCTTTCAATTACTCTCACCGACTACACGTGACTCTCCCTCTGAGCTCAGGTCTGCTGGGCACTACAGTATGCTTCTCCTATCGATGGGGCTAGGGAAGAGAGAATTTCTTTCCCCGTGTACTCTCCAGATGGTCCAAGGGAAAAGACGAAGAGGAAACTCTTAAGATCTGACTTCTTCCTCCTCTGCTGGCTCCCAGTCCCAGGGTAGAAGTGCTCCTGTGCCAAGGAGAGGGTAGAGAAAAGGATCTCTGGGTAGGCCCGTTGTTTTTACCCATTCTCAGCTTCCTTTTCCTGCCCTGTCACATACAGACATCCCTGGTGGTGTCTTCTTTGGCCCTTCTCACACACAAGTCCTGACTGGCAATATGTCATAGCCTACTTACACCCACTGCTCACATTAACGTTGCCTTTAGGTCACTGACCATTTTAATTCTTCTAAGATCATGGTGGCCCATGATTTGCAGCTGTGGTTTTTTTTTTTTTACCAAGAGGATGATACAAGTGCTAAAGACGAATGCATTTTCCATGGGTGTCGGGGAGCACCGAAGTTACAGCTTTTACACGACTCCAAAGAAGAACTTTCTTTGAATCAGAGATGCTTGCCAGTGCTGTGGCTCTGTGGCCTGCTGCAGGAGTGTTAGGTGGATTCCATCAAAGCCTGCTCAGCCCCTTTCTAGGGCCCTGGTACAGTGGAGTTATGCTCCTTACAGGGATTAGACTTGGTAGACCTCCTCCTCCTCGGTTCCTTCTAGCTGGTGGAGTTTTTTATCTTTTTGAAGTCATATTGATGTCTTCTATTAATATAGGTCAAAATCATTTCTGGAAATAGCCTGCTTCCAGATTGAGCCCTCCCTTGAAAAAAAGAAAAACACCCAATACAGGGACTATATCTGGCAAGATGTGCTTCAGTTTGCTCTAGAAGACCCCTTCCTCTCTGAGATGAGGAAGGGGTATGCTTATAGCATCATAAGATCATAGCTTTAGTACTAGAA
>CM053628.1:28525336-28539168 GCA_028646595.1 Phalanger gymnotis | reverse complement strand
CTGAGGCCCAGGGAAGTGAAATGACTTGCCCATGGAATTTCCTGAGTGAGAATTCCCCATGTGCACAAAAAAGTAATTTGAAAGTGTATATTAAGGTACACAAAATATGAGGAGGGTGGGAGGAGAGAGGGAGGGAGAGAGAGAGTGGGAGAGGAGGGGATAGGGAGGAAGGAGTGAGAGAGAAGGGGAGGGAGGGAGAGAGAGACAGAAAGAGGGAGGGAAGGAGGGAGAGAGACAGAGAGAGAGAAAGAGGGAGGGAGGGAAGCGAGGAGAGAGCGAGAGTGAGAGCAAGAGCGAGAGCGAGGGAGAGGGAGAGAGAGAGAGAGAGAGAGAGAGAGAGAGAGAGAGAGAGAGAGAGAGAGAAAGAGAGAAAGAGATGGACAGACAGACAGACAGAAAAGAGACAAGAGAGAAGGAGAGAGGACGAGAACACTTGGGGAGAAGGGACTCTTGTGGAAGATGGCCCCTGAGCTCTGCTCTGAAAGAGGCCAAAGTTTCTTTGAGGTGAATGTGAGAGAGGAGGGCATTCTAGGCATGGGAGACAGCCACCACAAAGGCACAGAGCCAGGAGCTGGGATGTTACATACAGAATGTACCTCGCAGACCTGTTAGTGACTAGGGGAATGATGTGTTGTAATACTGAAGATAGTAGGAGTCAGACTACATGGGTGGGGAGAGGGACCTTGTTAAATTCCAGACTAAGGAGTTTGTACTATAGCCTATTGGGAGCCATTGAAGAATTTTCAGTAGGGAGAAGGGGCCTGGTCAGATTTCTGTGTTAAAATGCCATTTTGGCAACTTTGTGGAGGATGAATTCGACAGGGAAGAAGAGACTGGAAGCAGGAAAACAAATTAGGAGGCTAATGTAATATTCCTGGTGAGAGGTGACATTTCTGAACCTACAGTAGAGGCTGTGTAAGAAGAGAGAAAGGCCCAAATTCTAGAGACGTGATGTGGGTTGAAATGACAAGATTGGGATGCTGATTGGTTATAAGGATAGGGGTGGGAGTGGGAGAGTGAACACACTAATGTCCTGCTTTTGTGTGGCCATCATCCAACATTTATTGAGTCCTTACTAGGTATAAGATATGTTGTTGTTGTTGGCTTGTGTCTGACTCTTTGTGACCCTGTATGGATTTTCTTGGCAAAGACATTCATGTGGTTTTGCCATTTCCTTCTCCAGTATATCAAAGCAAACAGAGGTTAAGTGACTTGCCTAGGATCAACATTTAGTGAATAGCCGTGGCCAGACAGATCTTCCTGGCTTCAGGACCAGCGCTGTATCCACTGAACCACCTAGCTGCCTCCAAGACAAATAGAGGTTAAGCGACTTGCCCAGGATCACACAGGTAACAAGTATCTGAGGCCAGATTTGCACTCAGGTCTTATTAATTCCAGAGGCAGCTAAGTGGCTCATTGGATAGAGCACTAGACCTGGAGTCAGGAAGACCTGAGTTCAGATCTTGCCTCAAACACTTATTAGCTGTGTAACCCTGGGCAAGTCACTTAACCTGTCTTTGCCTTAATCCACTGGAGAAGGAAATTACAAATCACTGTATCTTTGCCAAGAAAACCCCATGGACAGTGATGGTATGCTATTGTCCACCAGGCCATGAAGAGTTAGAGACAACTGAACAACTTCCTGATTCCAAGTCTAGTGCTCTAACCAATGAGCCATCTAGCTACCCTTTAGGATATGGTGCGCTGGCCTTGGGAATGAGAGAGCAGTCTCGGTCCATGCTCTCTAAGAGCTTACAGTAGAGTTGGAGAGGCAGGGCATACACATGTACAGTGTGGTAGTGACCCTAAGTCTTCACAGCCTAGTCAAAGTGGCAGTTTGCATTTACATCTTTACTCTTTCTAAACACTTTCATACACAGAATCTCATCTGGTCCTCACAGTAAAGCTGTGAGATGCATTGGGTCCCCTCACCTCAGACAGAGGAGGAAGCCTTAGAGGCAAGATCCCTTGCTTCTGTATGGCTGCCCAGCCAGCGAGGGGAAGGCCTTGGACTCAGAGCTCAGTCTTTTGACTCCGAACCCATTGTACCCTGCTGCTTCATCAACTATCATGGAACTTTCTGGCAATCTTATGGAGTTCTTGGACCCCTTTTCAGAGCATTGTTTCTTAATGCATAAATTAAAATAGAAAAACAAATTAAACCACTTACATTGAAATATTTATCCAACATATAATATATAATAATTGACATTCTATAATAATTAAAATCATATGCACTATATGATAATTAAAATTGTAGCTATGCATGTCAAATTTGCAAGCCCCAGTTTAAGAATCTCTGGTGTAGAGTGAGTCTGTAGACCTCTCGTGAGGTTCAAGACATTTACAGGACCTGACACCAGAGACAGCTGTGGTATAGAAGAAAGAAGGGTAGATTTGAAGTCTGGCTATTTTACTCGATGGCTGTGTGACCATGAGCAAGTTACTTAAACTTTCTGTGCCTCAGCTTCCTCATCTATAAAATAGGTTTAATTTGCTACCTGCCTCACAAATTCAATAGTGGATTTGAAGTCCTGTGTTGATGTCAGTTATTCTCTGTTGTGTACTGATCGATAAAGATGCTAATAGTTTTTATAGACATTAGCAGCAGTTTTGTATACTAATTATTATGATGATGACAATTAGCATAGGTTTGCAAAGCACTCTACTTCCATTATCTCTTTTGGGATTCATGTAAAAGCTAAAAGAAGGAAAAGTTTACAATGCCTCAGAGAACGTCAGTGACTTGGTTGTGGTCACCCAGTAAATGTCAGAGGCAGGATTTGAACTCAGGTCACCTCGATACCAAATCTGACATTTGGCCCCCTGAAGAGTTCTTCAAATCCGGCTTCCGACACTTGTCACTTAATTAGCTGTGTGACCCTGGGCAAGTCATTTAACTCCGATTGCCTTGCTCCCCTCTTCCAAAAAAAAAAAAAGAGTTCTTAATGGTTCTGTTAGATGCTCAGGTCGACTTGCTGATTCTTTGAGATCCTTGCTTGGTTCCAAAATCACAATATACCAAATAATAACTAAAGTTGTACAAGAGCAGAATTAGCATTCTTGTGAGATAGAGAGCTCCCTGCCACCAGAAGAATTCCAGTGGAGTCTAGATGTGTCAAGGAAGCTGTAGAAGAGATTCTTGAATTGGGTTAGAGATTGAACTTTCAGCTCTAAGCTTCTCAGGCTGTCAGAAAGAATGGCTGTCTAGGGGTTCGAAAGAGTTAATGTACCTTCCAGAGAATGCTTTGGGGATTAAGGCAATATAGCCCATCTGATGGCTCTGCGTGCCAGGGAAGTCAAACTGGCTTAATATTTCTAGGAGCTGAACTTTTGACTTCTATCCATTTTCCTTTTCTTGACTTTTAGCATAGATCTGGTTTGGAGGTGAAGAATAAATCTATTTCTATGCCTGCTCATTCTTTTTCCACCTTTCCACTAAATAACAGCCAGCAGCTGTGTGGAGCCCTTCTGAATGCCAAGGAATAATTTATGCATTTTGATGCTATGCTATAGATCCTATTTATTGTTTCTCCTCACTACAATGCTCTCTAATTAGATTGTCGAAAGCTCCCACGTCTGTGTTATAGGAGGCTCTGTGTGGCTCTTAATGATTGCCCTATTTCTGATTAGGTGGATTCAAATTGCTTGCGCTTTCTCTCCCTCTTTCCCTCTCTCTTTCTTTCCTTCTCTCCCTCTTTCCCTCTCCCGTTCCCTCTCCATTTCCGTGTGTCTCTCTCCCCCTCCTTCTCTCCATCTCTCCCTCCATTTCTGTCTGTCTCTCTCTCCCTCTTTCCTTCCCTCCTTCTCTCCCTTTCTCCCTCTATTTCTCTCTGTCTCTCTCCCTCTCCTTCCTTCCCTCCCTCTCTCCCTCTCTCCCCTCCCCCATCCCATCCTGCCTAAACAGCCTGGGGTCCAGTCTCTGTTTAGCTCACATTTCACCCCTCTAGAAGTCCCTCTCAGAACCCATCTTATGTCTCTACAGATGGCGGTTAAACCGTTTTTATGTCCCGTTGAAGTGCTCATTATCACCTTGAAGGCACCTGAAGTCACATCTCTAGTCTGAATTATATCCTACCCCCAGTCTTTACCACAGCCAACCCAGAGACCAGCCATCTAGTCTTTGCTTAAAACTTTACATGCTTCCAGCCCATTCTTTCTCTGCAACTACAAGTCCCTTTCCATACTGCACCACCTTTTGCTCCTCACCCCATCTCTTTTGCCCTCCATAAACCCTTGCAGTAGCTCTTGCCACCACCCTGGCAGAGTGTTCATCTGCTTGTCCCTGGGCCAGCAGATAGTCAAAGCTCCTGCCGGGCCCGGCTCCACCCCGGGATTAGTGTACTTTGTCACTGTCGAGAAATCTGAGCTGGCTGGCACCATCCCTACCTGTTCCTTGTTGTCTCTGGGCATATCAGGTGCTCTTTGTCTTCTCATTTGTCCAACTGTTGCCAGAGCACCACCCTCAGGAGATAAAACGGAAGCCTTGGAATGGATTTTATTGAGGGGGGAGATGAAGAAACACATTGCTCATGGTGGGCATCTCAGATATAACACATCCACCACTTTAGGTGCATCCTAGCCAACAGATTGATGCATGCAAAGTTGAAACCTGTTGCTTCCTAAAGAATATTAGCTCTTGACTCCAGATTTCTTTGTAAGAAACACAGCGAAGGTTTCTGGGCAGAGTTGACAGAACCCTTCTCTCCTCCTTCTCCAGTGGAGTCTTATATGCAACTCCATACTAATATTATAGGGATGTCCGATGGGCAATGGGAGAAAAGAGTTGCCAAGGGGAAAGTTACCACTTTGAGAGGCATCACTCGCGAAACTTCTCTGCTGGTTTGAACCTGGGGACAGCTGGTAGATGAGCAGGCTTTGACATCTTGGTATCTCCCTTATTAAGGCTCCTTTCCTCTCTTCTGGCACCCCCTACTCCCATGTATTTTTGCCAGTTCTTGCTGTTGGCTGGCCTGCAGCTAATTCCCGTCAGTATCTAAGTTGCTGATTAAGACAATGATAATACTAATAAATAGCAATTATGATCATCATCTCTTGTATTTATATACTCTCACAAGCTTCTAACCCTCTTCTTTTACGTAAGAGAAGGCTGAGGTCCAGAAAAAGGAAGGGACTTGTGTCAAATCACCCAAAGGATCATAGATCTAGGGCTGGAAGGGACTACAGAGGTCATCTGGTCTACTTCCCTTCCTCCTTTTACAAATAAAGAAACTGAGTCCTAGAGAAGTAAAGTACCTTGCCCCAGGTCACACAGCTACTAAAAGTGTCAGAGCTCTGGATTGGAACCTAGGGCCTCCCATTCCAGGCGATTCCAGTGCTTCTTCCTCTGCACCACAAATGATCAAAGATGAGGTTGTAACCCTAAACATTTTCTACCATTACATACTTGTCCAGACTCTGAATAATAATGCTATTCAAATATTCACATACATAAATATTACAATTTAGGATTCTTGGACTTTCTCAATGTACTTTTTTCTCCTTTGACCTTCACAACAATCCCTAAGGGTTGGTGGTAGTGATTGCTACTCATAAAGGCAGAGTCACTTGCCAGTGCTCACACAGCTTGTAACTGTCTAAGGCAGGATCATAACCCACATCTTCCTTCTTCCAAGCCTAGGGCTCTATCCAGTCATTACATTGCAACGCTTTTTAGGCTTGGGTTAGAAGCGCCTTGTTGTACATGGCGCCAAAG
This sequence comes from Phalanger gymnotis, assembly GCA_028646595.1. Classification (NCBI taxonomy): domain Eukaryota; kingdom Metazoa; phylum Chordata; class Mammalia; order Diprotodontia; family Phalangeridae; genus Phalanger; species Phalanger gymnotis. Next base: position 28,533,452 of record CM053628.1, on the reverse strand, counting down.
TCAGAACTCTTGTGAATGGCTGACATTGCATTCCAAAGCTCCCAAGATGAGGTTCCCAATGAGGCATGATTTTCCTGGGGGAAACCTCAACAGCTTTGGAGTTTGAGTCTGAGTGTTCCACCAATTATCTATATGAACTTGGACAAGTAACCTTCTGGTTCTCAGTTTCCTGACCTGAAAATTATGGAGTTACTCTCTGAGATCCCTCCTCAAGTAGATCTATGAACAAAGGCAATGAATTTGTGCCTTTAAAAAATGTGGCTCCCATTAACTCACTTCTCCCTCAGCAAAACCTTTAAATCTCTGCTTTAATGGCCCGATGAGAGATTCAGAGGAAAATTAAATTGTTGTAGATGCCTGGTACAGAAGGTGGGGGGTAGGCAGCATCTGACCCTTATAACGGGTTTCCCTGACAATGGAACAGAGACCACCTAGGGTTGCCTACCTGACGCCTTTTCCCCAGTGCTCCAGCATCTCAGTACTTAAGGTCAGTGGCTGGAATGATTTATTTTATGTCTGTGATTTGTGATGATGTTTATAACTTGGAATCAGGAGTTGGAATTATTTCTAAGTGGAGACATGAGCTCATGAGGTCATCTGTGTAAATGGCCAGTGCTTCAGAGATGGTCACAATTTTCAGCTTGACTTTCATGCTATTTATCTGTCACTCGGTGCCTGGTTATTTATGGTTGTCAGTTTAAGATTGGCCAAAAGTCACCACTGTTCCCCATAACTAACTTCGGATACATTAGATAATGGAGAGGGGGAGGAGTGAGCTTTCCTCTAAGAGCTGATGCTGTTAAAGGGCAGATAAAGGGTCATTTTCTTTTTTCTCCTCACCATACTTCATTCTCAGTTGTTGGAACATAGGGATGAATAGAATGGCATTGATGGTGGGGCATGGGGATAGTCAGAGCTTCTTATATTTCAGACTGAATTTTTCTAACTTTGGCAAAAGATAATAGTCTCTGGCAGCACAGATGTTATTATAGAACTCCATACCATAGGCAGATGGTTTTTATTGAAAACAAAAGTGATGTGGAAGGATCTGGATAATGTCGTATTCAGAAATTGAATGGCCTGGTTAACGGGGAGATTTGTTGGTTTGCAAATAGTCTTCTTCCTTATACCTTGAACAATATCCCCAGGTGAGATATTGATGTTTCTAGTGGGCTGCATCCCAAAGGAAGGCAAGAAAGATTTTTTTTCTTGCCAGCTTTCCCTTGGGCATTAGGAATTCGATCTGTTTCCTATCTGGAGAAGTTGAGTTGTGCTGATCTTGCTTTCATATCCCTGGGCTCTGTTCCATCTTTGGGGAAGCCATTGAGCCAGTCATGGCTGAATTATAGAAACATAAACGCAAATGATTTCCTGTAATGGAGAAGAATACTGTTCCTCCTTGCATAATCCACTTTCCTTCCTGCTTTTTTAGCAGGATTCCCAAGCTTCTGAAGACTTGGTTGGAGAATTTTGCAATTCTTTAGGCACTCTTTATCCAACAGAGTCATTCACATTTCATCAGCTACTCTAATCAAGCCTTCAGGGCCACATCTGCTGGCCATCGATGATCACAGCTCTTAGTGGCTGAGGAATACAAAAAGATGGCCACAGAATTTCAAAGCTGAAATGGACCTCAGAGTCTTCCTCTTTGATGAACAAGAATCTACTCTCCAGTATCCCTAAAAAGAGGTCATCCAGTGTCTGCCTGATGACCTCTGGTGAGAGAAACCCCATTGCTTCCTGAAGCACTTTATCCCAGTTGAGATAGGCTCAATTGGCTAGGGTATTTTTGCCCCCATGAAACCTAAATTTGCTTCTTTGTAACCTTGATCCCTCATTCTTATTTCCCCCATCTAGGACTTAAAAAGACAAATTATCTACCCTCTTGCCATGTGATAGTGCATCAGATGCTTGTAGACAACTATCCTATCTCCTCTCATCCACAAGTCTCATTTTCTAAATGCTTACTATGCCAGTAGATCTCTCCATACTTAATAATCAAGTGGGATCTGTGATTGATCTCATCAATTTGGGAATTACTTCCACTGGTGATGATTGCAACCCATTCATGCTTATCCATCCCATATGACTTGTGTCCACACCCTTATAAAAGATCTCCTGGAGGCAGCATCCGTCTGATGTGCTTGAGACCTTCTTTATTTTTTGCTGAAATCCTGAGGGTACCAGTGGAACCCTCTGGTTGTCTATCTGCCATCCCTCATTCTTTCCACAAGAACAGCTCATGTTCTCTTTCTATCATTCAGTTCCTTTATGATATCTTTTAGTCACGTTATTCAGAAATCCTCATTGTCTTATGTTGCAGTCTGCTTGTAGCCAACCTAAACCCTGTTATTGACCTCTGTGTGACAATCATTTTTAGTTCTACAGAGACTTACAAAAAACATGGAAAAGTCTTCTCTTCTCCAGGCTGAATAACCACAGGTCCTTGAGATATTACCATGATCTTGAATTCACTCATTATTCTGATTCCCCTCCTCTGGATGCTCCATAGTTTATTAGTATCCTCAGAATGTGGTGGCCAGAACTGAACACAGTACTCCAAATATGCTTCGACTGGGCAGAGTACAGCCCAGCTGTCATGGCTTCCACGTTTTGGAATACATCCTGTTGGTGGTTTTGCTCCACGTACCTCAGATCACATTTGCGTTCTTGCTTATCATCTCACACAACCTAATCCTATTGACCTTGCAGTTCAGGGCTGTCCAACCTTAGGTTTTTATTGAAGCAATAGACAAGATATTTTGATTTGCCATTTTAGTGAGAGCTCTGCGGTAGCTCAGCTTCGCTTACTAAAGCATTTATGTAAATTTCTATGCTTGTAGGCTGGCTGCATAAATCACACTGTGCGGGCCACATTTTAGACAGCCCTGTTGTAGTTCATAGGATCCTAGGATCATAAGATCACAGTTTTAGAGCTGAAGGGGAAACTATCTGAACTGATTTCTAGCCCTGACTCTACCAGCCTCATCTTGTACTTGAGCGTTTGAACCCAAGTGTGTCTTTTTAGCCTATTCAGCAGTTAGCTCCTCGGGACATTTTTGGTCATTCACTGTCAGCTCTCTCTCTCTCAGCTGCATGTCAGCCGCAACTGTGATGAGCAAGTCATCTTTGATTGATAAAAAAAAATCATCGATAAAACAATTCTGTAGCATAGGGTCCTAAATAGATCCTGAAACAGCAGCAATAGCCTCCTCCAAGCCAATGTTGAAAAAAAAAAACGTTTTAAGGGACAACTCTTCAAAAGCAGAATGGAGGGTATGTGTTCATCCTCATTTGCAAAGGTTGAGGGATCCCTTGTTGGATATATTGAGTCTTGTGTAGACTAGGTGGCTGCTGAGGTCCTTTCACACTCTGAGATTCCATGATTCAGTAAACCGTTATCGACTACTCTTTAGGTATCGGTTGCATTAGATGGTCATTCAACCATCTAACAGTGCTATCATGTTGCCCATATGTCTTTATCTCATTTCCCAGAATAGCATGAAAGATTTAATCACATGCTTTGCTGAAAAGTATACCACATCCACCGCATTTGCCCGATCTACTAGCTAGGAACTCTTTTAAAATATGTAATTGAGGTTAGTCAGGCAAGCCATCCTGGCTTTTTCATTGCTTCCTTTTTATTAACCATTTATTTATTAATACATTCTAGAATTTTGTCAGAAGTCAAAGTTAAGATCATTGGCCTAGATTATAAATTTAGCTATTCTCTCTCTCTCTCTCTCTCCCTTTCCTTCCTTCCCTCCCTCTCTCTGTCTCAAATTGAGATGTTTGTTTTTCTCAAGTTTCATGGCACCTTTCCCATGATTAACGATATTTCAAATAGCACTGATTATGTTCCAGTAATCATAGCTGCTATTTCTTTCAGTACCATAGGGTGTCATTCATCTGGGCCTTTTGACTTGGACTCATAAATTCTAGCTATGTACTACAGGCATCATATTCCTATATTGCTTGGGTTTTCATTTTATCTTAACTTTTTCTGCTTTTGCCTTTTTTAGTTAAAAATCCTGTTCCCTAACAGAGAAAACTGAAGCAAAGTAAGACTTGAGTAGAGCAGCCTTTTCTCTGTCAGCTGTTACTATCACTTCATTGAACCCAAGCAGCCATTGTCTCTTCCTTATGCCTTTTCTCTTCCATAGTGTAATTAACAGGGCCCCCCTTTTGTTGTGTTTAAAATGAATTTCGAGTCCCATTTCACTCTGGGCTTTAGCACTACATATACTGTCCTTAAAATCCTTCATCATATTGATGTATTCATATCTCCTTACCTGCCTTGGATTCTACTATTCTTGTGTCTTTTTAAGAAAACCTGGTTGCCTGGTGAGTTCCCTGTGCATCCATGTCTCTTCCCCTTTGTCCTTTTCATTGGGATTTTTTCCTTTTGTTTCTGAACTTTCATTTTTGAGAGTTTCCCATCCCTCCTGAGCTTATTTCCCCTGTGTATTCTCCTGCACATATTCCCACCAATCTTTCTTCTAAATTCTTTGAAATCTGCTTCCCCCAGATCTAAAGTGTATGCCACAATGTGCCTGCATCGTGTTCACTTCTATCACAAATGCTCAGGTAAAGTGGCTCCTGCCCCCCAGGATCCCACCATTTCTACTTTAGCAGCCAGTTTCTCTTTGTTGGTGATAATCAGAGACAGAATACTTACTGTATATTTTAAAGGATAATATTGTCATTAAGGAAGGTCTACTTATTATTAGCTGCTAGAGAGAGGGGGGAAGAGGAGGAGGAGGAGGAGGAAGAGGAGGAGGAAGAGAGCACTTTATCAGATATTAACCAATGCCTCGGGCTGGTGATCAGTTTCTGAACTTCCTTTTCTGTCCCAGTGGTCTGTGGTATCCTCTGTTGACAATAGCATTTCCATTTGGTTATCTTCACCCAAATGCTGCCCTCACCCATCCTGAATTTCCTCGCCTCAGTGCCTCTACCTTCTCACTGTACAATGCTACGTTCTCCTCCAGCTCCCTCTCTTTCCCTATCATTTTCCTTCTGAATTATCTATACCCTCCACAGCCATATTTCTATAAGGTGGCTATGAGTTCCATCCCGCCAAGTCTCAGTGCTACTTATTAGGTTAACTTTGCATTAGATTTTGAGCAAGAAGAGAGATAAGCAGCTATTAAGTCCAACTCTCTACTTTTGCAGAGGAGACAACTGATGCCCCCAAGAATCAGAGCTCATATTTCTCTAGGCTTTCCAGTTGCCAGAAGGCTTTTCTCACAGATTTCTTGGATAGCAGATCATCGTGGAAGCACTTTTATTCTCATTTTATAGATGAAGAAACTAAGGCTCTTCTAAATGAACTCTATGTTCTCTGCAAATCAGTGTTCTTTCTGTGCTCTTAAATATGCCCTTTGCTCTCTTGCCTCCACCGTTCTGTTGCCTGGAAGGTCTCCTCCCTTCTCCTAGATTCCTGCCATCCTCTAGCCACCTGTTCCAGGAAGTCTTCACTGATTTCCCTAGCTGGTAACAACCTGCCTCCTTGGACCTCAGCTAGAACCTTTTAATGAATCCATGGACTGAATCTGTGATTTTTTTGCCATGGAGAGCTCCCAGATCAGGAAAACCCAGCTCCACGTGGGGCTCAGCACCTTCCCTACAACTTAGAATCTTAGGGAGTTGCCTAGAGAGCACAGAAAATGACTTGTGCAGGGTCACTTAAGCAATAGATCACAGGAAAGAGTGAACTGAGATTTCCCTGGCTTCCAGGCCAGTTCCCTCTCTTTGGTGCCAGAAAGCTACTTCCCAACGAACTTAGCAAATAATACTGGCTATTACAGTTGCCTGTCTGTTTTCTTTATCTCTCTCCTAGACTCTAAACTCCCTAATGACTGAGAGAGAATGTTATATAAACTCTTTATCTCCTTGAGTTCCTGGTATAGCTGGTAGATGCTTAATCATTGTTTATTGAATGAATGAATGAATGGTGAAGTTAGTGGGCCACGGTTACGCAATGAAAAAAAAAAGAAAGAATCTGGGCTCAAACCCAGCCTGATTTTCTGACTCCAAGGCCAGTGTTTTTTCCACTGTTCCATGGTGAGAATAATGACTCTTGCCTGTGGATGCAGTCCGTAGTGTTGGAGGAGAGGTATCTGAATAGGGGCATTCAGTGCTAGGCCAGTATATATTTGAAAATATATACTGGAAAAGGCAGAGGATTGCTAAGACAGAATGCTATATGCAGTGTAAGATGTGGTCACTCTAGCGTGTGTTACGTGTTTTCCATCGTTACAAGGGCAGACCCAATCTAGAGGAGAGAGAGGGTCCCCTCCCTCCTTATACACCCAGAAATGACTGAAATGTCAAGACAAAGGCTATAGATAAAATAAACTTTTAAAAATGGACCCTCAAATGTGGAAGGTGCCTGAAGAGAACATCTAGTCAATCTACTGACTTTTACAGATGAGGAAACTGAGGGCTAGAGAGGACAAGCGACCTACCTAGAGTCTCACAATGGGTCTATAAATAGGGTCCCAATCCCATGAGACCCTAGAATTGTCTGGGATTCCAGACATCAGCTAGACCCACTTTCGCATTTTACACCTGAGGTAAATGAGACTCAGGGATTTCAATTATCTTGTCCAAGGTCATGCAGGAAGTCAATAGCCTCTAAACCTGACACTCTTTCCATAGTCCCCAGTGTTAGGAGTAGAACCCAGGTCTCCTGATAGCAATATGAAACTTTCATCTTCCTGGCTTCACTCCACCTGTCCTATGAGCAAAACCTCATTTCTCTTTCATAGACATTGGCCCAGAAGCATTCAGACGAAACAAATTGACGTTTTAAACGATCTTTTAGCATTTTTCATTAATGAACTCATTTACTGGTTTTTATAATCTGCATATACACAGCATTTGATTGGGCCATTCCCCTAACATTCCCTCATTCAATATCTCTGAGAGAGAGAGGGAGGGAGAGGGAGAGGGAAAGAGAGAGAGAGGGAGAGAGAGGGAGAGAGAAAGAGGAGAGGGACAGGGACAGAGACAGGGACGGGGGAGGGGGATGGAGAGGGAGAGAGGGAGGGGGAGGGGGAGAAGAAGAGGAGGAGGGGGAGGGAGAGAGAGAGAGAGAGAGAGAGAGAGAGAGAGAGAGCGCAAGCATCATGCAACAATTCCCAACTAGAATACCAGGAAATTAGGCTGTGACGTCAAGCATTTGATTATAAGTGAAAAGGGAAGAAAATAACAATGATAGCTGACATTTCTAGAATGTGTTCTCCATTACAAATTAACCTCCATACATTTAGTTAATTTGTTCATCCAGCCAACACTGTGATGTTATGGGTTTTTAAATTTTTTTTTATTTATATCTAATTAACCATGTGTACAGTGCAATACTGTGAAAAGACCAGGCAGCTAGGTGGCACAGTAGAGAGAGCACTGGGCCTGGAGTCAGGAAGATTCCTCTTCATGAGTTCGAATCCATTCTCAGACACTTACTGGCTGTATTACCCTGGGCAAATCACTTTACCTTGTTTGCCTGTTTCCTCATCTGTAAAATGAGCTGGAGAAGGAAATGGCAAACCACTCTAGTATCTTTGCCAAGAAAACACCAAATGGGGTCATGAAGAGCCAGACAGGACTGAAGCTACAGAACAGTGACAACAGCTGTGTAGAGAGCAATGAACTTGGAGTCAGAGAACTGGCTTCAAATCTTACCTCTGCTATTTAAGATAAGTGCAACCTTGGACAAGTCACTTAAGTTCTCTGGGCCTTCCTTTCTTCATCTTTAAAATGAAGGAATTGGATGTGTTGTCCTCTGAGGTCACATCCAGGCCTAAATCTGACATTTTCATCCTAGGTGATTTGGACAGAATCACATAGCTAGTAATCACTGGAGATGGAACACAACCTTCTCACTCGGAAGTCAGCGCTCTTTCCCGTGTAACAGATGAGTGATTGCAGCTTGTGTAATCATCTTGTATAAGCCAGTTTCCACTAGAGAGATGATGGTTATGACAAAGAATCCTAGGTTTAGGCTTAGAATCCCTTCAAGGTTTCTACCCTTCCTCACTGGGCCTGCTGGGCTTTTGCAGTAAACCATTTACCTGCAAGGCTTTCAACCACTTCAAAAAGCCCATTTCCT
>CM053628.1:28448140-28516830 GCA_028646595.1 Phalanger gymnotis | reverse complement strand
CCCCTCTCCCCCCTCTCTTTCTTTCTTTCTCCCCCTCCCCCTGCTGTACCTGCTGCCTCCCATTCCCAGGGACTCAGAGATTTCTGGAGAACAGAGAGGCTGGAGTGCCACAGTGCTTGTTTACAGTTAATGGAAATTTAACTCGCACGGATGGAAACCGAACACACATAGGTGTCTCTGTCCCCCTTCTGCCCATTTCTCCACCTCAGCATGATCTCGGCATGAGAGGGGGAAAGAAAGCCTGATTGAGGCAGCTGGGCTGAACAACAGCGACATACTGTGCTAGCTTTCCTCCTTGACTCTTCCACACAGTCTGTTCCAATACTTGGGATGACAGTCTGGAAGTTGCCTCTGGGCCAGTCACATGGCTTTCCTATTGAGGAACTATCTAGGTTGACCCAGCCTCCCACGGTCAGAGCTTGTCTCCAATTTGCCTCTGACTCAAAGAAATCGGTGTTTTTCTTTAGTTCTTTCTTTTCCTTTGACTTCTAGTTGGCCTCTTTTTCCTACCAGGGAAGAGGGAGCTTGTTCATTTGTCTAGTTTATTTCTTCGTGGATGCAGATCTGGATTCATAATGAGTTCTATGCCTTTCAAACTCACCTGCTCCCTCCCTTCCTACGCAGAGCTACAGGAAGGGCCTCTTGGCTCACCACATACGCTTTCTACATGGGGCTGATTCCTCTGTCTTTTCAGTTGTGTCTTAACTGACCTAAGGATGTATCACAAAAAGACCTTCATTCAGGGAGGGATATTTGGGCTCTAGCCAAGTCCACAAGCATGGCCAACTCCCCCAAAAGATTAGCCACTTTAGTTCTTCCCTGGGGCAAAATTCTAGGCCTCACCGGGTTCCCTCTGCCCTCTTCTCTCCACTCTATAGACATTTCTCAGCCTTATTCTCCTATTCTCATAGGTCCTAGGCTGAAGGTACAAAATCTTTTTTAATATAACCCCAAGCAATAATTAGGAGTGAAAATGAGAGACCTTTCCTTTTCCCCCAGTGAAAAAAATCGCATCATTTCTTCCAGAGGGGAACAGTTTGGTGGTTGTTTTTTTTTCTCTGTTTTATTTTATATTGCTGTTGTTATCATTACTAAGCAGTTACTTGAATTGGTTATAGATGAAAAATCCTAGTGATGCCTTCATTTCCAATTCGGACCTCAATGACTAGCCAAGTTCCTTCCTCTCCCTGGATCTCAATTTCTCCCCTTAAAAAATAAGGGAGTGGACTGAATAAATGAATGAATGAATGAATGAATGAATGAATGCCTCAATGAATCAATGAATGGCACTAAAGCTCCTTTCAGCTCTAAGGTGCTATGGGGGCTAAGTCATAACAAACCACCTAACCAACACCTCCTGCCAAGGGTCATAGCTGGAAGGCAGCACTTAGAGAGCTTCTGTTTCTACCACCTTATTTTACATATGAAGAAACCGAGGCCCAAAGAGTACAAATCTTCAGTACTCTCAGCACTGAAATAATTCAATTCCAAAAGTATTAAAGGTATGTAAGGGTAAGGTCATTGGGTTTAGAATCAGAAAGATATGAGTTCGAATCCTATCTCAAATAGTTACTAGTCATGCAATGCTAGGCAAGTCCCCTCCCCAGTCTAAACCTCATTTTCCTCATCTGAAGAATGAAGCCAACCACAACACCTACCTCAGAGTAGCTGTGGGGATCAAATGAGAAAGCATGTGCAAGGTGCTTTGCTACAGTTAGGGAAATATTGAAATGCTAACTATTATTCTCTATTAAGAGCTGACTGTGCGCAAAGCTGTTACTAGCTAGCAAAAAGCAACCATTCCACTTAATTAAGGGGAAAGAGAACTGCTATAATTCTCACGGACTTGCTAAGACCCTAGAAGTAGCTACATTTCTTGGTTTAATACACTCTGGGGGTGGGTTTATTTCCATTTCATTGCACTAAAAACGGGAATCCCAATGCCCATCCAACTATTAACCAGTTGAGTAAAAGCAAGAGCTGGCATCTTAGCAGCTACCAGGCAACATGGAAATCAATGTTCATTTGCACAAGGCCTAATTGCCTTCCCACTACCACCAGCAGCTGCCTGGACATCCCATTTCAGAATGACCAGCATCCATCAGCCCTTAGGTCCACAGAAGGTGTGGCTCAGAATTCTTGTGGCCAGGGCAATCTCTTGGGGTGTCATGGACTAGGCCTCAGTTGTGGGGGAAAAGGCAGGAAATCTCTCTGGGTTGAGATGAGAGGTGGGCAGAGATCATGGAACAGTAGCCCAGGGCCACTGCTATGGAGGCTATCACATGCTGGGGGTGGGGGGAGTAAGTGGAAAGATAGTAGAGTAGGGTAGGAGGAGATCACTCCATCCTGACATATGGTAGCTTCCTATTAAAATTAATTATTCTTGCTGGCTTGGTGCTAAAATGTGGTGCTACTACATTGCTGAGGGCCTCAGCTTCATCAAATGCAAAACCAGGAGACTTGGAATTGATAATCTTGGAGGTCCCTGGATGGCACAGTGGGTAGAGTACTAGACCTGGAGTCAAAAAGGCCCGAGTTTAAATTCAAACTCCAACACTTTCTAGCTGTGTGATTCTGGGAAGTCACTTAAACTCTGCCAGCCTCAGTCTCCTCAACTGTAAGATGGGAATAATAATAGCACCTACCTCCCAAGGTTGCTGTGAGGATCAAATGAGATAATATTTGTAAAGTCCTTAGCACAGTGCCTGGTACACAGTAGGTGCTTAATAAATACTTGTCACCTTTCCCCTTCCCTACCTGAATCTCAATCTTAAGGCTTCAAGTGCTATAAGGATCCACTACATTCAGCAGGTAGTGTCAAAGCCTAATCATGGCTCTGGCTCAGAGCTGGTACTCATGTTTGGGCCATATTGGCATCAGGAAGTTGCAAGCTCCTATTAGATTGTGAGCTCCTTGAGGGTAGGGACTGTCTTTTGCCCTTTTTGCATCCCCAGCACTTAGCACAGTGTGTGGCTCAAAGTAAATACTTAATACATGTTTGTTGATTGATGGTTGCCCACAAAGTACAGATGAAGTAGAGGGCATGAAAGAATAAATGAATGATGAAAATGTGTTTGCGATGTGTTAAGTGCTTGGGGTACAAATCATGATAGTCCCTGCCCTGAAGGAGCTTAACTCAAACAGGGGAGACCCCACATGTGATGCACTGGTGGCCAGGGAGGGTGTTAGAGTCAGCAAAGTGAAAAGGACTGTGGGAGCAATCACAGAGCACGGGCACAGGGGCATTATGTCTCACTGCCATGCGCCTCGATGCCCTTCCAAGAGGATGGCAAGCAGGGAAATGAGTCTAGAGAGAGTTCTTCCCACTGCCCACCCTCTCACGTGGCCACGTGCTGTAGGAACCTTTTCCATATCCCCTCAAGTGCCAGGGGCCTCCCTCCCACACAACTCCAATATTTAACAACTTTGTATACATTTGCATTTATTAACTTCATATTTATGCTATACATGTTTTTATAAAATATTCCTTGCCTCTCCCAGGAGAATATAAGCTCACTGAGAGTAGGCATTGTTTCATTCTTTGTCCTTGTATCCCCAGTGCCTAGCATAGTGTCTGGCACACAGTAGGTGCTGTAAAAATCCCTGCTGATGAGCTGCCTTATTAGTTGGCCTCTGCCTCTAGCCTACATGAGTACTTCCTCCTCTTTTCATCACAGAGATGCCAGTTTGATCGCTGAGGCATCAGCCCTCCTCCTTCTGCTTGACTACCCTAGCTCCGCCTGACTAACCCCACAAACAAAAGCAATTAAAGGGAGCCTCTAGAGCAGGCCATGCCTGGGGCCTGGAGAGGTCATGCCTGCCCTTTTCCCCATACAAGTCCTTAGGCAATAGACACCAGCTGTAGTACTAAGATGGCTGACACAAGATGCCTTCCCCTAATTAAGAGTAGAAGCAGGATCTCTCTCCTCAGTGCTGCTTTGGCCAGTCCTTCCAAGACACTGGACCCCTGCACAGCCCCCGCCCAAGCTGGCAGACTGAAAGGCAAGAGCTTAGTACCTCTGCACATCCCTTTTCCAAGGGTGGCCAGCCTCAAGAAGAGTCAAAGCAATTGGGGAGGTGGCCTGAAAGCATCACTTAGCGTGCTTTGGGCCATTGTGCCCCCATGCCCTGAGTGGGGCAGCGCCCCAGGAATAACGAGGTGGCCAAAGGAGCTTCTGCCTGGATACGGGAGGCACAAGTGCCACACTGCTTTAGCTCTTCTCTTTTTGGGTTGTCAGCTGAGATTAGCCAATGGGCCTTGTGACCCGCCCAAGGCTATTACAGATTTAGCACACATTACACAGAGCCACTGCGCATCTTCCACTCCAGTTCTTCTTCAGGGTGATATCTGATTGTATTGGGAAAATATTTGTTCTTATGTAAGCTTCCTTAGACCTTCTAAAATGCGCTGTCACTTAAAATCTAACTGAAGCATACATGTTTCCATAACGCCCCACTGAGCTGTCCAGATTCAAGACTGGCCCTATGACAAGGAGACAGGCAAAGACTTCTTAGAAGGATGGCCAGTTAGACAATCAATTACTCACTTACACACTTTGACTCCATCAGAAAGCTTTCACCAAAGGCAAAGATAGGGAAATGACAACTAAATCTCTTCTGTGGACCAAATGTCCCCTAGTTCTTCAGAAATTATCCCATTCTCCACAATCACAGAGCTTCTTAACTTGAGGGACATTAACTTGTTTGCTTTTTCTTCTTAAAATTTTTTTTTTAATAACTGTGATTTCAATATCATTTTTCCTTTTGTAATCCTATGTGTTTTATTTTGCACATTTGAAAATATTATGCTGAGAAATGGTTTGTAGGCTCATTAGATTGGCAAGGGGGTCCATGATACCACAAAGGTTAGGAATCTCTAGATTGGAAAATTAATTCAACTTAATTCGATTCAAAAATCACTTAAGCGCTTACTGTGTATAAGACACTGTGGTAAGTCGAAGAACACAGAAAAAACACAAAGTTCTTGGCCTCAAGGATCTTACATTCTGCAGGAGAGGATATACACAACCACCACATAGCATATATAAGGTTATACAAAGTCATTTCAAGAAGGAAAAGATGATAAATGAGGCAGGTAGGCAAGGAAGGGAAAGGAAAAGAGGCTTCATGTAGGGAGTAGCACCTAAGATATCTGGGATTAAAAAGTACTAATGCAATCTAATTGTGTATGTCAAAGGATACAAATTCTAGAGCTGCAAGGGACCCCAGAGGCCATCCAGTCTAAGCTCCTTGTTTTACCAAAGGGGAAACAGAGGCCCAGGGAGCCCGAGTGAGTTGCTCCAGGTCACATTGGTATGAAGGGTCCAAGGCAAGATTTAAAATCAGGCTCTCTGAGTTCAGGGCAAGTGATTTTTCCACCAATAAGATTTCAAACTTGAAGAGACCTCAAAAATCAGCCACCAAGAAAAATGAGGCCTATGGAATTCAGAGCTAGAAGGGACCTTAAAATCATCTGGTCCAACACCTTCAGTGGACAGACAAGAAAGGAGAAGTATAGGGAAGCGAAGGGACATAGGAGAAATATGAAGCCAGTTCTGTTAACTCCAGGAACAGTGTTCTTTCCACTTAAATACACTGAATTCCCCTATTCGTCAGTGATTTGCCTGGTGTCACATAGGTAGTAAATAGTGCCAAGGTTTGAACTCAGCTGGTCTTCTACCAGGATCAACTCCTCCTTCCACTCCACCATGTGGCCTCAATCAAATCAATGCAAATGAAATGGGCTAAGGAGAAAAAAAAATCTATCTGTGCCAGGCACCAATGACTATTCTCATTTTTCTTTGTTTAAAACAAAGCCAGTCCAACTTCAAAGTCAAGTTCTCACTTGAAACTGATATTCACTCCAGAAAATTGAATGAAAGGCTGGAGGCCTTCTGTAGCCTTCCTTTAATGTCAGCTTTTAAAGGTAGTAAAAACTTGAAAGCCAAAAAGGGGAAGGATGGGAAGAAGAGTCAAAGGGCCAGGAGCTCTGATGAAGCAGGAATGAATCCTACATCAGGAAGGAGCCTCTTCTCCAAACATCGGGGGATCAGCCCCCAGTTGCAATAATCGATCCAGCTCATGGACCCTCCCAATGGCAAACCAAAGGGGAAACTGAACAGACTGACCCTCAGAGGAGACTGGCTTGTAGTCTGGGCTTTCGGAGCTTTAGGGGCTGGGGTTGGGGTTAGGGTTGGAGAAGCACTGACAAAAAATTTACGTTCTCTACTTTATTAGAGGCAAATTGCCCTAAGTGGCTGGAGAGCTGGTCTTAGAGTCAGGAAGAACTGGGTTCAAGCTCCACCTCTGACACATGCTGGCTGTGGGACCCTAGAACCCCTTAACCTGGGAGTGCCCTCGAAGGCATCCACACAATGCAGGTCTAGTCTTTATCTCTATTTGAATTTATCTATGTTTGGATGAACCAGTAGAAAATGGAAGAACCATCTTCAAAGTGAAAAATCTTTCAGAAATATGCATACATTGATCTTTTATGTATCTAATTCTCCCAGTCTGGATTACTGTGAGTTGGGATTTTCCCTGGGGAAAAAAGGGTCCTGTCCTGAACCGTGAGTGATCTCCACAACCACCCAACTCATGCCATCTTCATGCCATGTTAGCAAGCTCACATTCCCTTCATCCCACCCCCTCTAGATCTGGGAATAGAAATAAAATCAAGACTGCTGTTGCTGGCAGGGAGACATCAATTACTCTTTGGCTCCAACCACCATCCATGTAGCTTCCCTGACCAAAGCTCCCCTCTCTGGTGATCATTCCCCTACGTAGGTTGTAGCCCCATATTAGAATGGAAACTCTTTGAGGGCAAGTACTGCCATGCTATTTTATATTGGTATCCCCAGCAGTTAGCAGAGTGCCTGGTACAGAATTAATCATTTCAATGCTTTTGTCATTCATTCCTTCATGTTACTAACACAGGGCTAGGAATTCGGGCATTTTTCCTAACAAGTTTCATTTCAGTGTATTCTGGCTATAGCAAGTGATAGGCAGTAAGAATTTCACAGCTTTTTTTCTGAGAAATATGAATTTCCTTACAATTTCAATCAACAAAGCCTCTGCATTTAACAAGTGATATGTTCCAACTTTGATTAAGAGGTGTCTGCTTGCTGGTAAGAGAAAAGGAAAGAAGAAATTGGTCACACTTGGGTATTAAGTCGACTTCTCCAATTGAAGGATATTCTGCATACAATGAGGGATGTCATTATCTAGTGAGCTCAGTAGCTTCTGGTATAGGGCTAACGTGCCTAAGTTACAGGGCTCAGTTTCCCTAAGGGCCAAGTCTCAGCATTACACAGAGAAAATAAGCCCCCAGTCTGAGCCACAGGACTTGAGTTCAAATCCAGCCTCAGGCACTTGCTGCCTTCATGACCTGGTTTAGGTCACCTCATTTCTCTGGGCCTTGGATCCCTCATTTGTAAAACAAGAGGGTTACAACAGATGGCCTCTGAGGTCTCATCCAGCTCTGACCCCTTTTAGCTGTCCAGCAGGTATGTGTTACTGTAGGGAAGAAGAGAGACTGCCGATAGCTCAGGGCAAGCCACCAACACTACCAGACAATTCTCCTTAGTGGCCTCACATTCATATATGAAAGACATGTTTCCTTAGAGAAATGTTTGCAGGAAAAAAAAACACCATAATATTGATGAATTTCTATCATTTCCTAAAATCAAAATGTCTTGCTTTTAACCCAAGAAAAACACACATCTCACAGGCACACAGGACCCCAGAGGGAAGACTGTCATACTGTGTTATTTTCAATGTCTGTTGTTTCATTTTCATTTAAATTGCACTTGGTACCATGACATATCAATGTTACCATAATGTAGTCTGTTTTAATTATGTGCCAAGATCGCAAAGCCTAATTAGATTCTACGGATTGAGAAAAACAAAAGTGGCACTATATGGTCACCGAATGGCTGTGGGCTTCTTAGAGCACTGGGTTTATACTTCTCCAAGGCGTGTATTCTAGCTTATTATGTCAAGGATTAGAGACTTAGGGGAAAGGCCCACGGAAACCTGGATTCAAGTCCCAGATCTAACGCTCCCCAGCCATGCAACCTTGGCTAAGCCATTAAGCTCTTCAGATCTCAATGTCCTTATTTAAAAATGATAGTAATAAAATACAACCTCACTGGTCATTCGATTCAACTCAACAAACACTGATTAGGCATCTGCTATGTAGGGTGTCAGGGAATGTGCCAGGTGCCAGACTACAAAGTAAGAAATGGAACACTCTCCATCGTCATGGAGATGACATTCTACCTGGAGGGACAACAAACCCAGAAGCATGCACCTACAAAGTGTATGTGAAGTGATTTCAAAAGGGATAAAGTGTTAGTGACTAGGCAGTTCAGGAAAGGCCTTGGGTAGGAGGTGGCACCTGAGCTGTGCTTTGAAGGAAACTAGGGATTCTCCAAGGCCTACATGAGAATGGAGGGCCTTTTAGACAAGGGTAATGCTCTGTGCAAAGACACAAAGGTGAGAGATGTGATGTCACCTATGGTGCAGGGCTTATGATCCTCCGAAAACTTTGGAAAGGTCCAATGTGATGATGCTTTTATAATTATAAAGCCTTACCAATATGTGCCTCATTATTGCTGTGTGTGCTTCCGAACTACCCAATGAGACCGAAAACTCCTTGAGGGTAGAAATCAAGTCTTAATCTCTGTATCCTTGTAATCCAGTCTGTATCCTTTCTCATTGGATTGTACATATAGTAGATGCTTAATAAAAGTTTGGTGACTTAAATGGAATGTTAAAGGGCCAAATTTGTGGAAATTCCTCTGAGATTCTGGGTGGAGCAGATAAATAGACAGACATGATAGACAGATGAGAGGAGGAGAGGGAGGGGGGGAGGAAGGGAGAGAGAAAGTAATGGTGGGGATACAGAAATGGGAGAGACAAGGTAGAAAGAACTATTCTGAGATGGAATTGATCATTTCCCATCCTCTTTCCCATGCTACCAACCACAGACATATTCTCCACAAGTGAACTTCACCCAAGATGGTCTTTGTACCAATTCACCCATCAAACTCAACACACTGTGGAATACCCACAAATTTCTATTGAGAGAACGCAACGAACCTATTAAAGTCAGGCCTGCAGGATGCATCAGTGCAACTAGCTATTCTGTTCTGTGCCCTGCAGACAATGAGGCTCTGTGGATGATTAAATGCTGCCTCCTTTAACCAGTTATTCTGAGGTGGTAGAGACACAGCCACAAAGACTCAAGCTAAACCATAGTCACAGAAGCCAATAGGGACCGAATATCTTTTAGGAGGAAAATGTATTTATTCATTAAATACTTACCATGCATTCCACTGTGAGTGCAAAATCAGGTTCAGGCCTTGCTAAAAAGGACACCCAGAGAGCTAGCTTTCAACAGCACAATGACCCCCATGACATAAAAGCAACGTGAGTTTCCTCTGATCAGCTGGGGCCCAGTCAAAAGCAACATTCAATGGCAACTCTGGAGAGGCCTCTGCCTGGGGCATGTAACAACACTCCTGTTGGCAAGACGGTGGAGGATTCCAAATGTCAGCCACCATCTACTCACCCTTCCACATATATGTGCTGAAAAAGAAATGTCACAAGCTCACTAGTTGGGGAACTTGCACTATGGGAAGCTCTGCTTGACATACACACGTCTAAAGGTCAGAGGCAAAGGCCTCGGCTTTGGGTATTTGTTAACAAAGTGTATTCTCCTGCTTAGTCCGATTGGTTGTGAAGGGCCACAAGGTACAGGTTTTTGTTGAGTTTCTATTCACCCCTGGAAAAGCCATAAA
The DNA here is from genome assembly GCA_028646595.1 of Phalanger gymnotis. Classification (NCBI taxonomy): domain Eukaryota; kingdom Metazoa; phylum Chordata; class Mammalia; order Diprotodontia; family Phalangeridae; genus Phalanger; species Phalanger gymnotis. The sequence continues at coordinate 28,507,027 of CM053628.1, read as the reverse complement.
GAGCTACCTATACAACCCACTTAACAGAGCTCTTGTGAAAGAGCCTCTCACCTCAGAGAAATGCTGACCTTTCCATTGCGAGGAAAGCATTTCGCAGGGATTCTTCTGTCTCGATACATGGGGTTTCTTAGCGGCAAAGATGGAGAGAGCGTACGGCATCACCGAGGAGCTTACCACGGGTACTTACAGCAGGAAGTAATTCTGTGATGAGAAAATCAAAGAATGCCAGAATGGGAAGGGACCACCAGAGGCCATATGGGGCATGTGCGACATTTGTTGTCAGAGGACTCTGCCATTTACTGCCTGCGTGACTTGTATCACTCCCCGTCTCTGAGTTCCAGTTTCCTTGTGTGTCAAATGAGGGGGTTGGGCTAGATAAGTTCTAAAGTCCAATGTACCTGTCAATCTACAATCCATCTACACCATTCATGACAGGAATTCATCAGACTAGTCCTGAAGATGAGACCATCAGATCCTAGCTCTAGACCTGGAAGGGACTCCAGAGCCCATCTAGCCCAGGAATGGGGAACCTGCAGCCTTGAGGCCACTTGTACCCTTCTAGATCCTCGGGTGCGGCCTTTTGACTGAGTCCAAATTTTACAGAACAAATGCTTTTCTTAAGGGGATTTATTCTGTGAAGTTTGAATTCAGTCAAAGGGCCGCACTTGAGGACCTAGAGGGAGACATGTAGTTCTCGAGGCCGCAAGTTCCCCACCCCTGGTCTAGTCCAATCCTCTCATTTGACAGAGAAAGAAACTGGGGCCCAGGGAACTGAAGTGACTTACCCAAGGTCACAAAAGTAATAAGGATCAGAGGCAGGATTCAAGGCCAGGACACTCAATTTCAGAGCTAGTGCCCTTTCCACTGATGCAGGGAGGGGGGCAGGTATGATCTAGGAATAGCCTGGCCCTCACGACGGGATTTGTCCCTGTGTTGGACAGCTCTGAACACAATAAATTTCTCCCTTATAACCACTCAGCTAGAACTGTGATGGGTCACAGAATTAAGTAAGTGCAGGGGAAAAAGTTACATAGTAGGAGGGCTTACGTTACCGATATCAGCCAGATACTACTGAGAATTTAGTAGTTAGCATCCAATAAAAAGGGAGTCAGTAGATAAGTAGACTCATAAATATTTCATGCATTATAGACTGTACACAGACAAATAATGTTCATGGAAATTAGGCCTGACATTTAAAAATCAAAAGTCTCTATATACACTGTTCTTAACTAATAAAATCTTAAGTGTACAGAATAGCAGAAGCAAAAGGGATCTTAGAGATATCAAGTCCAATACCCTTACTGCATGGAGGAGGAAACAAACTCAGAAGGAAAGGACTTACCCAATAGGGCAGACAGATCATCACAGAATCACTGACCTTGGAGTTAGAAGGGGGACCTTAATAATCATTTAATACAAACCCCCAATTTTACAGAGAAAAGAATTGAAGCCCAGAAAAGGAAAGGGAATTGGCCAAGGGTACACAGGTAGATTTAGATTTAGAAGAACTCTCAGAAATCTTTGTCTAACCCTCTCGTTTTATAGATGGGGAAGCTGAGACTCAGATATTGGAAGGGACTGGCCCAAGGTAATCGAGTGGTGCAGCCAGCAGCCAAAGGCAGCTTTGTGCATTTTTCTTTGTTTGTCCAATGCAGGCACACTCAAGTTCTGGCTAACCACGGAAGTTTCTGAAATCGAGTCCCAGGCCATAAGACTGATGAAGAGGTTAAGAACATGAGTAGGTTGTTGAAATCGACTCAGAGATGCAGATGGTCTTCAAAATGGAATTCATCCTGAAGCATAACTCCCCTAAAAATTATATCCCCCCACCAAAATCTTTTGACATGAAATTAATTTAGCCTCAAATGGCATCTCAATGGGTTGGAAAGGTAGAAAAGTCACAACACGAAGGGCAACGGTCTAGAACATTGAAAGGGCTACAGAACCAAGAGAAAGAAAACACTTTCCTAAATGAGTTCATTGAGACCCACAGTGTCAGAGAAAAATCAGAGATGGAAGGGACTTTAGACATCAGCTACTTCAACCTTCCCATTGTATAAATAGTGAAACTGAGCCCCAGAGAAGAGATAGAACTAAATGGAAGTTGACAAAGGTTTATACAATAAATATATCAACAAGCAGAAAATATTTTATGTGGGAGGAGGCAAGGGTAGTTAAGGAAGGTTTCTGAAGGAAGCAGTGAATAAGGATTAGTAGAAAGGTAGAAAGAGGGCATTCTAAGTTGGAAGATTAGCAGGTACAAAGACAGATACAGAAAGGAGCAAATCAAGGGGGACACTGAGAAAGGTATTTTCACAATAGTGGAGACCACATGTAAAAGGTCCTGACCTAATATTAAAGAGATTTATTCTAGTCGAATGTGACCACTGACTTGCTGTGGAATTTTAAAAAATTGCTTCTATTCTCTGAGCCATGGATACCTGATGTGTAAAATGGAGGAGAGTGGGGAGAACAAGGATAAATTTGCCTCTAAGGTTCCTCTCAGCTCTAACAAATGGCTGCATGGGGGTGTCTCGAGCAATGAGACAGGGGCCAGGGACTAGGGAGCCATTGTGGATTCACAATCTGCCAGAATGAGAAGTTGAGATTTCACAATGGGCAATAAGGGTGTTCCATTTAGAAAACTACAGTCCTCTGTTATGGTTACAACCCCCAACAGAGCAGATTGCTAAACTGGGATACCTCAGAATGATCCACTTTCCTCTGTTCATCTCTGTTTCCCTCTCTCTAATGAAGTTCATGCTTCAAGTTAATCTACTTCAGCTCTCAAGAGGAAGATTTCAGCATTTCAAAGGAATCAAGAAGGGCTTTCAGAGAGGTTTCTGATCTCCTTTGAATTCAATAGAATATGCTGCGGCACCATGTTATGCATTTGCTTTCTCAGCTCAGGGTTCCATATGTCCTTCTGTTATATAGTTGGATCACTGGAAGAGCAGAGTTCAAATCGAGGATTGTGGAAGGGGTCCTAGAGATCATAGAATCCCAGAATCCCAGAACCGGAGAGCTGGAGTGGACCCATCAATGGCCAATGAGTCCAACCCATACCCAAAAGGAACATCCACTGCAAGATCCCCAAACGTAAGCAGTCACGAAGAACTCCAATGAGTGGGAAAGCTTGATGACAGCTATCAAGCCCCTTCCCTCATGTCTTTTCTTACCCAGAAGTCCACTTCCCAGGTCTCTACTATGATCCTCATATGACATGGACCCAAGGCCTTTCACCATCCTGGCTGCCATCCTCTGGATATTCTCCAGCTTATCAATGTCCTTAAACTGTCTATAGTACCGCCAAAGAGGTCTGATGAGGGCAGTGTACAGTGGGATTCACCTTCTTCCTCCTAAGAAGCTAGGCCTCTTTCAGTGCAGCCAAAGATTGCTGTTGTTATTCAGTTGTGTTCAATTCTTAGTGACCCCACGTGGGGTTTTCTTGGCAAAGATTCTAAATTGGTTCGCCTTTTCCTTCTCCCGCTCATTTTACAGATGGGAAAGCTGAGGCAAACAGGGTTAAGTGACTTGCTCTGGATCACACAGCTAGGAAGTGTCTGAGCCCACGTAGCCAAAGATAACATTGTTAATTTGACCAAGGTCTAAACTTGGACAATAACTAAAAAGCAGCCGGTCATCTTCTCACTTTATCATATGTGTGTGTGTGTGTGTGTGTATATATATATATATATATATATATATATATATATACATATATATATATATATATATATATATATATAGTCCTCATTTTCCAGCTCCTCCAGGAAAATATGTCATGAAAATAATAAGAGAAATGGCCTTCCAGAAAGGCAGGAAAGTTCAAGAGGCAGTGTCCAGTTGAGCTGGAACAGAGATTGTACAGCTGAGAGTAACATGAATTGAGGCTAAAAAGTCTGGCTGATTTTAATTCTATATATTTCCCACATGCCCCCTTCTCTGCACTCACACAGTAACTATCATGGTTCAGGCCCTCAACACCTCTTTGCCTTGACTACTGAAATAGACCTATTGTACTCCCAGCCTCCAATATTTCCCCAGTCTGGTCCGTCCTCCACACATCTGCTAAATCCATACACCTAAAGCAAGTCTCACTGCCTTCCCTCCATCCCATCCAAGATGTTTCAGCAGCCTTCTAGTGCCTCTAGGGTAAAATACAAAGTCTTTTGTTAGGCTTTAAAAGCCCTTCGCAACAGGGTTCCAGTTGCTCTCTCCTGACTAATTCCACATTACACCCCTTCATTCACTCTGTATTCCAGCCAAAATGGCCAGCTTGCCTCCCCCCACATACAACACCATATCTCCCACCTCTGTGTCTTCAAAGGCTCACATTTGAGCCTTGGAATCTCTAACTCCATTAAAAGTTCACCTCAGTGGTGATAACCCACAGGAGGCCTTTCCTGATCACCCCAATTGGTGGCACTCCCTCAACAGCTAAATTAAATTGAGGTTTCTTCTGGATGCATTTTATAGTGACTTATGTGTGTACATGCTGCTTTCTCCCAGTAGAAAACAAGCTCTTTGAAAAACAGGAAAGCTTGCATTCTTGTTTTTGTTTCCCCATGACCTTGCACAGTGACCAGCACATAGTAGGTACTTGATAAATGCTGACTTAAATGAAGAGAATCAAAAGTGAGGGTGGTACCAGAACGTGAAAGAATTTGGGATAGCTCTTGGGAAGGGAGGAGGGGAAAGGATACAGAGGGCAATTCAGAGGAATTTTTTTTAAAAAGCATATTAATAATATACATGTATTACTTGAACTCTCAAATGTTAAAGTAATATTTTATTATATTATTATATCAATAGACAGACAGAGAGATCTTTATGTATAAAGAATATGGAGGGCTAAGAACCTCCCTGAGCTTTAGGGTCCTCATCTGTACAAGGTGACTCTGAAGGTCCCTTACAGCTCTAGTACTATGTGACTATGTCTCCATGTTGATAATTATGATATTGTCTGACATCCCTGGGCCTCAAGCCCTGCCTATTACCATCGGGGACCTCCAAGCCTTGTCCAAAGAGCTACGACTCCCACACGGGCCTGCACTGACTGGCATTGTTAAAGAAAGCAATTACTCATGAAAGCACACTAGCTACCAACTGAAATGACCTTTTTGCAACAGAGCAAGTGTGAGAAAAAAAGTGAAAATTAGTTGCAGATGAGCCGATATCTCTATGTCACTACATGTCTTATTATGATTTGTAACATTATAGCTGAATAGCAAATCATTGGGGGAGAACAGAAATTACCAGCTCTAACACCTGTATCACTTGGTGATGTTGCTGTTGGGGTTCCCCCTCCCATCAAGGACTATGTTTTTACTGTTCTGCTCTCAATAATAACCACTCTGGACACCAGAGACTCTCTAACTTGTAAGGGACCTCAGAGGTCATCTAGGCCAACACCTTTCCTAAAGTCCCAATCCCTTCTGTCACATTTACGATTCCTCTCGTCATTTGGAAAGGACCACACACTCTATTGGATTATTTATCGTTTCTTTTCTGGGTATAAGTTGGCCCCCTTGAACAAGGAGACTGACAGAGGTACTCAGTAAATGCCTCATCATAGGAATGTCAGGGCTGGAAAGGAGCTCAGAAACCATCCAGCCCAAACTCCATCATTTTATAAAAGAAGAAAATAAGGATGAGGGAAGGCAGAGATTTGCCTACAGTCACATACCTAGTAAAAAGCAGAGCCAGAATTGGAACCATGGTCTCTACAGCCAAATCCACTACGCCTTCTACTCCATGATGTTAATGAAACCTTTCCAAAATAGGGATGGGAACAAGACACAGGATCGTTCATAAACTTTCTTGAGATCAAATTACAATTCATAGTAATAAAGGGTAATTAGCATGAGTAATAGTCTCTAGGTTATCCTGTAGAATTTATTGAGAGCAGGGCCTGTTTTCCCTCTCCTCTCCCCTCCCCTTCTCTCCTCTTCCCTCCCCTCCTCTCTCTTCTAGTATAGTGCCTTGCACATAGAAGGTGGATAGTTAAAGCACACACTTGAATCTTAAAGGTGGCCCATTCAGGCCCAATCTCCCCTTTCCATTCCCTAGCAGCTCCTGTGTCTTCTACCTAAGGTCTTTCTCTGCTAATCTCTACACTTTCTCTTTCCTTTCCTTAAAGAGCAGCCTTCTGAAACTCCAATGTATCTCTCAATAATAATTGAAAGGGCAACAATCCCAAATGGCACATTTCAGTCTTTTGATGTATGAAAAGTCCACACTTTGCCAAGGGAGCAATAAGTAAACTTTTAAAGTCAGATTTTCCTCAAGTAAATACTTTAGGATAACAGAGAAACCTGCCAATAATCTATGGGATAAAATCACACAACTTATGGACTAGGGGAGTCTTTGAGAAGTCTATTGATTTCTGACCTTTACCAATCCAAAAGAAATACTATGCCCTCTCAGCTCTGTTCAAGTTTCAGGGGGTGATGGAGTTTCCCTTTTAACAAAACATTTTAAGTCAAATCATTATACAGCCACATCATATTTTGATATTAATATTCATAACATTCAGCTGAATTGCAAAACTATTCATGTGTGGGGAGGCTGGGTTGTCATAAGCCTACGGCGTTTATGACAACTTTCTGTGGGTTTTTTGCAAACTGGGAGAACTTCTATTCCATTCCACCATGGGAAGATCTCATGTAAAAAGTCCAGTGTTGAGTCCAAATGGAAGAAGGATTTCCTATAAATGATAAGAACCTCCAGATTGTCCAGTTTATAAATGGCATTGTGCTGAGTGCATCAAAGCCCACAACACTGCAGAGCTTCTGAATGAGATCCACACTGACTCTAAAAAGTTTTACCTAACTATGCAAACAGTGGAAAAAAACAATAGATGAAGAATGTTTATTGCTCAGTCTATGGTACGTGATTGGAGAGAACGCACACAAAGTTGATCCACGAGCACATCTTACACAGACGTGGCAAATGAACAGACGACTATGCTTAGAAGTGAAGAGAAGGAAAAGAGTGGACTGTATTGTCTTTTGGAAATAAAACAGTATTTAAGGACCTGCAGCTTCTCCCTGAGAAGCAAATTCCACACTAGTGATGCTAGTATTCTTATAATGATGTTATATGACTGTAAATTATTAAATACTATGATCTCTGAAAAATCATACTGGCATGTCACCCAGAAGGCAATGATCAACTGTGTTCAAAAAGCAATCATAAGATTCCTATACAATATCCATGCAGACAGATCCTTACAGAAGGAGACAGCTGTTGAACCATGGCCACACGTCCTAATAGCCAACCACGTTCCTTTCTTGAGTGTCCCTTACAGCAAACCACAGACCAAAACTGGGGATTATGACCTGAATTCAAGTATAAATTCACATGAAGAAAGAGAACCTTGGAGGCAGCACAGATTTAAGCCCAGAATAACAATTACTTTCATTACTATCTCTTCTTTCTGAGTGATAAAACTGTTGGCAAGGCAAGTGGAGAATTCATCATGGATTCCTAGAAGAATTAGACTTGTAGCAGATGTATGGATAGTTAAAGAACCTATCACTGAAATGTCCTCAACATTCCACCTTTGTGATTTACAGCAGGAGAGCATCATTCATCTCCTCCTTCTGGCTGGGAAGTCCATCGCATACTCCCATAGACATATCACATCTCGCTGTCTCCATTCACATTCACTCTGATACCCTTCATTTGCACTTAGTCAACTAGTCATAAAACATCTTTGTTTCACAATTTGGGTGATTTGCAGCACTTCTTTGTCATTCTTTTAGCTTCAACCCCAGCTGAAGTACTCAGCATCTAATGAAGAGATTATCGCACCATCTGCCCTAGCTATTTGCCTCTCTTCTTACCTCTGTTCCAACCGTATACACCACCGCAATAGGTCATTAGGTCATTCCCTTGCTGGGATTTCAAAATGACTCCCTATTACCTATTGACTACAGTATTTTGTTATCTAGGCAATCATTTCCACTTACAATTCAGGAAACCTATAGCAGCCAAAAAAAATACATATATATATGTACACACACACGCATATACATACACATATATAAACACACACATATACATATTATATATGTACACATGTATATAATATATAAATATATGTATATGTATATATACATAGATGACATATATGTCTATGTATACACACATATATAGACATATATGTAGTCTTAGCAAGCAGATACTTTTAAATAATAATATTCTAACTGGTATCCATGAGACAATCAAAAGCTCAAGTCTGTGAAATATCTTAACAAGATGTAGTAATGTCTCACAATGACATGAAGTAATATGTCTCTCACTGTACCAGCTCATAAAATATTTAAAAGGGCCATATCCACAAAATTGCACATAATTCAGTTGAGATGGCTATCAGGGAAAATTGGATAAATTATGCAGCATCATCTGTCTTTTGAAAAAAATATTAAAATTTGAGTTTAAGTAACCAAACTGAATCATTAGCTGTACTCTATCATTAAAGCCTAGTGCTTCAACATAAATAGATGTTAATATGTAGGTAAGGCACAGCAGTGTAATTACTTCATATTTGTCAATTCAGATTAACAACTGTCTGGGTAAATTAACTAGCACCATGCAAGATGTGGTTCTGTTCTGCAACTCTCCAGTGCCAAGACTTTCACTGAGGCTCAATTGTACCTTTACTTATTCTACTTAACCCTCAAAGAGATCTGCTATTAAAAAAATCCACCCGCTTCCCTCCCAACCTGACTTGGGCCAAAAGGATTGTTCTGTCAGGGGCCTGCTTCTTCATATATAGAACATAAAGTGTGTACAGCCAGAGACAACACTCATGGATGATGCCAAGCAGGCCCCTTTCCTAGCCAGCAAGGATAGCAGTGCCTGCTGAGCAGAGGATGGATCAGGCTTTGGAAAATGAAGTTGACCAGGGCACTTAACAATGCAACAGTGCTGGCATACATCGCTCCAAGCAACGTCAACCAGCTCTTCAGATGGAATCACGGAATGCAGAAAGGTCACCGTCTTCCCCCACCTACATGTTGAAAGGTAACATGATACTGATTGTGAAAAATAAGAATATTGGGTTTAGAGTCAGATGACCTGGGTCTGAGCTTCACCTAAACCACTTGATAACAGCAACCATGGGCCAATCAATTTGTCATTTGAGGCTCAGTTTCCTTTTTTGCAAAATGCCACTAATAATCCTTAAAATATGACCTCTGTCATATTTTAAGAAGACCAGTGATAAGTCAGAGAGCAACCAGAGTAGGGCAAGTGGGATGGCAAATAGTGCTGAGATCATGCCTCTAGGGAATAACTGAAGAAACTGAGGCTGTTTAAGCTGGAAAAGAAGAGACTTAGCTGGGAGTGGGAGATAGAAGTAGGGGTGAGAGTGAGAACCAAATATTTAAAAGGATGTCAAATGGAAGAGTGATTACACTTTGCTTAGCCTTGTTGTTGCTCAGTCATTTCAGTTGCATCCCACTCCTTATGACCCCATTGGGGTTTTCTCAGCAGAGATACTGGAGTGGTTTGCCATTTCCTTCTCCAGCTCATTTTACAGATGAGGAAACTGAGGCAAACGGGGTAAAGTGACTTACCCAGGGTCACACAGCCAGTAAGTGTCTGAAGCCAGATTTGAGCACAGACTTCAGGCTTGGCATTCTATCCACTGCATCACCTAGCTGCCCTTTGCTTAGCCTAAGAGGGCAAAAATAGGGACAAGGAGTAGTGGGCACAAAGGGCCAAGTTTTGGCTTGATGTGAGGAAAACAATGTAATAATAAGAGCTGTACAAAGGTGGCAGTCTTTCTCAGGAGGAAGCAACCTTCTTCCCCTTCACTGGGGATTCTGATGCAAAGGGTAGATGACCGTTTGTCTGATATGATATCAAGTGGATTCTTGGTCAGTACAGGTTGGACCAAAACGCCTCTGCATTATCATCCAACTCTGAGGTCTTATGATGGTATGTTGTCCAACATAAAATTAAGATTCTGGTGTATTTGATACAAGAATGACCATATCAGCATGATATCTTTTCTGCTCGGGACTAGTCTCTCAGGCTCAGATAAAAATTCTTCTTCCTGACCCCATAAACTACAGATGTGAGTCCAGGCTTTTGTGCCCAAGTTCTAATCCTGGCTAATCCTTTCCAGTGAGACTAGCACATTTTAAAAGATTTACTATAACAGAAAGTCTATCTTTCTCTTCTATTCCACACAACAGGGAAGAAATAATCTCTATTTTGTTAACATATGATGTAGGTCAGTAGAAGGTTGGCTGGACTGATATTTTCTTAGAACAGTTTTTCTCTTCAAGTATTTCTGTTCCAATGAAGCTTTTAAAGTAGTAGTGGCAATATATAACTTTTCAAAACACGGGTGGCTATTTATTCCCAGGACAATAGTGGGCACAGGGGCCACAGCAATGTAATCCAATGAACATTAAATAACCACTTTCTGTATGCAAATCACTATGCTAGGTGCTTCGAATACAGACAAAAATGAATCTGTCCATGTTCTGGAGGAACTTATGGTGGACAGTGGGAAATCCAACGTAAGCACTGATGAGTATACATAGATGAATCTGAAGAGGGAAGGGAAGAATATGAGCAACCAGAGATCCAGAAAGTCTTTAGGCAGGGGTGGGAAACCTGCAGCCTCCAGGCCACATGTGGCCCTCTAGTTCCTCCGGTGTGGCCCTTTGACTGAGTCCAAGTTTTCTAGAACAGATACTTTTATGAAGGGAATATGATCTGTGAAATTTGGATTCAGTCCAAGGCCACATCTGAGGACCTAGAGGGCCATATGTGGCCTCAAGGCTGCAGGTTCCCTACCCCTGGCTAGGGAAAGGAATGTACCCATGAATGGGTTGGGGTACATGGATTCTAAAAGCCTTTCTTGTGCTAAGCTATCATATGTGTCCCAGATAAGTAGGGTAATTCCTTCCCAATCCGATTTCCCATTTAGGTAGGTCACTTCTCTGGCGTTTTTCTCTTTTTATCCATCAAATTTTGTAATTGTTTAAAATAATCACTATGAGGACATAGCTGACAACAGCTTTTCAGATACCCAAGGTAATCATTTACAGAGATAGCTATCAACAGACAGATGTCTTCACTTTCACCAGCAAAACTTTGGGAAGGCAGGTATGTAGCTAGCTAGCTATACCTATACATAGGTATAGATATATAGATCTATCTATCTAGATATACATGCATATATATACAGATATATACATATAAATATACATATATAAAGTATATATGTTTATATATAAAGTATATATATACTTTAATTTTTCTAACTTATAATTTATAATCACAATATGGACTTTATGTTAATATATTGTATGTAATATATTATATAATATAAAAATAATTATATAACATAAAATATTACACCCCCATCCTAGCCCTGAGTAGACAGGAAGGCCTCTCCCCCAATACAACCTGGACCAAGATGGACAGAAAAGACCTTTCACAAATCTGCGCCAAAGATTACTAAATTAAACCTCTGACCCCATGATTCTGTGGAAGAGGTGTTGGGCTTAAGGAAAATAGGAGCACCAAAGTATAAACCAGGTAAACTTTGTAAACCTTAAAGTGTTATATTCATACTATTACTATAATACCTGTCTAAAAAAGAAGACTCACCTCCAGATATTGGTACAAAGTTTGGAGACCTGCCTATGTCCCAGCTGCTAGGATCAGAGAGAGACCTGAATGCAAACTCCCTAACAAGCCTGGGATCAGTCAGTCAGTCAGTCAGCATCCCCACTGCTTCTCGCCCCCAAATAAGGTGCTGATGACCCATCAGTAACTGTGTTTTTGTCTTTTTTAAACCAAGGACCAGATGTAAGTAAATACAGCTTCGGATACCTAAGCTTTGTTTGTGGTGCTGCCCATTTATCACAAAAGATATCCATTTTAAAAAGCATTCCATTCTGAGTGGCAGGAAAAAGCATTTCCATCCCAATTAGCACCTAGATCTTTCTGCCTCTTAAGTCCAGCAGTCTAGGCACTATACCGTGCTGACTTTTTATATACCCACTATGTAAGTGCCAACAAACTAGGCACTGGGAAAAAAACAAAAACAAAAAACAAAGATAAAAGGCCCGGTCCTGACTTCAATGACCTTACAAATGAGAGAATTCAGCTATTGGTTGAAGGAATGAAAAAACAAATACACAAGTGAAATAATAGAAACACACAAAAGGCAGAATTTCTAAAGAACTTTTTAATAAACATCTTGAAAACGAATATCATCTCAGTGAATTATAGATCTGCCGTTTCTTAGGGGGGCGGGGCTACGGGGTGGGGGCGGGGTAGCAGTGTGGAGGGATGCTCCTCATATATATGTGGTAATCAGTCTCTTCCCCCTCCCTTGTCCTTTCCCATTTGCTCAGTCCTCTAGGTCTTCAGAGAGAACAAAGTTCAAAGTTCAAGATCTTAAGGTGGCATGGTATTCGTTGCTTTTAGGTGCCACAGCTTTCTAAAGGGAGAGGTAGGTGTGTGGACGGTGTGTGGAGGTTTGGTTGCCCGTTTCCAGAAGTGAGAAAGTTCTGAAGGTGATGATGGTGACGGTGAAGTCTCTTGATTCTGCTTTCAAAAGAAATAAACAGTGATAAGTGAAAGAAGGAGGGATTGGAGAAATATTCTGACTCTCCATCCGGGGAGTCAAGTTTGCAAAGAAAGGTGCAGCCAGACTGAGAAGGGGAGAATTGCTTGTACCTGCAGAGAGCAGTGGGGTGCTCCGAACTGGCTGATCACTCCTCAGGCTCGGCGTGTTGGTAAGACTCAGGGACCTCAGCTGGCTCGGGGGGCTCGGCAGACTCCTCGGGCTCGGCAGACTCGGCAGGCTGGGCAGGCTCGACATAGTCGTCAGGAGGCGGTTGAAATGGTGGAAATGGTAGAGTCGTTCGAGGTTCCTCCCCGGATCGGTCCCTCTCTGCCACTCTCTCGCAATGGGCTTGGACTCGGGCTTCTCTCCTCCTCCTCCTGTTGGCTCTCACTAGGCACGCGTGCAAGGTGGGGTAAAGGCGTTGGCAGCCGTCTATGGCAAGGCGCACGCCTTCCGCCCAATGGTCGGTGGAGAGGCCATCACCACTGCCCAAAATGCCAGCCACCTGGTTACTGACGGGCATAAGCGCCACGGTGAGGCGAACCACGGCCCGTTGCTCCTCGTATAAGACCGGATCTAAGAGCCAGGGGGGATAGGGACCCGAGGGCAGGGCCAGGCTGCAACCCACCACGAGGTCAAACATCTCTATGCCGGCGTCTGCCAAGGCCAAAGATGCGGCGGTGATACCAGCTGCCAAAGTTGAGCCGCCATCCACGAGTACCAAAACGGATACTTCGAGCAGGACTCTGGGGTAGCGCTCCAACCGCACCGCAGGCAGCAGCGCCTCGTGAAGGGCCTGGCTCATCTCCTTCTCCTCGTTGCTACCCGAAGGAGATCTGCGAGGGCCCGGGGTCGAGAAAGGTGCCCGGCGGAAGTCGCATACCAGACGGCCTTCGAGCCCGATCGGTGGCTCCCCACCCTCGGCTTGACGTGGGCCAAACACAGACACCACAAGCTTGGTGTCCCCCGACTCGAAGTAGGCAGAGCCGGTGGCCTGGCTCTGCTGGCCCACCCTCACATACAAAGGCCGCTGGCGCAGAGGGTCTCGAGCAGGGATGTAGTCCTGAGCGTTCACCTCTAGTACCTGATCCGAAGGAGCATAAAGCATGGGTGACTGCGACTCCTCCGGACCTCTGATGCGTCTGTGATCTCCAGGCATAGCTGCTTTGCCCACGTCACACGCCCTTTCCGGTGCCACTGACGCTTGGAAACCGTTATCGTCTCGAGACTGTACCCGACCTGCCTCGCTCTCAGCCCCTCCCTCTCTACCGACACGTCTTGTGAAATGAACATAACCGCTGGTAGGGCCCCCCCAGGGTCTTAGAGTCCAACCCTCTCCTTCCGGAAGAGGAAACTGAGGCCCAGGGATGGGAAAGAGAAACCTAGACCTGCAGGGGACATCATAGGCCAGCCACTCCAAGCCTCTCATTTTACAAAGAGACCAAGGTTCCCAGAGGGGATGGTCTTTAAAATTCTGCACCTTGAACCTCAGAACCTCCTCAATTTCCACATAATAATGATAATAAAAAGTGTCACTGTTTCTATATCTCTGTAAGGTTTGCAAAGCACTTGACATACATTACTTTGTTTGAGCCTTAAAACAACTCTGTAAAGTAGGAGCTACCTGCATATAAAGAAACTGAGACGGATGCAGGTTAAGCAACTTTACAGGAACATGCATTTCAAGCTCAACGAAACTTGAAATCCCAACTTAGTCCAACTGCCTTCTTTTATGAACAGGAAACTGAAGAACATGGAAGAAAAATGACTTTAAGACCAGAGGATCATTAACTTAGATCTCAAAGGGATCTTACAGACCATCTAACCCAACCCTCCTTCCACCACCCTTATTTCCCAAGTCAAGATTTAGCTGTTTCTGTTACTCAAAATTCCTATTTTCAGTGATCTGTAGGAAAGACACCACCTCTGAGATTCTCATATAAATTTTTTTTGGCTTGTTTTGAGGAGGGATCTCTAGCATTGGATTATTTCATTTCATGGGTAATCACGAGCCTCAAGTTCATTTATGGTGGCCAAACTGCTAGTGATAGGCCTCTCTGTACCTATATAGGCTGACCAGAGGATCTAATGGTCCACTGGATTGGGAAGGGACCACAGTGGCCATCTAGTCCAACCTCATCATTTTTAGATAAGTAAACTGAAACAAGGAGTCACCTGCCCAATGGCTCACATAAGATCATAGAGCTACAACTGCAAGGATTCTAGGACCATTCGGTCCAAGCCCCTCATTTTATATATGAACAAAATGAAGCCAAGGAAGATGAAAAAATCATATGGGCCAAGGTCACACAGGTAGGAAGCTGGGTTTTGAACTCATGTCCACAGATTCCAAATCTAACATGCTCTCCATTGTACCTTGTTCTTTAGAAAGCATTTAATTAAATATCTAATATATTTGCCAAGGAATGTCATAAGTGCTAGAGATACAAACCCCAAAATCAAAATTGTTCTTGTCCTCAGGCCACTACAATCAACTTAGAAGACTTTCCAATTTGGTAGAAACTACCAGAGTTTCCATTTAATTGCAGGAGCGCTGGAGAGCTCACGACCTTCTTCATGACATGAAATACATTTCACACTAAAAGCAGTAAGCATGAGAAGTCATGTGGTAGAATAAATAAAAGGCCCAGCTTTGGATTGAGAAAACCTGACTTAAAATGTTGCCTTTTACATATACAAGCTATGAGAACACAGACTAGTTATTACAAAGGAGTTGTCAGGTCAATGCAGTTTTCACACAAGAAGGCAACTAAAGCACTGAATTCACATGACTGTGCATACATACAGGTTCATGCGCTCGCATACATATTAATAAGGAGACTACAATTTGATTCACAGGTAATCAGTGATGGAGTCAGTTCTCAAATTTTGGTCTTTTGTCTTCACTACTAAAGATCAGAGATATGAGTTGCACCAAATTCTCTTCTCTCTCTCTCTCTCTCACACACAGACACAGACACACACAGACACACAGACACACACACACACATTTGAGCCCCCAAAGGAACTTGAACCTAGATGTCCCAATTTGCAATCCAATGCAATTTCCCACCAACCACTTCCTCCTTGCCTTCTGCCTTCTGCTAATATAGACAGACTGAGATTGGAGCAAGAAGTCCAAAATGTCTCCCAGGGAGTCTTATCTTTTAAAAATTTTATCTCCTTGACCAAGTGTGAAGTCTATCTCCTCCAACACCCTCTGAGAACTCTCGTCATTTAATAAAGTCAAGAAAAATGTAAATTGACTTTTCAGTCAATGTCTTTTTTTCAATGGTATACCTGTTCAGTTTTAGACTGGGACCATATTTAAAAATTTTCCACTCAGAAGGAATTCACAAGATTTATACTTATATTATTCCCTATAACCACTTAGAATGGAAAAAAAAGAAATCTTTTAAAAAGATGTTTATTGCTTTTATGAAAAATAAGAAACTGAATTCAAATGATTCCCAGTAGAAATCTTCTGACTTGAAAGTGCATTCAGCAGTTTAAAAATTCCAAGTAATAATGATTTCATGGTATTTGTAGTATTTCAAAAGACCTTGGTTGGTTCAATGTGACCTCTTCCTAATCCTCCCTCTCCCTGGGCCAGGGCTGGCTGGAATTGGCATTTCCCACCTGTTAGGTGGGGAACTTTAAGTTCCATAAACAGAGACTTCTCTAGGCAATTTCTGTGATGCCCTTTTTGTGTGCATCATTCCCCCCTCTCCTTCAAGTGAATGATGACAATCACCCATGTCCCATATGGGGGATGCAGTTGTCCTCCTTTCTCCAACAGCTACAGGACCACAGGAGTGGCCTGAAGTGGCAAAGCCAGGATCTGAACTTTTGTTCTTTGATTCCAAATCCAGCAAGCCTTCCATGGTACCACGTTACCTGCCTCTCGACCATAGGTAATAATTATGTTGAACTTTTCCATAGTCATTTACAATTTACAAAATGCTTTCCTTTTTGTTCTTGTTTATCCTTCGCAACCCAGTGAATGTAGGTAGGGGTAATATTATTATCTCTGTTCTACAGATGAGGACAACTGAGGCTCAGACAGATTAAAGGTCTTGGACAAGGCTAAATAGACACTAAATGTTGGTTCTTGGACTTGAACCTGGATACGGATTTCAAGTGCATTACCTTTTCCCACTAAATTACAGCTACGTCTCTCACCGTTCAAAAGATTGTTAGCTCAGCGATTAATGAGAGTTCGGGGTACAATATTATTTGTCTCAAGACTTTATCAAGCTTGTATCACTTAAGATCCTGAGCTAACTGGAAGAAACAAACGTACATAAGACAGGGTCCCTATAAATGTACAGACCAACAGGAATGATAAGTATGTCACTTACAAATTTGAACATGATAAGCATACAAAACAAGTATAAGGTGGTAAGAGATCACCTGGAGAAGAGCTGACTTGGGGATGGGCATGGGGGCAGTGTTCTGGAAAGGTATCGCAAAGGAGATGCCAAGGAATACAATTTGGAGCCCCTCCTCCCTCAAAATAAGCACAAAAAACCCTCTAAATGAGAATTCCAGAGTCAGCTCCTTCCCCAGTGGTCAATGAAAATATGAATTTCAATAACAGAAATATCCAACTTGTGGCATGGGAGACAAGGTGATGGAAAATCTGAGCTTAATGACTTTTCTCTGTTCCTTTTTTTTTTTTTGGCCTGTGTTACATTCAAGAGGATTAATTGATTAAAAATATACTCTTTAGAAATAAGCCTTAAAGGAGGGGTGAGGGTGGGGCAAGGAGGGGTGGGGCAAGGAGGGGGTGGGACAAGAAAGAGAGGGAAATGTTTTGCCCCAGAAATAATGAAAGCCTTCACAGCCCCAGACTTCCTAAAAGAGCTTGTGAAGTTTTCTGGGGCATTCCACCCTTGAATTCTTTCCCAGTTCCCAAACCTCGTCTCAAAAAGCAAACAATGAAAAAGCTAAAGGAAAGGAAAGAAATCATAGCCCAGTTGTTTTCCAAAACTTTTTAGTGTCACAGAAGTAAGTTTGAGGAAAAGGCGCCGGTTAACTTGTGACATGGACACGAATCTTACAGGATTCAGCCAGGATGAAAGGGCACGCGGAGAGGGGTGCCCGCACTGATGAGTTCATACAATCATTGAAGTACGAGTACAGTGTGTCCCAAAAGTCTTAGTACAGTTTAAGCTTTAATAGCTTAAAACTACACAAAGACTTTTGGGGCACCCTGTATGTGGATCCCAGGAGCGTCGATGTAGAGCTGGAAGGCGACCTCACAGTCCATCTAGACCAAACCCCTCATTTTACAGAGGAGGAAATTGGGGCTCAGAAAGTGAAGTGACTTGCCCAAGGTCACACATAGCATAAGAGACTCATATATACAGAGCTGGAAGGCGACCTCACAGTTCATCTAATGCAGCCCCCTCATTTTACAGAGAAGGAAACTGAGTCCCAGAAGGTGAAGTGACTTGTCCAAGGTCCCATATAGAATCCTAGATCTAGGGTTGGAAGAGACCTCAGAGGCCATCTAGCCCAATTCCCTCATTCTACAGATGAGGAAACTGAGTCTCAGTGAGGGCAAGGGAATTGCCCAAAGTCGTACATGGAATCAGACTAGTATCGGGTGAGCTGGAAGGGACCTTTATGTTCATCTAGTCTTACCTCCTGTTTTATAGATGAGGAAACCGAGGCCCACAGACTAGATAAGACTTATCCAACATCACAGTTAGGATCATGGGCTCAAAGAGGTAGAGTTGGAAGGGACCTTGGTTGTAATCTAGTCCAGCCTCATCAATGAGTGTTAGTGGGTCAAGGCCACAATCAGCTCAAAGGACCCTAGACCTAAGGCATGCAGGAACCTCAAAGATCATAGAGTCCAGCTCCTTCTTTTGACAGAAGAGGAAACTGAGGCCTAGAGAGGTTAAGGAGCTTGACTAAGATCAAACAAGCAATACGGGATAAAGTATGATTCCTTTTTTTAAAGGCTCAGTCCAAAGGATATGCCTCGGATCCAGGCAAATTCCTGACTCACCTGACCCTTAGGTTCTTCCCCACAGAACAGAGGCTTTAGAAAACCCAACTGAGTTACCAGCCAAAGGCTAATTTCTAGCACATTTGGGCTTTTGCTGAGGTGAAAGAAAACTGACTGGCAACAGGAGACTCCATAGGTCTCCCTGCTTCATTGATTCAGCTTAGTCTGGTACAGGAAGATGTGACTAAAGTCCCAGGGGTGGGAACCTGCAGCCTCGAGGCCACGTGCAGCCTTTTGACTGAATCCAAGTTTTAGAGAACACATCCTTTTATTAAGGGGATTTGTTCTGCGAAGTTTGGATTCAGTCAAAGGGCAGCACTTGAGGACCTAGAGGGCCACATGTGGCCTTGAGGCTGTAGGTTCCCACCCCTGTAAACCATCCCAACTGGCTGCCACTTTGGCTTATCTGGATCTGCTGTGGCTCACTGACATAGAAGCCACCCAACATCTTAAAAGAGCTCTATAGAGATGATGGCTGTGATTATTCATATATAGTTATTATTTACATGTAATATATTATATATATATATATATATATATATATATAATAGGAAAGAGCGTTGAGCTCATCTAACCTAATCCTCCCATTTTACGAGGAGAAACCAAGGTACAAATTAGGGAAAGCACTTTTCTAAGATCATTCGGGCAGAGAACAGCACAGAATGGGACCCGAACCCAGGTCCAAGACTCAGAGAGCAGGAACTCTCAGCATTCGATTCAGTTCAATTAGCATTTAGGTTGGTATTTTGTGCCAAACACTCAGCTAGACACAAGACAAAAAATAAATAATCTTTGTCTTCAGGGAGTTTAAATTCTGCTGGGGAAAAGCAAAGCAATGTATGTACATAAAGTAAATAAATATTTCAAGAGAGGGCAAAATAACACCTGGGGGAAGGAGAGAGTAAAGACAGAAAGAAGCCTCTTGTAGAAGGCACTTGAGATGAACACTGAAGAGGACTAGGGATTCTAAGACTTGGAGATGAAAAGGGAAAGTATTCCAGGCATGGGGAACAGCTTATGCAAAAGTGTGGAGCTGGTAGATGGAATATTGTGTACAGAAAATAGTAAATAGGCCAGTTGAATTGAAGGACCAAGTACATGAATGGGAGTACAGTGTAAACAGGACAAGTTAGCTTGTAAAAGGCTCAAGATACCAGTTGAGGCATTTCTATTTTATTCTTGAGGCAATGGGGAGCCACTGAGGCTTCTGGAAAATGGTCAAATCTGTACTTCAAGAATATCACTTTGGCAGTTATGTGGAGGATGGAATGGAAAGGGGAGAGAAGGGGGGACAAGAGAAGAGTCTATTGCGATAGTCTGGGTGAGAGGTGATCAGGCATAAAGTAGGGTAGTGGCTATGTGAACAGAGAGAACTAGAAGGATGCTACATAGCCCTTCTTCTTCCATAATATATTTTCTTAGAGAACTCCCTTGAGCACTATGAGTGACTTGCCCAGGGTCACACAACTAATGTGCATCAGAGGCAGATTACAAAGTAGGTTTAAAAAATCATTAGATTTGCAAAGGAAACAATACAGCTTTGGAATGAGAAGTTAGGTATGAAATCAGGCTGTGGAATGCAAAGAAGCCAAAGTCCTAAGATCCTCCAGCTTTTCTTCATGAATAATCTTCCTAAAGATGTCACATCTGGTCATTATTCACACAGTGCCTGAGACATGGTCTGCACCTGCCAGCTAGTACATTATCAAGAAAATAAGCTAGTGTCCCATGTAATTTATCCTCAAAGAGTGGGACAATTAAGTCAGCCCACATGTTCCCTCTTGGCTGTATGTCAGCTCCCCAGCATCTTGAAATGTCATCCTTGCAGCTTCTCAGCCCAAATGGTCCACCTGTTTATGACAGCCAGAGAGAAGCAGAGTGGAATTGTGGGAAGAACACTGGATCAGGGGGAAGAGGCCCTGGGCTGGAACCCAGACCCCGTTATGGAATATCCAGGGGCCTTAAACTAGTTGCTTAACCTCACTGGACATCCTCATTTCTTTGTTAAAAAGGTGGGGGAAGGGGAAAGATAGATAAGCAGTATGGTCTTTTCTAGCTCAAAATTCTATAAACCTATGTGGCTAGTGAAGAAAAGGAAATCCAGTTTCCTATCAATACACATAGATACCTGAGTAGGTCAGCCACACTCTAGCTACAAGACCTCTCTGGCCATGCAGCAGTTTCACAGCCTGGAATGTTGTGCCAAGGCACGATTCACCCACAGGCATCCCCTTTTGGGTCAAACCTTGTAGGATCATAGTCCAAAATGATACCAATTCAGTTGTCCACTGAACAGGGCTACACATCAGTTTGGGGGGACTCTCCTCTATGTCTCTGGGTTTATCTTCCTATTTGGACAGTAGTCCAAAAGCCTTTTGGGACTGGGGACCACAGGGTTCTGTCAGTTCCCAAAGGTTCTACAGAGGAAAGCACAGCTCGCAGGATCCCTTGGCTTTCAACTCTTTGGAGACATTCATTACATTTAGAATGAATTCTATTCCTTGACCTGAAATTCCCTAATATTTGGAGAGGCCACTTATAGGCTCCTGTATCGAGAGCTGAAAAGGGCTTCAGAGGCTGTCATCTCCTCCTTCATTAGCCTCCCAATCAGTAAGTCAACAAGCATTTATTAAAGAGTGCTGGGCACTGTACTAATAAGCAGCTGGGAATACAATGAGAAAGACAAAAGCAGAGCCTGTCCTCAGGGAGCATACTTTCTTGAAAAGCCATGAAATAATCGGATCCATACACGCTCTATGCAAAGTCCATGGGAGGTAACCTCAAAGGTAAAGGCACTAGCAGTTGGGGGAACTGAGAAACAGCCTATGTGGAAAGTGAGATTTAAGCTGAGACCTCAGAGAAGTCAGTGGGTCAATCGGGGGAGCATTTCAGGCACTCGGGAGGGCCAGTGCAAAGGCATTCAGTTGGGAGATGAAGCATTCTCTGTACAGAGCAGCAAAAAGGCCAGGAGCTTGGATCCTAGGGTATGGGAAAGAATGTCAAGCCTAGGAAGCCTGCAATGAGAGGAAGGCAGCTTTAAATGTCAAACAGGAATTCTTCCTTCCTCGGTGATCTAAGTTGGGGCCAGGTTTGTTGGCCATCTTGTAAGGTTAGCGAGAAGCTTGGTGCAGTGAAATGGGTCTGCGAAGATCAGGGCACAGTCAGATCTGGATTGGAGGCCTAGCTTCACCAGTGACCTGGCTGATAACATGATCAGGCCACTAGTCATGTCCCTTCCCATCTCTGGGCTTTGATTCCCTCTTGTGTAAAATGAGGAACAGGGATTAGAGGATCTTCTAGTCCCCGTCTACCTCAAAATGCTATCTTCTCCATCTAGACCTCACTTTTCTTAAGTGTCAAAGGAAGAGGTGGGATTAGCAGATGTCTTCAGCCACCTAGAGCTGGAAATCGGAGGAGCCCTCCCTCTTAGACTCTCAGGTTCTTAGAGCCTGGAAGATGAGGGGAGGACATTTGGCCATATGAAAAATAGCCTCCTTGTTTTACTTCTTATGTGAATGTGCATGGTAATGCCAGAATTTTTTCCCACTTCATAATGAAATGGGTACAAGGGGTACAAGGACAAAAAAGGTAACATATCCCTGTGCTAGGAGGCTCAAGCACCAGCTCCTATAACAGGCTGATCCTGCATTCCCCAGTTGTTAAAGTCCCCCTCTCCCTGACTGAAACTAAAGATCACAGGATCACCTACTTAAAGTTGGAAGGGGCCAGAGAAGATATCAAATCTAAGGACCTCGTTTTATGGATGAAGAAACTGAAGCCTGGGGAAGGGAAGGGACTAGCCCAGGGGTGGGGAACTTGCATCCTTGAGGCCACATGTGGTCCTCCAGGTCCTCAAGTGTGGCCTTTAGACTGAATCCAAACTTCACAGAAGAAATCCCCTTAATAAAAGGATTTGTTCTGTAAAACTTGGACTCAGTCTAAAGGCCACACTTAAGGACCTGGAGGACCACATGTGGCCTCGAGGGTGCAGGTTCCCCACCCCTGGTAGCCCAAAGGATCCAAGTAAAAAAAGAAGAGAGCTGGGATTCAAACCTAGGTTCTCTAATGTCAAATCAAGTGTTCTTTCCATAATGCCACCTTGTCTTTTGTCTACATTGTGGATCAACTTAGCTGTGCCCCAGTAGAACGTAAGCCCCTTGAGGGAATGGATTATTGGGGAGGGATTGGCTCTGGATCCCCAGTACCTAGCACAGGGTCCACAGCATGCTAAGGACTTTAATAAAAGCTTCTCTAGGTGACTGATTTCCATAAAGCTTTAGTGATCAACAAGGCTGGCTGCCCAAAGGCCTGGACTCCAAAAGCCTTTGAAAGGACTAAGAGGACTACCAAAAGGCTAGTGACCCAGCAACAACCTCCCCAGTGGCAATCAGGCTTGCTGACTTCTCCTTGCTGTTCTAGAGTACATTTTGTATGAGGCTCATGCCTGCTGCTTCTGTACAAGTCACAGCAGGCAAAATGTGTTAGGTTAAGTCAAGCATAACCAAAGTGCCACCTAAGACAGATGTGATCTCGAGAACAACACCGCACCGTGATCAACTCCAATTCCCAACATGCAATATGTCTGTGATTTAGATGTTGCTACACTGATGAAGCAGGCCTCTTGGATCTGACTAGATAAAGGAGAGTAGAAGCATGTAAGATTTGGAATCAGAAGACCCGAGTTCAAATCATGACTCTGCTCTTTATCTGTGTGACCTGTGCCAAATCATTTTAACTCTCGGTTTCCTTCTTTTCAAAATAAGAAGGTTGGACTCTAAGGTCCCCGTTCTTCAGTCTCTAAATGTTTGGGCCTATGAGGAGCATGCCAGTTGACGAATGGATCCCTAGAATACCTGAACGATGTTCTGTGAGTACAAAGACCTGGATTTTGAATCCTTGACACAATCGGACACAGCTTGGTCTCTAAAAGAAACCAGGGCCTGGGACTGAGTAGATGGCTCAAGTAGAAAGAAAGATAGCTTAGACATTAGGACATCTGCTTTGAGTCCTGGATCTGTCTGTGAGCAGACAGTATGACTGTAGGCAACCAAATTGGGTGCTTTGCTCCTCTGAGCCTCGATTTCCTCATATGGAAAATGGGATAATATTTATATGGGCTCAGAGGGGTTTGGGTGAGGAAAGTGCTTGATAGATTGAAAAAAAGCCACTTCTATCAGCCTAGGGGGAACCTGGGAAGAAGGTACCGGGTTCGAAGGGAGAGGACAAAGAATGCTATTGAGATCACTTAAACTAGGCCCTCCAGAAGCCTGCTAAAGGAATCCCCAGCAGGAGTAAGGAAGAAGGACCAGAAAACTGACCCTGGGATCAGGACCAAGGGCAAGTCAAACCACCTTCCAGAGCCTCAGTTTTCTAATGTGTAAAATGGGAATCCAGTCCAACTCAATTCAACAAGAATTTATCAGCTGCCTGCCACATGCCTTGCTCTGTGGGGCAGGCAGTTGATAAACTTTTATTAAGCGCCTACTACGTGCCAGGCACAATGATAAGCGCTAGGGATACAACAAAAGGTAAAAGACAGACCTTGCTCTCAAGGAGCTTACAATCTGATGGGAGAGACAACATGCAAACATTTATGTACAAACAAGTCATATACATATAAGATAAATAGGAAATAAGAAACATAGGGAAGGTACTTGAAATCAGGGAGATCTGGAAAGGCTTCCTATACAAGACAGAATTTTAACTCAGACTTGAAGGAAGTCAAGAGGCCAAAATGAGGAGGGAGAACATTCCATGCATGGGGGACAGCCAGTGAAAATGGCCAGAATCTGCAAATGGAAGAAGAGCCGGGAGGCCAGCGTCACTGGATCACAAGGTACATAAGTGGGGGCATAGTGATTACCTGGCTCCCGGGGCCCTTGGGAAATGAGTGCTTTCCAAACGATGGCCTAGAGCTACAGGGCCCAGAATTCAAACATTTCCAGAAATGAATGGCAAGGCCAATTTTTGCCGGCATGTGAATCCCCGCTGGACTTTGGCAGGGCCATGGTAGTATCTCCAAGGTCTCCAACCTCTTCCTCCTCTGCCCAGGTAGGAATGTTCTCACTGACAGAGTCCAGTTCTGTGGTCTATGCCTTTTTTCCTTGAGGTACAAAGAGCAGAAAGTATTTATCATTTGGCAGCCTCTCCATTAAATACTTTGTTTCTTGGGGACAGAATGAAATAGGCCAGTGAAGTTCAGCCAATTTGTCTTTTGATAGTTTTTATTGGCTCGTTAATGATGAATTCATTTTAACATTCAGCCCCAGAACCTAATTCACAATTGCTCTTAATGTAAATGAGGCTTTGTCCCCTCTCGTCCCCTCTTCTGAACCATCATAAATCAGGGCTGGCTGCCTAGAGCACTGCCAGCCCAGGCAGAGAGGCTGGCTTCAGAGGGAAAGGATCCAGTGCGGAAAGTGATAATGATGACGGAAGAGCGGAGGGAGAAGAAGAGGGAGGGGGGAAAGGGATGGAGAGAAAAAAGAAGAGGAGAAAGAAGAAGAAGGAAGAAGAGGGAGGGAAGAGGAAGAGGGAGAAAGGAAGAAGAGGAATAGGGAAGGAAAGAAAGAAAAAGGGAAAGGAGAGGAGAAGAAAGATGAAAAGAGGAAGAATGGAGAAGAGAAGGAAGGGGAAGAGAGAGATAAGAAAAAGGAAGAAGAAAAGAAGAGTGAGGAAAAAGGATGGAGAAGAGAAGGAGAAGGGAGGAAGAAAGCAGAAAGAAGAGAAGGCAAGCGCTTTAGGGAGCAGCCATCTGGCAGAATGAAAAAAACCATTAAGCAGAGTGTGAAAATCTGGATTTGAGCCCCACTCCTGTTTGTACCACCTACTTCCCAGGGCCCTTTTGAGAAAAGTGTTTTGTAAACCTTGAAAAGTGCTACAGAAAGGTGAGTCAATTAATTAACAGGCATTTATTGACTATGTACTGGGGATACAAAGAAAGGTAAAACCACTGTGCCTGTCCCCAAGGAGCTCACATTCTAATTGGGGCTGGGAGGGGAACACAAGGAACATGCAAACAACTAGGTACATACAAGATATATACAGTATCAATGAGAGGTAATCCAAGAGGGAAGGGATGGGAGGAGGGTATGAGGTAGAGAGGGAACAGGAAAGGAGGCCCTGATCCCTGTTACCATTATCTTCTTATGGTTCTTTTCTGCCTATCAGCTACTGCCCATAGCAAATGGGCAGTATACTGACAGCAAAAGCAGTAGTGGGCAGCTGGCAGCCCTGAGCCCAACCTGTCTGCAGAGAAGAACAAAGGGAAGGTCTCCAAATAACATGCTGCTGTCCTCCCTAGCACTGGTTAGCACCTGGTAGCTAGCCTGTAGACCCCTGGTCTTTGGGAAGAGTACTTCCCTGTGAGAGATTTTAGTCAGTAGCCTCTACATGGGGTTGAAGCACCTCTGAGAGTAATACCCTTGGAGAATGGTCAGGTCATTCCCAAGCAGTGCGTGGCGCCTTGTCCTTCTTCTTGTGTGTGAGGGTTCTACGTGCCTTGGCCAAGTCTAACAGCCTATCAGCCAGCACAGCTATAGGCATCTTGTCCTCAGGGATGAGGTTCTAGGATCTTGTGTTTGACCTTTACCTCCCTAGGCCTCAGCTTCCTTTTCTGTAAAATGAGAGGGTTGGCCTTGATGCATTCTAGAATCCCTTTCAGCTCTCAAACCATGAATACCCAACATGTCCAATAAATGTTTATCTAGCTTCTGCTTGAAAATCTGCAGGAAGCCCTCCCCATCCCTGACAGCCCAGGGAAGGTAGCCTGCTGCTAGCTCTGGATCCCAGGACAATCCTATCAAAGCATTATATACCATTCCACTTCCTCCTTGTATTGGGGAAAATACAGAGAAACCGAGCTGTCCACCTACCATTTTCCCCATGTTCCAAATCCATTTTACCAAAAGCACTCCATAAAAATCCTCTATCTTACCAGTGAACTCACCTTCCATTAGGATGGCTAATAAAAACACAGCCCCAAGGTTGATTAAACCAAAAGCATTAATGCCAACATTTAAAAACAAACGTTTTAGATTCATTTGTGCTAAATGTCCTTCATTAACTGATATGCAGCTTTAATCCTGTCATTATCTTCAGCATATAATTAAACTAGTTTCAAATGACTATTTTTCAAATAAATAGACAGGGCAGGTTCTAAGCTTTCATCTTCACAATGACATTTCCATGGTATTAATTTTATGGTCACAGAATCGCATTAGGTATGTCCTGTTAATACTTCACTTTAGACGGTTCAGGTCCCCCTCACTGAGGGAGATGCTGTTGTGGGTATCTGGGATCAAAACAGTACATTGGTGCCCAGACTGGCAGTTGAAAGCCTGTCCATATTCAGCTAGACTGGTCCTCAGACAAGACACCCAGGAACTGTTTCCAGAGCCACACAGATGTTATGCTAATTTCACCACAAAAATATGCCTGTTTTCATATGGTTCTCACTATCTAAAAGGCAAGTGATGGCTTAACTATACAATGTTCCCACCACATTAATCCCAGTTGGAACGGAAGATCCTGTTCTCACTTAGGTCTCTGAAATATTGTGAATATGGAGAGGGGTAGTAAGGGGTGGAGGGGGGTGGCATCCCTCCCTTCTCTGGTGGCCCTGACTTGATAATGAGGTGGCTAGAGAGAGAGTTAGGGGACAAACACTGGCTACTTCCAGCCAGGGGAATACACACACACACACACACACATATACATATATAATATATATGTATATATATATACATATATAACATATATATGTATATATATATACATATATATATATATGCAATCAAAAGGCCTGGGTTCTTGCCTCAGCTCTGCACCTTGGTAACCATGGGACAATGGCCAAGGGACTTCACCTCTCAGTCTCCTCATCTGTAAAAAAATAGACACAATATGTGCCCTGAGTACCTCACTGGGTTGTTTTGAGGAAGTAACTAGTAATTCACCCTACCCTTCTTACTTCACATCATTTTACAGATGAGGAAACTGAGGTCACCAAGGAAAAACAGTTTGGCCAAGATCACATAAGATCACCCAAGTATAGCAACAGAGTCCCAGTGTAATCATAGGGCCCCTGATGTGACATTCAGAGGTCTTTTCGCTGTGGCACATTGCTTTGAGTAAGATAGCAAGGTAAGTACTTTGTACACCAGCAAGGTTTTCAGAAGGATATGAGCTACCTTTGCCAGCTTGAAGGGTTTTGAAGTATTTGGAGGAATTTATCTCAATTCAATCTGGATGTCTGAGTCCTAAAGCATAACCATCTGCATTGCTGATACTGGCAGGAGCATTGCAAACCGATTCAAAGTCACTCTGGAAAGCAGCTGGAGAGAGTAAAGACAGCCCTCAACAAAGAGTAAGGAAGACTGACGTGTGAAGACACTTCTGTCCCTGCCTGTCCGCTTGACGTTAGACAAAGCACTTCCCCCCCTTTGGTTCTGAATATCCTTATCTCAAAAATCAGAGGGTTAAACTTTGCTGATTTTTAAAAGTTTCTACCTGGCTCCAGTACCCTATGCCTCTGTCTCAGAGAAAACATGCCAGGCCAACTAATTTTCTTCTTTTTTTTTTCCTCTGAGAATGCTCCAACTGTCCTGAAGAAGGTCAACAAGAACCTGAAAATCCACATTGGCAATCATCCTGGCTCAAATGCCGATAAATGGAGAAGGTGCTTTGTCACTTACTGCCTGTGTGACCTTGGGCAAATCCCATCATCCCCTTGGGCCTTAACTTCCTCATCTGTGAGGCAGGAAAGTAGACTAGATGGGCCCTGAGGGCCTTGCCAGCTCTAAAGCTACGCTTCTATGGTCACATAAGCATGTTAACCCCATTGTGGGGGTCCTATGTTGGGAGGAAAGTGATGCATCAGCCTTAAAGCACTAAAGGGTCACAGCAACAAAATCATCTGGACTATTCTTAAAGAAAACCACCACAGTTCACTTACATGGAAGACAGGTAGAGAGTGGTGGAGAGTAACTCACAAATGACTAGGATTCTAAAAAGCACAAGTCTAATTCAGGGCACATGTTTGGGCTAGGAGACCTTATTCATGAGTTGTAGGAGAGTAGACAAGTCATTAACCCTCTGGGAGTCTTCACCTGCAAATGAGAGTGGCCATGCCTGTGCTTTTCTCGAGTTCTTGGGAGGCCTTTATTCATTGTGTGCTTTGACACACTCACACGCTCAAAGAAATATACAAATGTCCAGTAAGTGGCCAACGAATGTCAAGAGTAAGTGACGCCCAATGGATAGCCCAGTTGAATTTCTGGAAGGATCTAGACAAGGCTTATGCAGGAGGCTCATCAACATGTATCATTGAAGAGGGCATAACCATTAACAAATGCCACAGATCTATACAACTTACCTCACAGAGATGTTGAAGGAGTCCATAAAGATGAATATCAAAGTCGTTTGTAAATTATAACATGCTATATCAACACCAGGTAGAAGTATCAATATTGTGATTATTAGATGGAGAGGCACATTGGCATAATACACAGAGCTCGCCGCAGAGCTCAAAAGACAAGGGTTCAAGTTCCACTTCAGACACATGCCAGCTGTGTGACCCTGGGCAAGTCACTTAACCTCTCAATGCTCTAAGCAACCCTTTAAGTTCATATGTTGCAGAGAAGGTGCCAAACTACCTTGGTAGAGGGAATTTCCTCATCTGGGAGCCCTCAATACCAATAAAATCCCAGATCCAGTCCACATCTTGTCCTACTACTAGGTCTGCCATCAAAGAACCAGTGAGCTTCCACACATACAGGCTTCTAGATGTAGAACTGGAAAAAGACCTCAGATGCCACCTTGTCCAACTCTCTCAGGTTACAGAAGAGGAAACTGAGACCCAAGAAGTCTTCACAAGATCACAGAATTTATTTAGATTTACTTAATTAATAAAATTTAGAGCTGGAAAGACCCTTTGATGCCCTCTAGTCCAACCCCTTCATTTTACATAGGAGGATACTAAGGCCCAGGGAATTGCAGTGACCTACCCAAAGTCACACATATGCTCCTAGCTCTAAAGGTGGAAGGGACCTCAGGGCCATCTAGTCCAACCCCCTTATTTTAAAGAGGAGGAAATTGAGGCCCCAGTGGTGAATCAAGGTCATAAAGGTAGTAAGCATCAAAACAAGGCTTAGAACCTGGGTCCTTTGAATCGAGAGTCAGAACTCTTTCCATTATGCCATTGCATTGGTTCATTCCTCCTGTATGATATCCATCATGATGAGAATATTAACAATTCCATTTTATTGCTGGTGAACACTGCATTTTATATAGGAATTCAATAGCTGTTTGCTTGTACCAATCTTCGAACAACAGAAAGCATTTGTGCATAGTCACAAGACCCAACACTAAATGGTGCATTAGGCATGTCAATTCCTAAGCCAGGGCTGCCAAGAGACCCAGACAAAACTGCTTGGATTATTCCTAGGTATCATCCAGCCTGTCCTTGTAAATACTAAAGAACCCCAAAGGTGCCCAGAAGACACAGATTCTGCTCGTGTCCTATTTTCACGTGATCTAATTGCACTATGGCTTCTTTGAACCCTCAGCTTCTCAAGGAAGACACCTGCTGAAAAGCCAGGATGGATTAGAGTTCTGCACCCCCCTACCCCTTACCCCCCGCCTCCACTGTGAACTGCTCAACTTGGGGCAGGGCTTCGATATGTGACCACACTGCCTGGACAACACAAGAAGGGTCCTGGCTTTCTCCCTTCCATGGAATGAATTTGGTTCATCACTTCCAGAGTCTAAAAATGTAATGATGGCAAACGATTAAGCTGGGAGAGGTCACTGGAGAGCAGAATAACAAAGGCAGAGGCTTTGTTCCTCTAGTGCAAAGCATCCCACATGGCTACCAGCAAAGCATTCTCTGAGAGAAGTTATTAAATCACCTGGCCTGTCAAGTGTCACAGGGACACAGTGAATCAGCCAAGGGTATAATGTGATGTGGCCAATAGCTGAACAGACAGAGCAGAACTTAGTCTCAGACTAAAGCTGTCACCTTCTAAGTCATCTCTTTGGGAGAGGATACACTGACTGTAACCAGACTTCCATGTCTTCCCACTGTTACATAATCCCTCTTTGAGAATTTCCTTCCAAGTCTAGAACAACAGACAAAAACACCTGGATGAACTGTGAGGGAACTCAGAGACCACT
This sequence comes from Phalanger gymnotis, assembly GCA_028646595.1. Lineage (NCBI taxonomy): Eukaryota > Metazoa > Chordata > Mammalia > Diprotodontia > Phalangeridae > Phalanger > Phalanger gymnotis. The sequence continues at coordinate 28,476,230 of CM053628.1, read as the reverse complement.
TAGTGCAATGTGTGCACATGCGCGCACACATACATACAGACACACACATTCCCCCTTACAAAACGTTGCAGATGCAGAAACTAAGGCCTAAAGAGGGCACGGCTTGTCCAAATAAATCATACAGGTTAAAGTGCTCACTTCGGAGCCGGGAAAATCTGACTTTAAATCGCACATCTGACATCTACTAGGTATGGGTCCATAGGCAAACTACACAAACTCAGGCTGCCTACAAAAGGCCAACACATTGTGGGGCTGCTAAATAAGTCATCCCTTTCCCACTGACATTACACAGTCTACGTGGCTCACCGATCATAGTCTTCAAGAAGGACACTGCACCAGATCTCCTCATCACTGTGGCAAATATCTTTGGTGAGCACGCATCTCTCTGCTTCGTGCCTCCCCTGATGCTTATTAGCAGAGCGTTAATAAAGAGGGTTATTTCTGTTGTTACAGGTTTCAAGGAAATCTGAATAATCTCGATGCAAAGTTGGCAGACACTTTGTTATAAAAGAGCCTGCACTGTGGTATTTTGTTCTATCAAATGCTGGAGTTGTTGTAGTTATCATTGTTATAATTAACAAAAACCACAACAGTATCTTTTGTTCCAACATGGGAAAGCTATGGCCTACTAGTGACTATCGCTTGTGAAAACCTGCTTGTTCCCTACTAATACTGGAACTGAGAATATCCTCAATTTGGGTATAAATGACCCCCACAAAAATTTTGCGTTCATATAAGGAGAGGCATAAATGTTGGCTATCTTTGAGGTTCTCTAATGGTCACCTTTCTCATTATTAAATAATATCCGTGATTTTTTCCATATAACCTTTGGTATCATTGCCCTTTTTCAAATATATATGTATGTATGTATGTATATATATATATGCATACACATATACATATACATATATATATATATGTCTCTTAATACCATCACAATTGTATGGCCTCCAGTCCAGATCTCTATCCATTGGGTCTATTCCAGATGCTTTTCCTCAAATCTAGAGCCTTAGAAAATACCCACAACTAGTAGATGTGCATAGGAATTGACACATGAAAATCAGGAACACTGTATTTGGAAATTTGATCCATTCAAAGCATTTAATAAGTACCTACTGTGCGTGAGGAACTGAGAATACTAAGATACAAAGGCAACTGAACCCCAAAAGGAGAAAATCCAAATTCTAACACTGTGCCTGTCTCTTAGGGGTTCTTCATGACAAGGCATGAGAGTTTACAAAGGAGGAGACCAAGGAACAAAGAGGTAAGTGATGTGTCTAAAACCACAGCAGTCTGACTCCAAACCCAGCACTCATTCTAGTGGATGGGCTACCTCTCCTAAAAATGATGTCCCAGAGCACACAAGAAGGCAGCAAGGCTTTGAGAAAAGGAATGGCTTGCTAAGGGTAGAGCTTGGGCATCAGGTAGGCTAGGGGACATGATCCTCGAAGTGTTAGCATATCAGTGAGTATCAGTGGAGGCACCCTGGCCTGTTAGAATTCTACAGACTGAAAGGATTTAAAAATAGGAGAGCTGTACCGGGCCTTGCCCAAAGTCACATAGCTAGCTGGTGATCATGGAGAGGTGGCTGGGGCCCCCTCCACTTCCCCTAAGAGAATTGCTTTATTCAGAACCAGAGAACGGTCTAATCTCAGAGTTAGAAGAGACTCTAAATGTCACCTAGGCCAACATGTACCTAAGCAGCAGTCCCCTCTAGAGCCCTCCTGACAACCTAAACACTGGCAACTCTCCACTGATGGGGAGCCCATCACCCCTTAAGGCAGTGGATCTACCATATTCTTTGGATGGAACTAATTTCCAGGTACTTTCTTAAAAGCTATCTGAAGTTTATCTCTATCCTATACCAATGGCTGCTACTTCTCTGAGGCCAAGCAGAAGAACTCCAATTTTCCTTCCATATCCTAGCCCTTCCTTGGGCAGACAGGAGAGGGGAGGGTTAAGAGGAGCTGGAATCCAGGGAATAGTACATGTGGGGGGCATGGGGGGGGTAAATAGTCAACACCAACAACCTCTTAACCCTTCTTTTCCCTCCTCCCCACAACTAAACCCAGAGAAGGAGATTGATGGGTTTTGCTTTAGTAGGAGGGAGTGGTGGGTGGTGGAAGGAGAAATCCAGCAACTTCAGTGCCATGTAGGTGAGACTGCCTTCATCCTGCTCCCTAGCACCATGCAGAGAATTCACAGGAGGAAGGCCCCTACCTGGTTTGGACAAGAGGATTTGTAGCTCCGGAGTTGAGAGCTAGGGGAGGGGCACTCTTCATGCTACCCCTGGATTTTTCTTATTGCTACCTCCCTCCTTAGTCCACTTCATTGATAAAGGTCAGAGAAATCTGGAGATGTCTGTTATAAGCTGTGCTGGGCAAGTCACTTCCCTTCTATGCACCTCAGTTTTCTCTTCTGTAAAATGAAGTGGCTAAAGTAGATGGCCTTATGAACCTATATGAGATCCTGTATGACTCAGTTCACTTTGCTGGGCCTCTGTAAAAAGAGGAGGTTGTATGAGATGGCCTCTGAGGCCTTTTCTAGCTCTAATCCACAGTGTCGATGATGTCCATGGTTATAGCTATCTGTCCCACTTCATTTCCCTGGGACAGTTCTATTGATGGTGCCATGACATTCCATCTTCCATCTTGGTGCCTCTGCAGAGGCTGTCCCCTAACACAGCCCCTGGCCTCGCCAAGATCATAACACAGTAGGGGCAATAAAATTCATACAAAAATAAAGACTTAAAATCGCTTGAGAAGAGTAGAAAAAGCTCTGTGAGCAGAGGAGGGAGAGATTACTTATAGATGGGGTCAGAAGGAGCGCCAGGGAGAGCTTCAGCGGAGAGGTAACATTGGTGCTAGACATTGTAGGATGGGAAATATATTAACAGGAAGCCTAGAAAGGTGAAGCAGCAAGAAATGCATCACAAAATTCTCAAGGTTTATTGTTCAGAAATTTGATGTGGGTATTTCTGCCCTAGATATGGGGGCTTGGGGATGGGAAGAGTTCTAGGAATTTGTATCTAAGCCCCACTCCTAGCGCCGCATGGAAGGAAGCAAGATCAACCATGACAACCTTCCCCCCTCTGCTTATTCCAACTCATGGTGTTTTATTGCCTACCTTCACCAAAGGGAAAAGTAGGTGAACCTAGTACATGAGATAGCTTATATAAGACTCATCTGCTCTCAATGTGACCAGTGGCCAAAAAGCACCATTTTCAGGTCAAACTGAATTGCACCTTAAGACTTGGGCAGCTTCCCTACTATGTTATAAAGCCAGTGCATCTCTTGGGCCAGACACTCAACTGTGAGTGTTAACATGAGCCTTAAATTCAGGAGAACTGGCTTCTAGTCCAACTCATTCAGTGAAAGTCACTTCCCTACTCTGGGCCTCAGTTTTCCCATCTGTAAAATGAAGAAGGTTAGACTAGGTGATCTCTAAGGGCCTTTCTCAGGTCTTCAATCCCAAGAGAACATGTGGTAGAGTAGAAAGGGCTCTGAATTCAAATTCAGCAGGCCTGACTTTAACACCTGTCAGCTAGGTGACTTTGGATAGGTCATTTCCAGCTATCTAATTTGTAAAAATGAGGCTAAGAGCTTTCCAGAACTTTTGGAAGTGGGGAAAGCAGCTCATAAATGACCTACAGACCACCTAGAGAAGTGGGAGATGTTATCAAGATTTCAACTGCAGTATTTGAACACATTCTCTGATAAATGCTTTTTAATGAGAAATCACATCATAGGTTTAAGTGGAGGAAAAATAGGCTTGCCAAAAAAGGGAAGATTCAGTGCATTAGGTATTAACTTTGTCTTTTATGAGAGCTAAAAGAGCCATTATAGCTAAGGACTGGAGAAAAAGCAGGCATAATTTGAGTAAGTATCTAGTCTGTAAGATAAATAGAAGGTACTTTGGAAAGAGAATGGAAGTTGCCCCCCTCCCCTACCTTCTGTTTGTAACTGAGTAAACAAAATTAAATGCAGATTATGAATCCAAGTCTGATATCCAAAGAAGGCACCAGATGTGCCTACCCAGTGACTGCTCTGCATGGCTAGGGACATGATGACCTGGACCGTCCGAGTTAATATGGGCACAAGGCTCCCAGGAAATGAGTAAACAAGGGCAAAAGAAGCACCTTTCTAGGAGCGAAATGGACTAGCCAGCAGGGCTGGCCCAGCAACAGGAGACCAATGGGAGCAAGCCTACTGGCAGCAATGACATCACCCAAGCAGGACTCCAGGGACCTCCTCCCCAGAGGAACAGAGCACCGGGAGAGGTCCCCACTGAGAGCGGGGCCACACGTTAGAGCCCATCCTGCATCTTTCCTAGAACAAATGAATTTTCAAATGTTCAGTACAGGACATTTTATACAAACAGCCCAAATGAGTACTGAGGCCATCTGTCTGCTGGCCCTTTCTTCCTGTTTTTTTCCAACCCTCTTCATGCATAACCAGAGTTCACATTCACCATGCCCTTTGCAAAAAGCCTATGCCTTACAGTCACCCACTAAGGTGGGGAATAATAACTGACACTTACTCTGGACTTTCTAGCTTGCAAAGTACTTTATATGAGTTAGCACCTTCTGGAGCAGTCCCTCAGGAAACTCATGGGAAGACATGAATGAGAATTTCAAAGGATGAATGTGTGAGGCTCTGTGTGATGGGCATCATGGGCATTGACCTCAAGGATTTCACAGATCCATCAGCAGCTTAGAGCTGGACGGATCTCAGAGGCCATCTGAACCAAGTCCCAAACTGGGCTATTTCCCAGGAAGAGACTTGCTCAAGGGCACACATAGGATCCTAGATCAAAAACCACAAGGGCCCTCACAGTGCATGTAGTCTAACCCTCTCATTTTATAGAAAAGGAACCTAAGGCCTAAGGTCACACAGATAATTAGCACCAGAGGCAGGATCCGAACCTAGATCCTCCAACTCTTGAACCATAAGGGCCCTCACAGTGCATGTAGTCTAACCCTCTCATTTTATAGAAAAGGAACCTAAGGCCTAAGGTCACACAGATAATTAGCACCAGAGGCAGGATCTGAACCTAGATCCTCCAACTCTTGAACCAATATAGCTGATACTACCCTAAATCAGCAGAAGACTGATTTATATAGGGCTTTAAGGTTTATAAACAGATAATACAAGCCATGATCCACTTTGTACTACTAGGGAAACTGAGTCTCAGAGAGGTCAGATTTTTTAAATTGAGGGCAGGGATAATTTCAGGTTTTGTTTTTGTCCTGTGTAGCACAGCACAAGGCCTGGCATACAGTAGGTGTTTAATAAATGCTTGGTGAACTGAATTGCCCAACAATCTTATGAGAAAGTTACTCCTGTTTCCATTACCCTCTTTTACAGATGAGGAAACTGAGACACAGAGAGATTGTGACTTTCTAAACACAGTTACCAAGTGTCAGAAGAGGGATGTGAGCAAAGGTTTTCTTCCCCCTACATCTCATGCTCTGTTTACTATATTATGCCACCAAGTAGCATATTCCCCATTTGAGAGACAAGGCAACTTTTAGAGCTAGGCCCCATCACCCATCTTCTGACCCTAAATCCTGTGCCCTTCCCCTATAGCCCTTAGTAGCCACTGGACTTGGAGTCAGAGGACCTGGATTCCAACTGTAATTCTGATAACATGTGTAATCTCCGGCAAGTCGCTTCACTTTATTGGGCCTCAGTTTCCTCCTTTGTAAAATGGGAAAAGGAGAGCTTGACATGATGATCTCTAAGTTCTTCAGTGCCGCGGAGAATAAAGGATTCTTCCAGTCACTGCCCAGCTTTATTGTTCTGGGTCAGAGAGTATTAAGTTTGATGAACCTGGGCTACAAAACAGCAAGCAATCCAAGCACTGTGCATCCCATTCCAGGACAGCCACAGAGCCCTGGGCAAGCCGAGACCATTATTTCAGGCTCACTGATTGCTGACGCTGGGCTAAGTGTTTCAAAGAGCTTTGAATGGAACACGTCCCCCCAGTGAACTCAAGTAAGGAACACCCTCGCTGCTGATCCATTTGGTAAAAATGGCTATTTTTAAAGACAATTTCATCCTGAAGGAAAAGAAAAGGTCAGTAAACTATTCATTCCCTAGAAGGCTATTTTAAAAATTGATGACACGACCAGGACCAGGAGGTGGAAGACATAAGGAGTCCTAATCTGTCTCACTTTGTGATAATCAGAGCCGCTTCAAAATGAAACAGGTACTGAGATCCCTATGATTGGCTGCCTTCAAGTAGATGCTCCATTAGCCTCTGTTAGTGATGGTATCGAAACAGTTTTTGCATTTGAAAACTCAAACATCATGTATGTACTATTCCAAATTCCCACGCTTTATGAAATGATATTATAAATACACAATCTGGGGATAAAGTGGTTCTATTCTAAGGATTTTAAGATGCAGAAAGAAAAGGGAAACTATTGGATGAGGAATACACTAATATAAAAAGGAGTTCTAACTGGTGTGTGTGTGTGTGTGTGTGTGTGTGTGTGTGTGTGTGTGTGTGTGTGTGTGTAAGAGACTATAAATATGGGAGGAGAGGAAGGGGTTGGTTTTTTTTTTTGCTTTTTTTGTTTTTTAAATTGGAGGTATGTGCAAGGATTAGCAATACTGAAGCCACTGTAACATCGTCTTTGGATGCACAGAAGAAAAAAGAAGGAAGCACAAGGAGGAAAGTTTTGAAAGGAAAGTGTAGAATTTATTCTGTACTTCATAAACAAACTATATGAATTGGAGATTCATCATTTCACATGTAATCCTTGGAAGTTCTGCTATGTATTTAGGAATGCCTTTTTCTCTTTTGGGGGGCATTTAAGTTCCAAATTTTAAAAATATAAATGAGTGAATGAACAAATAAACAAACAAATTAATCAATGAAATAGGATCATACATCAAAGTGTAATGATGCAACTTTATCTCATCAAAAGGGAAAAAATAGTTGAAGACCTCACTTGTCTAACATCTGAAGGAACTGAAGCATTCCCCAAAAGGGAATTTTCCATGGGCTGGAAGTTCCAGAGCTGAGATACTTTAAAATTTCAACAATTTTGGGTAAAAAAGCAATCTTTCTAAAAAGACACTGTCTTAGCATTTTCCTAAACAGAAAAAATCAAATATAACCTTTCTTGATGGTGCAATTAACATTCTGAACATCCATACAGCAATTCCTCAGTATCTACCAAAGCATGGAAGCCATTTTGTCTGTTTCCCACTGTACCATACTCTTTGAGTGCTTATGTTTGCTTTTAATGGTTTGGTTGTACTGTCTCCTCACCAAGTAACATTAAAAGGTTTACTGTATCCGTCCTGTAGGGCCTTAAACTTGGGTCACTTAACCTCTCTCTCGGTTCATCAGTTTCCTCATTTGAAATATAAAGAAACTGAACCAAATTGCCTCTAAGTTGCCATCCAGATATCTATCTGTAATCATATGATCCTACAGATCTTGACTGTTCCAAGTGTCCTGAGACCATAGACATCTATCCTAATTTACAGCAAGAGAACTTTGCCATAATGTGCTTTTGAATCAGAATATTATTTTCAAGGGAACTCAAAAGCCACCACTGCACATTGGACAAGTTTGATAGACCTCAGGATGCCTCAGCTAGTGTGGAGTCTTATCCTTACCATCACATTTTCAAGCCAAAGTGATTGTTTTCATGCCAAGGCAAGCCACTTTTCAAATGTTCCTTCACGTTTACAACAAAACATAAACTTTTATCACAAATTCAGTTCATAGGGAGGGTGATGAATTAGCAAAAGCCAAGTTCTCTAAAATAGAACTTCAAACGAGTCATCCTCATTGCTCATTGACATCCACCCAAGTCACCTGCCTCAGATATTTACTAGCTGTGTGATCCTGGGCAAGTCGTTTAACCTCTTAGTGCCTCAGTTTCCTCATTTATAAAGTAAGGAGTTGAACTAGAGAGGCTCCTAGATCCCTGCAACCTCTAGATCTATGATATCGCATGGAAGAGATTGTATTTTATCCAAAAGGCAATAGGGAATGACATCACAAAGGAACCCTGCTTTAAGAAACACAATAAAGAAAATAGAAGTATATATCAGATACCACCAGGTGATAAGGACAGAGCTTTATTTTTAGAAAGGGCTTTGGTTACTATATCCTATTTGATCTTCACTATAATCCTGTTAGGGAGATATTGTAAATATTCTCAACACATGAAAAAACTGAGGATTGCAAATGTAACTTGCCAAGGGTCACAGAGATAGTAAGAGAAAGTGCTCAGACCAGGGAGGAGAAAGGATAAAGTAGGAAGATATGCCAAATGTTTAGTAACTGAGTTGTGAACAAGACCCTATAGTGGGGGGTCCAGTTTATTTGTATCCTGGGTTTAGGAAGCAGTCTAACTTTCAATCACAGTTAGCTAAGTAAATTAGTGTCCTATTGAGAGTAAAAAGCAATAAGTCCACCATAAATAGTAAATCCAAAATCAGGCACAAAGAAATAGACTGCCACCACCACCACCATTACTACTACTAGTAATAATAAATAATAATAATGATAAACAAGTAACACATTGACCAATTGGGATGACAGAAGACTGAGGATCTTACTCCCAGAAAGCATGGAGGGCACGGGAAATCTTGGCATGATCTACATGGCCTTCTGGACTTCATCTTAACCAATAAGAAAGAACTGGCTACTGAAAGACAAGGAAGAAGGCCACAGCCTAAAGTCAGCCTTACAATGGGGGAGGGCGGGTTCCAAAGAATTCGAAGAAAGGATAGACTCAAAATGTATGACAACTATTTTTCAGGCAAATTATCCCGAGAGGGTTGGGAAGCTCCTAAAAGTGAAATGCTCACCAAAAACCATTGATTTTTATCTCAAACAAAAAAAAAGCTATCTATAAATGCAGTGTCAATGCAAAAAGAACTCATTGTCCAACCTAGATTGCTTGAAGGTTTGTTTAGAAAATACAAGCAAGAGCAAAAATTAGAGGATGGATACATAAGCGTGGAAAGACTCTCTAAAGACCGTCAAAAGGGTTAGGGTTAGGGTTAGGGTTAATGAATGCAGAGCATACCAAACATACGTTTCTGGGAGACATTTTTAAGCTATATTGGAGGTAAGAGTTTATCGAAGGAAGGAAAGGACCAGCGCTCAGAGTGGATGGAATATCAGGTGACAGTGAGAAAGCAAGACTGCTCAACTTTAGTGTTCCTTCTGTTTTTTCTCTTAGCAAGAATGATCTTTGGGTTGAGGGAAGACTTTTTAAAAATTAACATGGAATTGAAACTTACAAAAAGTGATTTCATAGAAAGGGAGTACTTAGGCAGCCCTCAATGGATTTTCCATTTGACTCAAGAAAACTTCAACTTTGGGGTTCTGAAAGAACTAGCAGGTATGAGTCCTGAGTTGCTCTTAGAGATCGCTGAAAACCTGTGGAGAAAAGGAGTGGTCAGGAAGACTGGAGATATGGAAATCTCATGCCAATTTTCTGAAAAGGGAAGAGGGTGGAGGCTGAAAACTATAGGTCAGTAAGCTTGACTGATTCTTGGCAAAATTCTGCAACACATGAGTAACGGGACGGCTTGCGAGCATTTAGAAAAGGAAGCAGGGCTCGCTAAGAGCCAGCATGGCTTCAAAAAGAACAGGTCATGCCAGAAAAATCACGTTTCCCTTTTTAGCAGGGTTACTAGACTGGTATATCATGGAAATGCCATAAACATTATATGACTGGATTTCAGCAAGGCATGTAACCAAAGCTATGTGGGTTTGGAACTGGGTTAAAACCTAGATCTACTGATTAAGAGATGATTTTCAACTTAGAGGGAAGGTCCCTTGCGAAGTGACTTGCCATTGGTTATAAGAAGTTCAACATTTTAATCAGTGACTTGGATAATGGTGCAGTTGGCATGAATGCCAAGTCTGCAGATAATAGAAAGCAAGAAGGGATAGCTAGCATACTGGATGCAGGAATGGAGATCCAGAACAGTCTCTGTTGCATAGCAATGATTGAATCTTCCCTAATTGCTTCTCCAGAAGGTTTCTCTCAGTGGGCTCTTTCAAGCTTTCTCCTCTTTTTTTCTCCTTTTTTAGCCCCTACACCACCTCATACCACTCTCCTAGCAGATGAATTTGCTACCTATATTATTTAGAAAATTGAGAACTGAATTCCTTCATCTCTACTCCATGCCTCAGAACTGTACTATATTTCACTCATCCTGTCCTCTTTTACTGAAATCACCGAGGGAGAAGTAGGCCTCCTTTCCCAGGCTAAACTTCCAACCTATGTCCTTTTTCTAATCTCATTCCTCCCTTCTCCTCTTGGAACTGGTGCAATCATTTGTTCACTTTCTTTCATCTCTCTCTCTTGCTCGCTCTCTCACCTAAAAACGTGAAGCACCGGTATTAATCGCTACTACACCCTCCCAAGCTATGCTTCTGATTGTCTGAATTTCACTACCATGACCCAACCGACTTTCCACCCTGGAACATCCCTCTGCCCTTGCCAGGGTCTCCATTCCAGAGACAGGTCATACCAGCAATGCTGTGTTCCCCTCCCAGTGACGTTTCAAACTTTCACCATTTACCACCATATCCCCATGCACATCCCTTTCTCCCACCATTTTCGACTTCTTCTTATGTATTGTCTTTCCCCATTAGAATATAAGCTCCTTGTAGGCAGGGATTGTCTTTCTTTTGTTTGGATTTGTATTCCCAATGATTGGCACAGTGCTTGGCAAAGAGTAAATACTTAATAAATGCTTACTGCCTGGCTTCCCAATAGGCTAGAAAGAGAGACCAGATCTAACAAAGTAAGATTGAACTGTGACAAAGGCCAAGTGATATGGTTGTATTCAAAACATCAATTTCATAAGATCAAAATGAAGATGCAGAATTAGACAATCATAACCTGGTTCTGAGGATTTCACAAGACTCAAAGCTTAATATGAGACAAATGCGCAACACTAAAGATAAAAACACGTAGGGTAACATTAAGCAATAGGCAAGCCCTCGTTACTTGGTGCTGGTCAGAGCACATCTGGAGAATTGTGTTTGTTCTGGGGACCAAATATGTATGTATAATTTGTTGTATATTGTTGTATTTATCCATCGCATCTATATATAATTTGTATGCATTTGTACACATATATATTCATTTTATATTTATGTACTATATTTATATAAGTACTTGTACCCTCCACTTAATTCATAATTATAATTTGTTGTATATATGTATAATATGAATTGAATATATAATTTGCAAAGATTTACATATTTATTTTATATTCATGCTCTATATTTATGTAAGTACTTGCCTCCTCCATTTGATTTTGTATATATAATTTACTACCTATTGTTACATATAAATTATGTATATTTCTTCACTCTATATTTTTTGTCCTCTGTATTTATATACACACATGTCAACTCCTCTACCAGAAGGCAAGCCCTTGTGAATAGGAATTGTTTCAGTCTTCATACCTGTATCCCCAGCATACAGCAGGTGCTTAGTAAATGCTTACTCATGATTTGTTGTACCAGCACAGGTTGAACTAGGCGGCTTCTCCAAGCCTTGCTAATTCTGGAATTCTGGGATGCCAAATCTTCTGACCCTACCCCAGCCATGCACTTCTTCCACCAGCTAACAAAATGAAGCAATGACTGCCCAGGTTTCAAAAGGCGTCACCTCAGTGTACAGTGTCATGAAGCTCTCTCCATCTGAATACAACTTGATTAACAAAAGGCAGTTAAGTGTTATCAAAATAAGAGCGCACATTCCCATATTGAATTTAGCTTGAGAAAGTGCTTTCACTGCAGCCTCTCTGAGAGGTGAGCATGGTGAGCGTGGTCCAAGAGATGCCCATGGTGGGGGACACAGCTGCTCAGCATCAAGGCTGGGATCCTGACTCCAACTTCACTGTCCTTTCCACCATAACAAAGGGACACAGAAAGTCACTTGTTTGCCCTGTCTTAACTAAAGTAGCATAGAGGAAATGAACAGAGTGTTGGAATCATCAGGATAAAAGGCTCAATGGGAAGGAAAGCAGGCAAAGCAGCAGCTGAAGGCAGTGACAATAGCCCTCCATCCAACGTATCCCAAAAAGTAGGAGACTGCTATGTGCTGGTGTTCCTGGGATTTGAACCCGTCAGTAGGTGGTTGAAGAGAGGAAGGTGAGAGCAAGTGACCTAGGCAAAAGGGAGGGACCAGCAACGTAGCTGAGGCTTGGCCCACGGCATCTCTCTGAACAGAGGTGTTCAAGCCGTCTGGGTCATGTTCATAGCAATAGCATGCTACCGAAGGGCCTACATACAACATGAGCCATCATTAAAACGTGCATCAAAAAAGCTGCCGTCTCCTCATCTTTAGAATGGGAATATGAATGTGTGGACATCCTACCTCCAGGGTCAATGTGGGAAAGGCACATTGGAAACTTTAAAGCACTATGGAAATGGAGGATGGTATAATTGTACCATAGCACTCTCATCTTGACAACTGGCACCGAGACAACTAACCATTCGTTATGGCCTATCTGCAAGTCCCTTCTCCCCTCCCTTCATATTCCTTCTCTAAAATGACAGAATTGGACCAGATGACTTGCTAGCTTCCTTCTACTCGAAAGAGATACTCCTGTGACCAAACTCATGTTATACACATCCGAAGCAGGGCTCGGACATTGTCCACCAAGGGCCCCTGACTGTAATTTCCTGCCAGCTGGGTCCACAGACCCTAAGCTTATTAATTTTGGGGGAGAGGTATGAAGGCAGACAGCACAGATGGCAAAGGAAGGTGAGATACACTACTCTACACAGTGAGGCTGTTATCTTGATTAGTCCTTCTCATGGCTGATTTAAATATTTTAATGAATCGTGTTATTGGACTTAGACTCGGAGGATATTTAAGGGAAAAGAACAAGTCTGAAAATCCAATAAGCATTCTACATCCAGAATTCTCAGAGGGGCAACACACATCTACACCAAATAAAGAGGGTCAGAACTAGGTATGACATTAATTACACAGAGTTTTAACGACTTCATGTTAACCCAAGCTGTGTACAAATTTTTTTTAAATCCTAGGTTATCAGTGATAATCACATCAAAGAACTTACAGATCGCCTAGTTAAGTTGCTTCATTTTACAGAGTGGTAAACTGAGGTCCACTTGTTTCAAGTGAATAAGGGAGGGAGGCAAACAAGTATTTATTAAGTGCCTATGTGCCCAGGGCTGTGGTTGTTGCTGGAGTTACAAAAACAAACAAACAAAAAAACAAGCATTCCCTATCCCCAAGGAGCTGATGTTATCCGAAGAGGAAACAAAGCAATGGTGGGGAGGTGGCAGTGGAACCACCAGCACACAAAAGTACCAAGCTAAGCCTCTCACAGAAGGTGGGAATTCAACTGAGCCCTGAAAGGAGATGGGCTCCAAAAGACAGTTGAAGAGACTGAGCAGTCCAGGATAGCACAGAGGAAAGGGCTGGGTTTAGAATCAGGAGGCCTGGGTTAAAATGCTAATGCTAACATTTATTATCTATATGACCTTGGACAAATTCCTTCCCCTCCCTGGGCCTCAGTTTCCACCTCTCTGGGATGAGGGGACTGAACTTGATAGCCTCTGACACGCCTTCTGGTTCTAGAGCTATGGTCATAGATGTCGGTTTCCTTCTCTGTAAAACAAAGGATAGGTAGCTATACTTTAATGGAAATCTGCAATTTCCTATACAATCTTCTTTATCTGTTTTCCTCTGGAGATGGAAATGCCCATTCTATTTGGCATTTTAGATCAGAAATTTTTTTAATTGAAAAAATAAAATGAGGAGTTGGACTAAATGACTTTTAAAGTCCCTTCTTTATCTAAATCTAGGATGGGTGATAGCTTTGGAAAGACGCAGAAATGAGGGGGATGGGGTGGCAAAAGAGGAAGGGAATCAGCATTTATATGCCACTTACTATGTGCCAGGCACTGCGCCAAGCATTTTAAGAAATATGATGCCATTTGATCCTCACAACAATTGAGCAAAGTAGGTTACTATTATTATCCCCACTTTACAGTTGAGGAAATTGAGGCAAATGAAGGTCAAAGTGACTTGTCCAGGATCACATAGCTAGTAAATGTCTGAGTTCATTTTTGAAGTCTATCTTCCTGACTACAGGCCCAATACTCTCTCCACGGCACTCTATCCATCAGGTGCCTGGACATGGAATGCTGTACGAGGGAAGTCAGTTTTGTTGGAAGGTAGAGCACATGAAGATGAGGCATGTTTCATCAGCCTGGAAAAACTTGGCTGAGGGCAGACAGGCAAAGAGGAGAGGGATGGGCCTCTAGAGTTCTGTCTCCACATTAGTTCTCCTGCCTGGCTAGGCAGCTTCTCTTGATACAAAGGCTTCCTTCCAAAGAAGGCAAGTTGGCCAGAAGCATCTAACCACCCAAAGCTTTACTGCCAGAAGGACAAAGTTCCCACAGATTCAGAGGAATCAGAAAGCCCTGAGTCATGGAGAAAACATGTTGCTCCCTAAATATTTCTGTCTCAGCACCATAAGGAGACACCAGGTTCAGAAAGTTGACATGTGGGCCCTCCTCCCAGGGCGTGATCTCCATCTGCTCTATATACCTTGGTAAGAAATATGGTCTAGGAGGATTGGGGATATGACAACACCAGCAATTTTTGCCTCATGGCTTCTGCTGGGGCAGGGCAGGGGGAGTACTGAATTAGAGGATTTGAAGACAGCAAAACCCAACAAACAGATCTTCAGCTCTGAGAATAAAAACAAACCAGAGCAGTCTTCGCTGTACTTCTCTGTACTCTATACATAACAGCCTTCTAGCACTGTGCCATGTAAGTGCAATAAAAAAAGAGAAAAAATGGAAAACTGCCTTGCCCTCAAGGAATTTACATTCCACTGTGAGATTCAGTACATAAACAGACAAGGAAAACAAGATCATTTAACAGATCTTGAAGGAGGCACAATAAATAATAACCATAATAATACTACCTGATACTTCCAGATTGCTTTAAGGTTTGTAACATGCTTCAAATAACTTGTCTCATCATCATAAAATGTTTCTTCATCATCATAAAATGTTAACACTTATAGAAAACTTTAAGGTATGTTTACATGTACCTTACATGTATCATATTCTATTATTACATATTATCTCTTATGACGTTCACAATTCTATGGGAGAGGTGCTGGCTCCATTTTACAGATGAAAAGACTAAGGTTCAAGTTTAAGTGACTTGCCAAACTTTACCCTACCTGTTTCATATAAAAGGGCTTTCCAGACTACAACTCTATTACTATATCTAATGAATCATGCTCTCTCTCAGCAACTAAAGGAATCAGAAAAGATATTTTTCCTGAGGTAGCACAGAAACTAGGCCTTGGAGAAAACCAAGGATTGATTCTAAGGGACAGAGGTGAGGAAGGAGGGTATTCTAGGTATGGGGAAGGTCTGGACAAAAAGCACACAAGTAAGGGATGGCAGGTCACATTCAGGGAACAACAGGGAGTCCAGGCTGGCTGGAAAGGAAAGGGCATGATGGGAAGTCACGTGTGCTACATCTCAAAATACAGAATAACTGGACCAGTATTGATTATTGATGGTATTTAGTCACTGTCAATTGTCAAGAGGATTTGATGCTAAATAATGAAATTTTTCAAATCTATCTCTAAAGTAATATTCTAAATATCCTTCATTAGCTGTCACCAATACCCTCTGAGAGCAAGGGTGACCACAGAAGGCACACTGTGTGAGTGAAATCTCATCAGAGACTCCCTCCTTCTGATGTGAACTATGCAGGTAACCTAAGGCATCATAATATCTGCAGACTCAAGGGATATCCATGAATGCACACGGGCAACATAACCTGATGGTCGCCTTCTGGGGCGATGGGGGCTAGGAGCAGGGGGTGGAGATGGAGAACCCCAGCAAAGTGCTAGCACAAAAAGTGATACTCTGAGGGCAACATACCTAGGACCTCCAACTGCTACAGGTATGGTGGTTCCTCTTGGGAGAGTCTCATCTGATCTCCTTCTCTCTCTCCTCTCTTTTTTCTTCTCTCTCTCCTCTCTCTGTCATTCACTCTGTATTTGCATTTACATATACACTTGCAGATGGTGTCTGAAGGTGAGCCCTATCACAGACTCCTCCCTCTGAAGCACAGTTGACATTGCCAGCCACAGCAGGGATGGATTTCCTGGGTCAGTTTGCTGGTATAACAGACAACCTCTCCCTTCCAGCCACTTCCAGTCTTGATGCATTGCCTTCCCTGCTGTACTAACATCGGTCTGGGCTTTATCTTCCCCCTGTGTCAAACGAGGACACTGAATTAACTGATCACAAAGATTCAAGGAAATATAGCCTCAGAGGTGGAAGCAACAGCTTGTGATCATCCATGCAATGCCCTCATTTGACAAAGGAGAAACTGAAGCCCAGATATGACACCAAAGGATGCCATGAAGATATTCTCTGAATCTCCCGACAGTCACTACATGTAATCCTCACACACTTACTAGCTTTATGACCCTATGCAAGTCACTTCACTTCTCTCTCAGTTTCTTCACTTGAAAAGGGGAATAATGATATTCCCCCAATCTCATAGGGTTGTTGTGAGGATCCAATGAAAGAATATACATAAAGCAATTTGTATATAAATGTTAGCTGCTCTGCCTTTTACTCATTACCTGCCAAAATCAACTCAGTTTTGAAATTAATTCCTTTAGCAATAGCCCCAATAAAGAGGAAAGAGGTCAAAAGACTTCATAAATAACCAATGATGAGAATGATAAAGACATATGATAAACATAAGATTTTGGGGACAGGAAGACAAAGGATTGAAGTTCACCTCACAAGTTTGAAAAGCCAGAGAAATCATGGAAATCCATCTAGGTCAGAGGTTCTTAACCTTTGTTGAATTCCAGACCCTTCGACAATCTAGTGAAAGCTGCAGATAAGCCTCTTCTCACAATAATACTTTTAAATGAATAAAACAAAATACAGGGAATTACAAAGGAAATCAATCATATTGAAATAACAATGTAGTTGTTCCAGTCCAAGTTTAGAGGCCCTCTGAAATCTATCCATGGACCCCTTGAAGGTCCATGGACCCCAGATTAAGAAATCCTGGTATAGAATGTTAACAATCACACAAGTTCTGATAATTCTGTTCAGACCAGAAAGAAGCACGCTCAGGACAAATCCCTGGTAAATCTCCCAAATAACTGTCTGTCCAACTCCCCATATCCCAAATGAGAAGAGAAGAGTCTGGCACCAGCACAGCCCTGGAGGCTGGAGATCAACGAACTGAATGAGTTTCCTGCTAAGGAAGGGAAACTTGGGAATATATTTATCATTTTATATTCAAAAGATGAAAAATGTTGTTTATGTTGTTTCTAGAGAATGGATAAGAATAAAAATGCAAGTGTGTAAAGCTGAATGACCTTATTGCTTCTAAAGAGGGATTTGGAATGACAATATCTCAGCAAGAACTCTCTTTTCTAATAGCACAGACATTTCTACTGAGATGCTACCCAACCTGTCCCCAATGAAACCTTTTCCATTTATGAAAACTATTTATTTCCAGAAAAAAGGACCCACAACTACTTGTCATAAACAAGGAAAAGTTTACCTAAGAGGAAACAAAACAGAAAACCCCCAAATGAACAGTAGCATTCATGCTGAAAATAGCTTGGCACTCTGCCAAAAGATGAAAGCAAAGAATGGCCAAGACATAGCCCCCATTTTGAATTCTTTATACAAAGAGCTGTTTGCAATCTCCAATTTATACTCAACACTTAGTCAAGTGTGACTGTGAAATTGCTATGTCTCCAATTACTGTCTTTTACAATGAGTTTGGGAAATGGCACTGCAGAAAGCCTGCAAAATCATATCCCATGATCCTTTGCTAGGAGAACTTATTTTAATGTCCATTTCTTGCTGAGTTGAGGGAAAATTCGACTGGTGCCTATATGATACCATATGGTTGTCAATGGAACTTCATTTATCATTGGAAGTCTTAATGACCAAAGCAAGATATCTCACAACTCAAATGCAGCCTCCAATATAATCTATTCCAAAAGACTGAATTGGAGAAACTCAGAATGAGAAAGGATCTTATTGGCCACTGCCTTATGTGGAAAAAACGCTCTGCTACGTCCCAGACAAGTGGATATCCAATATCCATTTGGAGACCTTGAGCGAGAGGAAAATCACTGTCTTAAGAGGCAGCTCATTTCACTTGCAACCAGCTAGAATTAAAAGGAAATTTTCCTTAAATCAAGCCACAATCTACCTCTACATGTTCAAGCCATTGTTTCTAGGGTCTTCTGGGGCCAACTGGAACAAGTCTGATGCCTCTTCAGTGCAATAGGTCTTCTGATACTTGAAGATAGCTGTTAAGCACCCCTTTGTACTTGTGCTCTACTCCAGACCACACATCCCCATTCCTTCAACCAACGATCGCATGGCATGGCCTTAAGGCCTTTCACTATCCTAGATGTCATGCACTGGACCCATCTCTGGCATATCAATATCCTTTCAAAAAACTGATACTCGGGCCTGAACATAATTCTTCCAATGCCATCTGACCAAGGCAGAGAACGTTGAGGCTATCAAACTCCACGTCCTTTACTCCTGTCATAAACTTACTTCCCTTTTCTTTTTTGCAGTTCAGACTTTCATTGGCATAGGCAGCGTCTTTAAGAAAACTCCTTCTTTTCAGAAGGACACATGATGGAAACTTCTATCTACCTCCAGAGAGAAAACTTTTTGCTTTTTTTTGAAACATGGCTAGTATGAAAATATGTTTTACATGATTTCACATGTATAAGAGGTATCATATCACTTGCTTTCTCAATGGGTGGGGGAGGGGCTGGAGGAAGGGAGAGAACTGGGAACTCAATTTTTTTTTAAATGAAGGTTTTAAAACAAAAAAGAAGTCAAAAGGATTGCAACTGTAGGAAATGAATGCAAAGTCCCTAAGGATAGGGACTGTCTTGTGCTTTTGTATTTATATCCCCAGGCCTTATTGCAGTGCCTGACACATCGTAAGTACTTAATAAATGCTTTTAAATTAAAAAGAAAAAAAAGAAAACTCTCTCTGCCAATTCAGGTTGAATGTCTCCCATGAAATCCATTTAAAATGGAATCGGTGTAGATCTGTGATTTCATGGGTCTAGGAAATTTCTAATGAGGAAACTACTAAAGCAGATTACCACTGCCACTACAATTTACAGTCTTAGAGAACTGCCAGGGGGTACTGAGGGGGCATCAACCCATGTCCTCTCAACTCTGAGGCTACCTCTCTATCCACTCCCCCATATTCCCTCTCTAGAGCTGCCTTTCTTAATTTAGCCTAAGACTGCCTTAGCCTTTCTGGTTGCCACATCATTCCATGGGCTCACACATGGTTTACAATCTACTAAGTTCCCTACATCTCTTTCAGACTAACTACTGCCTAGCAAAGCATATTGCAAACCTTAAAGTGCTATATAAATGCCTCTTACAGTATCAGGGTTCACCTCATTCTTATTTCCTTTCAATGGAGAATAGATAAAAAACAGTCCTAGAAGAAGGAACTGTCCTGATGTATTAATTTATTTCTAACGTTATGAGAACTATTATGTCGATAGATAAAATTATCGTCTATTGTAGACTGTAGTTGAACTAAAGGGTTAGCCTGTAAGCTCATCTTAAACCATATACATGACAGCTCCAGCAGCAAAAAAAATGGAAAGGACAGCAATAATAAAATTTATATAGTGCTTTAAGGTTGGAAAAGTGCTTTACATATGTTATGTCCTAACAAGCCTCAAAGAAGAGTGCTATTATTATAATCCCATTTTACCATTGAGGAAACTGAGGCAAACAGAGGTTAAGTGACTTGCCCAGGGTCACACAAACTAGTGAATGTCTGAGGCTGGATTTAAACCCACATCTTCCTGACTCCAGGCCCAGCGTTCTATCCACTGCAGAAGTACCTAGCTGTCTCTCCAGGCCCAGCACTCTATCCGGTGCCCTGCCATCTAACTGCTTGGTCTACTTCATCATGTTACCAAATGGTTTTGGTCTTTTCTACTTCTCTATATTTTGAAAGATTTTTTTATTCAATGTAGTTTAGACTTCACAAGTATTTGTCATTATTAAATACCATTTGTCCTTCTTAAATTGTCAACCTTAAATACTCTTAAATGTCTACGCTATTACGAGCAAGAGTTGATCTTGAGGTGCTCCTTCTACTATGATGTAATCAGTGGATACTATATACAGGTAGTATTAGTAGGAAGAAAGACTATGTCATCCATTCTTGAAATGTTGGGCATTTTTTTATTCTTCTGTTGTCAAGGCTATCTCCAAAACTAAGGTTTCGACCTGAGCTGGTAGGATCTTTCCTGAATCCACCACTCTGATGTTAAATTTACAACTTGTGACGTAGATGCAGCATTTCATATCTTGGTGGCTGCAATAGGTAAATGAGAGGCAATGGGGAGTCAGAGGAGTGTAGCAGGAGTCCAGGTAACACTTCCACTCAGTCTCTCCTCTAAAGTGGATATAGTAATATTTTGCCCAGCTTTCCTCACCCTCCTCCCCACCACACACATATGCCTCAAGGGGCTACTGTAAGGTCCAAATGAAATATTGTGTGTTAAGTGCCTTTTTAAAGCCAAAGGTACCATAGAAATACCAGTTCTTATCATCACCACTGTTGTTGTTAATGGAAATTAACTGCAATTTCATTGTAATCACCCTTCTTAGAATTATCAGAAACTCTGGCATTAAATGAGGTTCTCTTCTTATGAATTTTAAAATGATAAAATATGAATAAAAAGAATTGTAAAAATAAACTCTTTTAACAGTAGATGCTATTTAGAACCAGCAGTAATGAGAAATTAATCAATCGAAGCCTCCTTTTTATAGCTGTCTGCCTTGATGGCTTGGAATTTTGTCAAATTAAAAGCAAATTCACAATTGAGAAAAGTATTCTCTGTATTTACACAGAATCCAAGTAAACTCAACCTTTGGAATACCCAGTAGGTAAGAACACAAAATGTCAGAATAGATGAGGTAGATTAATATCAACCATGATTATTATTATATTTTTAAAACATTCACAGCATCTCACCATATATCCCCTCGACAGCACAGCCAAGAAATGGTCAGCCAACATTTGCTTTAAGACCTCCATTGGGTAGGAATCCAGTATTTCCCAAGGGAGCCTGTTCTAGTTTGGAACGACTTTCAACATCAGGATGGTTTAGACTTCTGTCTCTCTAAATCTCCCTCTCACCTTTCACTCCTTGTGGGGCCAAACAGAAAAAGTCTACTGCTTCTTCTCTGTGACAGTCCCTTTAGCTCCTCAAATGGAGCTGTCAAGGTCCTTACAAATTGAGTAGGACTACATTCGATCAATTTCCTCCTAGCATTGGATGGAAAGCCTTCAGAGAATGGGCCCCTAGAGAAAGGAAAGCTTCAGACCCAGCCCTGGCATCTGAGGCTGTTATAGGCAGTGGGGTGGGGGCAGTTGGCTTTTCCCAGTTGTGGGACAAACTTTAACAAGAAAGAAACAGGCTTACTGGTGCTAATTAGAAGGTACACTCAGAAGAGCCTGGGGTTGCCTACCTGTATTTGGTGGGAATCATGAAGGTCATGGTAGGGTGGTATAAGAGTGAAGGCTGATACTACTTGACCTGCTCATTAGCAGGGGGGAGGATCAAGCACACCTATGGGGAGTTGGCCAGGACCCAGAGAGGTTCTAAGAATTAAATATTCATGGTAACTTTTTGAAGACTGCTGTGAATCTGATCAAGGAAGATAGCTCACTAGAGTGTTCTAGACCCGGGCATCCAAGCTTTGAGTCAGATGCCAAGAGATCACTGGCACGGGAGGGCGTGGAATGGTGGGAATTCTTCACATGACAGAAGGATTCACTGGCAGTTCCCCTTACCAGTAAGCTTTCCTAGGCCTTGTAAAATAGGTTTTGGATTATGAAAATGTGATTTACACTCAGCTTTTCAGGAACACTTCTACTGCCTAAAGGAGGAAAGAAACTGTATCTAGAATCAAAGAAATGTAGTACAAAACCTTATTCTCCCATTTATTAGCTATGTGACCTTGGATAAGTCATTTGACTCCTCTGGGTCTCATGGTCTTCCTCTGTAAAATAGGGGGTTAGATTGGATAGATTGGTTAGATTGAAAGACCCTTCAAGCTCTTAAAGTAGGATCTTATGACATAAAAGCAGGCCGTCGTAGCCCTTCAGAGTAAAAGATCTCACCAAAGATACACAGGACTAAAAAAGTAGGTGGACTACTCACATCAGAGGGGTGAACCAAGATCAAGACTTCCCAGTACAGTAAACAGATTGCCCACGTAGGACTTTCAGAGACAAGAATATCCCAGGATAAAGGTGCCCGTAGGGATGGCAAGCTGCATTATAATGCAGAAAGAATGCCCACATGGCTGAGCTCTTGGAGCCAATGAAATATAAGTTTTAGTCTAGTTTCACTAAACTCAGGGATTTGATCAGTTTTAATTGCAAGTTAGCAAAAATCCAAACCACCCTCAAATCTGGGGTTACTCCTGGAATCTTAATAAGAAACATGGAAGCAAAACTGCTAATTGTCATTAAAAATTTAACACTTCAAAATGAGTTGAATGTGCATTCTAGGCTATCAGAATGAATGCCCTTAATCTTTTTCTCCCTTCTCTCACATTCTTTATCGTCTCCATCCTTTGCCTTTCAGAAAGTGGCCTGGTGGAAACGAATGCTTCTAATATAATCCTGAAGACAGGCATGCTTTGGGCCAAATTGATGCTAAGGGACAGACTCGCAAATTTTGCTGTTACAGACTTGCTTGTTCAGATGTTTCAATCCCACTCGTGAATATCATCTGAGCCTCACTTGGGCTTTTCCGAGGAGATGATGCCAAAAAGGCAACCGATTCCTAGTAGCTGAAGGCTTCTGAGGTCCAATGTGGCATGGCCTCTCAGCGAAAGCTGCTCAATGTCAAGGGATATTTTTTGTCCTAGACATTGGAACTTTCATTTTCAACTGGATTTAGGCTTTCTTATTTGTTTCCTTCTTAAACAAGAAGGTAGAAAAGAACATAAAAGATGATCAAGAGAGAAGCAAGGCAAGACCAATAAATAGAACAACTGCAGAAAGCAAGGTTCGCCAGCTGAAAAGAAAGATGGTTTTGATTCTCCCAGCTCCCTCTGCAGATGCTGTGGCTTCCTGGTTTATAAATGGCTCAACTTTCTGGGAGGGGTGTTAAATCCAGAGCATTGCAGAAGTTCTTACTTGCTAAAACAGGCAATGCTGTCACCCTGAACAGTCAAGAAAGCAGATCCAGATGTTTTCCATCAGATGATAAAGAGCCAAGCTAGATGTAAGGTAAATCCATTGAGTTGGAAATAGGTGGAAACTTAACAATCATCCAGCCCAAGGGTTCTGGACCTTTTCTGGTGTGGCCTGGACCCTTCTTCTGATAGTCCAGGGAAGCTTATGACCACTTTGTCACAATTATGTTTTTAAATGCATAAAATAAAATACATAGGATTACAAAGGAAATCAATTATACTGAAATATGATTAAGAAAATACTTTAAAAAAATTTCATGAACCTCAGGACAATAATTTCTGATCCAGTCTAATATCACCCCACTTTCCCTCTCACACCACAAGCCCATTTCACAGAGGAGGAAAGTGAGGGCCAGAGAGAAGGAAGGGACTTAACCAAGGTCACATAGCTAGTTAATGGAAGAGGTGGAAATAAGACCGAGGTCTTATAAATGTTCTTTACACTAAGCTGCCTCCCCTATTCTCTTGTAGAGAGACAAAAAGGGGTGTGGTGGGGAAGAAGCATCAGTATTGGTTTTTAGTAAGCAGAAATTCAGCCTGTGGCTCCACAGTGGCCCCATGAAGAAACGAAGTGATAATCAGCTCTTAGAGGCAGATAAGCCACCAGAGAGAGTTCAGTGATATGGTGCCTAATATGATGAAGTCTAATCCAATTCATTATATCAGTGGAAAAACACCTCACTGTATCTGCACAAGGTGGGGCCATCAATCTATCACCTGACTTTCCGGCATACATATGAAAATTCATGCATAATATGAAGAATGAGTCATCTAAACTTCCAGTCCTAGCTTTGCTATTCAATAGTTCTAGACCTTGGGCGTGTCCCTCTCCTTCTCCAGGTCTCAGTGTCCTTCTTTAGAAAATGAAAGCTTTGGGCACAAGGCAGTCATCAAGTTCCCTGTTGAGGTGAGAAGTAGAAAGAGCAAGAGCTCTCGAGTCAAGAGACATATATACCAATTCTCTCTCCATGTGAGCTTAGGAAAGTCAACTGGCCTCCCTGAGCCTCAGCTGCCTCATCTTCTGAGTTGTGGGCCATGACCCCATATGGGGTCAGAGTTGAAGAAGTGCTGAAGGGGTCACAAGTGGAAAACGTTTAAGAAGCCCCGATATAGTGGAGGATGGAGGACTGGACTAGAGAGGTCTTCTAAGGTCCCCTCCAACTCAAAATACAGGACCCTATGTGAAATCTTGAGCAAGTTCATTCACATACAAGCCCTGTTTTCTCCTCTATGACATGAGAGGGTCGAGCAGCTGGCCCCTGGGGCCCTTTCCAATGTCTAGATACAAGACCCTATATGTGATCTAAAATCATTTCATCTCTTTAAGCCTCAGTTTCTTTATTTGTAAAATGAGGGAAATGGACCAGATAGCTTCTCAAGCCCTTTATAGTTCTCTACATACAAATATGAAGCTCCTGACCCTCCAAGCCCCACTAGGAGGCTAACACCTCTAAGTACTTTCTGTAGTTGGGGTGATAAGTTGGAACACAGTCACCTCCATACCTTTTGCCTAAGTGCCTTATGGCCAAATGATGGTACGTCTATCACTACAAGACTGAAAAAAGTTAACTGGGGCCAAAGCCACTTCCTAAGCAATGAAGAAATTGCTTTTCTGGCCCTGTGAGAACAACATTCTCTGTCCTACCTTGTCTCAGCCTAACCAAGAAGACTCCAAGACTATTATGTCTAATAATAACATCCGGTATAAACATAATGTGAATGGCTGCAATGTGGAAGAGCGAGCTCTTTTGACTGTGAGTCTCTAAACCTGAGTTCTGACCCCATGATTGACTATTCAGTAAAATGATGGGAGCAGATGGACAGAATTATCTTCAAAGTCCCTTTCATAGCTAAATTGATGGGCACTGGGCAACTGGACCAATCTGTAAAGTCAAAGTAAGGTTGGTCTTTGAAAGGCGCCATATTCTCCCCTTCCCCACCTCGACACCTAGCCTGAGCCCCCTTCCCAAAGGCCCTTGCTCACAGTGAGCTGTAATGATTAAAAATTGAACTGCAAAAGTGTGAGATAGCTTGCGACTCTTCAAACCTAGTAAAATATTTTTGTTCAAAACAGGAATTGAGGTGCTAAATTATTCCTGCCAGGGTGTCAGCTGAGAATGCCCTCAGAATGAGGCTCTGCCCAGAGATAGGTGGTTTTGCAAACGGGCCTCTGGAATGCCTCCAAGCTGGGGCCTAGTAGAAGGATTTGGGGAGCTGAGGGAGACTGAGATGATCTGGGTTTGAGTTCTGATGCTGCCACTTAGAATCTGTGAGAGCATGGGCAAGAGGCTTTATGTCTCTGAATCTGTTTCCCCATCTGCCAAATGAGGGGATTGGATTAGATCACCTCTAAGGCCCCTTTTCTGGTCAAAATCTATGATCCTTCAAAGTCTAAGAGAGCATACCTCCTGCTGGAGTCTGACATTGTACCAATCTGGGGGTTGGGGCACCAAGAAGGAGGGTCTCACAAGGCTGAATGTGAGTGGCTCAGAGTTTTCGGGGCAAGCACCCTGAGGAGGACCTAATCCAATGGCCCAGTGCAATGGGCAGATTGATAGCTAGTGACAAAGAATCAACAATGCTTCTAAGATAAGCATATGGTATCCCCATCGAGAAATGAAGCAGATTGAACTAATCCAAGAGAGAAGACACTTGAGGCTCCTGGATGGGTAGAGAAAACCTTTGGGGTACATGGGCCTTCTCTCAGACAGCTTCACCAAACCCAAATATTTTCCCCTCTTTTCACTGCTGTTAAATGGATTAAAAATAAATTCCAAGTGTTCCTTTCATCGGGGGAGGACAAATGGAAGGAGCTATTCTTGGGCTGCCAACCCCTGGAGAGTGCGCAGCACCTTTGCCTGCCAAGGTCTTTGCAGAAACATACACACGCACACACCACAGCCTCCCTGGAGCTGGGGCTCAGTGGGGGTAAAATGTAAACAACTATAGCAGCTGCTCAAAGTCCTGTGAAAATGTGCTGGAAGGAACGGTCTCCTGATGAGAACAGGAGCTGGCAACTCAAAGGCCTGGGGTTGGAAGACACTGCCAACTTTCCCCTTGCCCTTACCAATTCCCAAGCTTAGCATCCCCAAATCAGAGACTGTACAAGCTGCAAGGCGACCTGAGAGGATCTGGTGCAGGGGTGGGGAAGCTGCGGCATCAAGGCCGCATATGGTCCTCTAGGTCCTCAAGTGCAGCCTTTCGACTGAGTCTAAGTTTTACAGGACAAATCCTGTAGCAGAGCTGGGATTCAAGCTTCGGCCCTAGGACTCCGAGGTCAGCACCCTTTCCCTTGTACGGCACTGTTTCTGCACTCATCCATCTGGCTCACTCATCCCAAGTATCTCAAACATGACTTGGCATATGTCACTGCCTAGATCAGAAACCTCGAACACTTTCCCTTTGTCTTTGGAATCAAACCTAAGCTCCTTATTCAAGGCTCCTCCCATCTGTCGCCTCCCACCTCCAACATTATTTCCCACAACTCTCCAATGCCAGTCCTCTAATCCAATCAGACTGGTCCCCCACATGGAGAAGCAGTGTGGTATAGTGGGCAGACCCCTAAGGTTCAGGCCCCAGATGCTACACTTAATGTAGTTATTCTCACTTTCCTGAGCCTTAGTTTCCTCATGAGTAAAATGGGGACAACAATAGTCTACCTTGAAGGCTTACTATGGGGTGGAGGCAGTCCTGGGTTCTTAAACGCTATGCCAGGGGAACACAAGTTCTGGCTGGGCCTACAACACTGCAAAGGCCTCAAGGAAACACCCAGGGACTGACTACGTGCCTGTACACTGAAAGGCATTCTGCTGAAGCCCTAACATCAGGATACTTGGGAGATTTGGTAGGGGGTGGAATTGAACTTTTCCAACTCTGTACTGAAGTGGCAGAAGGGTGGTTACATGAAGAGTCAGGGGAACCATGGATAGCTATGAAATCTCAAATCCTTATGAAGTACTAAAGGATAAAGCTTCCTGGCTTCCCAAGTTAATCAGAGAAAAAAAAAGAGACACATTTCTTCATATCTTCTCTATGGCCAAAATGAGTCATCACAATTACGCAGCATTTAGCCTTATGTTAACATTGTTTGTGTGAGTGTGGCCATTGCGTCTATTGATCTCCTGGTTCTGCTGACTTCCATTAATCATGCAAGCCAGCATTTAAGTGCCTACTATGTGTCAGGCACTGTGCTAGACAAAGAATGAAACAATCCCTCATTTTACTCTGGATCAGTTCATACAAGTCTTTCCATGCTTCTCTCAATCTTCTATATTTATTTTAATGGTGCATCAATAATCCATTTACCACAATTGGCTCTACCATTACCTAACTCGTGGGCAGACAAGTGCCCTGCACCAAGATCAATTAATATATAATGAATGAAGGAGGAGGGAAAACAACGACGGGGTAGGAAAATGGAGGAGGGGAGAAGAAAAAAGGAAGGAAAGGTAGAAGAAGGGAAGGAAAGAGGAAAAATAGGAAGAAAAAGGCAAAGGGAAAAAGATGGGGAGAATAGAGAATAACACTTAGGAGAGAGGAGTAATTCTTTTTTAAAAGTCCCCACTGAAAGGAAAAAGAACGCCTCTAAGGTTTGCTTTGACTTCTTTCTTTCTTCTAAATAAACCAGTTTGCATGGAAGGAGAGATGGAGGGAGGGAGGGAGGTGGAGGGAGACAGAGAGAGGGAGGGACAGAAGGAAGGGGGAGAGAGAGAGAGAGAGAGAGAGAGAGAGAGAGAGAGAGAGAGAGAGAGAGAGA
>CM053628.1:28413191-28448040 GCA_028646595.1 Phalanger gymnotis | reverse complement strand
CAGGGTCCAGGGCCCTGCCACGTGGGCAGAGAGCTCCAGATTACTGTCAGCAGGCACTTGCTCAAGCTCTCAGAGAGTTCACACCATAGTCTGTGACTGACCCCGCCCACTGGCAAGGCAAGCTTGGTGTTTCCTCATTCTGTTTCTTGCCATTTGCGGGGGCTCATTTGGGCTGCCCCCAATCTCACCACCTGCCCCCTCCACTCCCCAAAATGTCTGAGTTAACTCAGCTATAGGCATGATGGTACCTCACAAACTGAAACTGATATTGCTAATTAAGGCACACAAGGTATGGAAAAGTGACAAGAGTATTACTCATTTTTTCAACCACAGAAGTACTATTTTATTCTCACTCACTCATAATTTAGGGTGGCATTCTTTTGACAGAAAAGGATGAATATGTACGCCACATTAACATTTTATAGTAGAGAGCTGAGAAGAAAACAAACCTTACCACCATTTGTTTTAATTTCAAGAGATTCCAATTTTACAACTGGTATCACTGTCATTTTTATTAAATTGCCATCAATGTCTCACTAATACAGATATCAGCATCGATACTGCATTCTATACTGATTAAAATTAGCCACTGGCTTTCAACCTCCATGAAAGGCAACACCAAGCCTTCGAGGTTGGTGCCAACTTCTCTTTTCTATTTACAAAATAAGGCCCACCAGAGGTCAGCAGAAAGGGGTTGGATTTGGTGTTAGGGGCCCCTGGATCAGAATCTGTCCCCTTCTACTTTGCTATCTGTTTGACTTAGGACAAATCATTTTCCTTTCTTGGGCTTTGGCCTCATCTGTTTCTTTTCTTTCTATCAAGACTGGTTCTCCCTATCTGGTCAAGGAAGTAGCTGAAATGCAGAAGTGACTAGCCCAGAAGCTTTGACTTGCTCCATTTCTGACCTAAGCCCCCACTTCTGGGGGCTCCCCATATTGATGTTAGAATCAATGTGGACATCTGATCAATCCTTTAGCCTAGTGTAGCCCAGAACTTCCAAGCTCAAGAGATCCATCAGCCTCAGCCTGACCATTAGTAAGGATTATAAACAAGGGCTATCACTTGATACCTTTCCAACTCTAAATGTTAGGAGCAGAAGCGGAGAGACTTGCCGTTTGAGAATTGTGTAGGGCTTAGAATCATGGCATGTTAGAAGTGCAGGAGATGACTCCTTCATTTTACAGACGAGGAAATTGAAGGTCAGAAAAGGGACAACGGCAGAACCAGAACCTCCAACTAATGCCACTTTCTAAGAAAATCGATTCATTTACCCTTTTCTATTGTAAAGAGTAATTCCATTAACTTAATCAGCAATACACAAAACCAAGAGATAGGATGAACAAGTCCTCACCAAAGTCACGGAAAAGTCTGTAATTCCCCAATCCAACAACAACATTCTCCTTATCTGCCAGGAACATCTGAAACTGGGTTTTGCCTTGTTTGAGGACACCCCTTAAACCACATCTTGTACTACTGAATTAGTCGCGTTTTAAAAATCAGTCAACAACAGATAAAGCATGATCTTGGATCCTTTATCCTTAGTAGTTAACTGTGTAAGAGAGGGGATATGGATTTGCTCTAGAAAATAATCAGCAAAAGCCAGCTTATGCTTTTTCCTGGCTATGCCGATACCCATTATGTGACTACAGATTGCTCTAAAAGAATTAATATGAAGAGAAATCAAACATATGCCAATATTTTCTTGGTCTTTTAATAGGACCATCTTATTCTATGAAATATTCTAAAAATCTATCCACGAATACCTTTAATCACATTACCCGAAGCATAGGTACTTCCTCGAGTCTATCTGCCTTCTCTGACTTCTTAGGTGCCCACTGCCACATCTTTCTGACACATATGGCACTGAGAGGCAA
Organism: Phalanger gymnotis; assembly: GCA_028646595.1. Taxonomy (NCBI): domain Eukaryota; kingdom Metazoa; phylum Chordata; class Mammalia; order Diprotodontia; family Phalangeridae; genus Phalanger; species Phalanger gymnotis. The sequence goes on along the minus strand of CM053628.1, from coordinate 28,446,166 downwards.
AATAATTCCAATGTAGTAATCCTACTACCGTCACCAATAACCACCAGAAAAAATGTGGGCGTATCTGTTTCAATTCATGTCTGTCTGGTGCCCTTCTAGTTTCTTCTCTCAGGATATGCTCTCAGGATAAATGACTTCGCTGAATCTCTCATCAAGTTCTCTGCAGTTCCATTTCCCCCCAATTACTTGTCCGTGTTCTGCGAAATATTGCTCAGAATCCTGTCATCCTCCTCTGTAATGTTTTGCAAATGAACTTGTACTCTAAATCTGTGTTGCCATTGGCTGTCATGTCCGTTTCACTTGGCCAGGAGAGTATTTACTGGCTGACAGTTTCTGGATTCCTTTGGTCTTCTGATGCTGGTGACATGCAGGAATGATTAAATTTCTCTGAGACACAGCGATCAGGTAACTCACTTAATTTCTGTCTATGCACCATTTTTGGAGTCATTAACCTTTTTAAAGACGCTTGATCAGAACTACTATGATCACTCGCAATGTTGTCTTCCCACTCTTACTCTTTCCTCTAATGTGGTATAGCTAGGTCCAATTAGAGCAAATAATAAAACCTCTAAAAGTGGTCACATGCATTTGAGTTTTTAATATTCAAGCTAAAATTACATAAATATGATAATTGGCTCCAGGTGCATGGAAATAGGCAATATAAACTCAAATACTACGACAAGTTCAGGGGATTCTTCATTTACACTAATCAAGACCTGGTTCTTTTTATTTTGACCTGTATTCTATTCACTCAATGACTTGGAGTATCCAGACAGCTGATTCTGAAATCACTAACACATATATGAGTGGTTTTTCTAATTCCTTAAGATACAGTCAGTTTCATTTGCTATGATATTGTTTGGCTCATGCCACATTCAGTGTCTTCTGCAAACATTCACTGCTTACAAGCATGAGACTTCTAAGTCACCTGAGGCCTGCCAACCCTTTCATTTCTTGATCCTCGACTGAATTTCCCTAGGTAGCTTTGACTTTCTTCCCTGTGCATACAGTCACACTGAAATCCTCAGTTAGAGAGGTGCATGCTGATTTGGTTTGGAAGATCTTGAAACACTCTTTGTAAAATTTCTCTACGAGAGATGTTGACATATAAATGAAAATTATCTTCGCTGAGATTGCTTATGTTTGCTGTCACCACATCAGGGTGGGATGACCGAGGGTGCCATGCAATGCTTCTTCTTGTCTGTGGACACAGAAGAAAATGATCTCCAACAATGCGTTTATTTATGAGCCATCCTCCATCTTCCTTTTGTCTTATTATCCAATTAGAGCAAAAAAAAATGTCACTATAGGCATGCTTCAGTTCCTTCTAGGTCAGCAACTCATTGGTCTTGGACAAAGATCACATGTGAGTACCTATAGTTAAATTAACATTAGGAGGTGCTCAAATATCTGTGCCCCTTTGCCCACCATCAATGTCAAGGTAGAAATCACACTCCTCAGTCCTGTTCCTCCTCTAGCCTCCTCTATTTCTGTCAAAAGTGCATCCTTCCAGTCACCAATGTTCACAATGCCTAAGTCAATCATGGACTGTTCTCTCTCTCACATCCCTTAGATTCAACCTGATGATGCCAACTCTTACCAGTTCCATCTCTATATATTTTGCATCCAACCCTTCTATTAACAAACCCTCTACTCTAGATCCAACCTTTATTAGTTCATGCCTAGGTTACTGCAGTGGATTCCAAACTGGGCCCTCTGTTTTCAGTCACTTCCCTTTCCAATCCTTCCTCAGTATACCTTTCAAATGGATATTCCCAAAGCATTGAACTGACCATGCTACTCACCTTCTCAAAAACCTTCGATTGCTTACTGTTGTCTCTAGGATAACACAAGAAACTCCTCAGCTTGCCATGTAAAGCCCCCCATAGTTCGGTTCCCAACTACCCACCCAATCTGATTTCCCACTGCTTCTCTCCCTTTTTCTAACTTCCTGCTTCAAATTGTCCTGATACTTATTCCAGGTGTGCCACACTCCATCTCCCATCTCTAGGATTTTGCACACATAGCACATTCTCTTCTCACTTCTACCCTTTTAGAATTCAGAGCACAACTAGGGTGCTACCTCCCAGACAGGGGATTTTTTCCTCCCTTGATAGCTTGAAGCTGCTAATGTTCTCTTCCTCTTGAAATTAATTTGCATGACTTTGTATTTCTAGAGGGGAAGGGTCTCATTTGTGATTTCTTTGACGTAGGACATTCTCAGTATAGAAACTCTCTCCACTAATACATATCAGCGGCTCCTCTGTAACTTACAATCCTAGAATAGTGTCTTAAGCACTCAGAGGTTAAATGGTCTGCAGTCACAAGGGTGGACAGGATGGGCATATATTTCAGTGCTTGGCTATAAACCCAGGTCTTCCCAGCCCCAAGGTAAGCTTCCCTGACCTTGGCAAGACCTCAAATAACTTTGTATACAGTGTGCTCTGTTATTGCTCAGTCGATCGGGCACATCTGACTCTTTATGACCCCGTGGATCAACTGTCCTTGGGCCTTTCTTGGCAAAGACACTGGGCTAGTTTGCCATTTCCTTCTGCAGTGGATCCTCTCTTCAAGCAATCAGAGGGTAAATGACATGCTCAGGGTCACACAGCCAGGAAGTATTTGAGGCTGGATTTGAATTCGGGTCTTCCTGACTCCAGGCCCAGCGCTCTAGCCACTGAGCCACCAGCTGTGCTCTGTACACCCTTATTTTGTGAACACATGGCATTTTCTCACCCACCTTCAGTAGAATTAAAGCTCCTTGAGGGGAGCAGCTGCCTTGCTTTTGTCTTTGTGTCCCTAACACCAAGCATAGTGACGGGCACATAGAAAATATCCAAGTAATGTTTAAGTTGAAGGAACACTACAATTAAAATGACTCCCAGGACCGTAATTAAGAAGAAACAGGTAAGAAGAACCCTTGCATGGCAATCTCTGCCTGCCGCAATCACAAATTATCTCCCCCTCCCATCTCCTCTCAGGAGTACCTCTCTGAACTTTCTGTCCATTTCTACCATATCAAAGAATTCACATCTTGTTGAAGAACAGGAGAAAGAAGGGGCTTAACTGAACTCCTCTTGGGTCACGCCTGGATATACTTTCTATATTAAGTGACAATTCTCTGAGGGTCTTATCTTTCTTACTGGACAGTTAGCCCTTGGAGGTCACGGATTCTGTCGTGGTCACTTTTACATGGTTCACGGTACTAAACAGTGCCACAGGTACTCAATAAATGTTTGTTGTATTACTGGGGGAAAAAATTACACTACATGTTACAAACACCTTTTCTTTTAAATTCGATCAAACTCCCTACCAAGAAAAAAAAGTAATAATAAACAACTACATTGTTTATGTGTGTATCTATGTGTATGTGTGTATATACACACATAAATACATATACAGATATATGTGTATATATCTGTATATGTATATATATATATACATACATGATTTGGCTTTTTTGTCACTGTATAATGTTGCCTCCTTGTGTACATGCCAAATTCATGAAGATAGAAATATCATCTAAATTCATCTTTCACATAACCCCCCTCTTCTAGCAGTGCTCTATGTAGAATAAGTACTTAATAAATGGTGAATGAATGAATGAGGTCCTCTCATCCCCTAACATGAGAAAAAAAGTTCTTCAAGCAAAAGCCACGTAGATTGGAAAGAACACTGTCCTAAGAGGCTGGAAACTTGGGCTCTACTCCTGGCACTGACCAGCTATGAGACTCTGAGCAAGGCCCTACCCTCACTCTGAACTTCCATTTCCTCTTCTGTGGAAAGAAGGACTGTGGGCTCTAAAGTCTCCACCAGCTTTCAAGTCATGTGATCTGCCCACAGCCACCTAATCACTTGAGAGACATTAGGGAAATCACGAGTGCTGAGTGCGGGGCAGGCGGGGTGTGGGGGAGAATAATTTTAAATCTCCTGTGAGACCTTCTCACTTGGAAAAATCTTCATATTTAGGGCCAATAAATTTCAAAAGCTTCTCCAATATCATTCAGAGAAAATGTTGGCATTACCCCTAGCAATTTTTCCCTTGGCGAGAAAAAGACATTCAATTCTTTTTTCAGATTGTGAAATCATAAATTTCTGAAGGGTTTCACCTGCCATTCATTTGAAAAAAAATAATTAGTTAAGAATGAAAATTCTTTTTTTCCTTGATCAAGCTCCAACAGTTTCTGGATGGATTCTCGGTAATAAAAATAATAGCTTTTATTTACATAGCACTCCATAGCTCTAACGGGCTTTCACCACCAGTAAGGCATTTAATCCTCAGTAAGCCAGGAAAAGAAGGATGGCAGGTTGTGTATACGCCCATCTTTGAGAGGAAGAAAATAAAGCTTCCAAAAGCAGCTCGATCCAAAGTCACAAAATTAGAAAGGACAAAGGGTCCCATCCGAGCTCAGTGCTCCACTCCCAGTAGGGCCACTGAGGCACTGAGTAACCTTGGGTAAATCATTCCACCTCTATGAAAGTCCATTTCCTCATCTCATAGAAACAGCAATCGTTGAGTTGAAAGGGACCTGGAAGGGCATCTTGCCCTACTGCTCAGCAGTACCCATTCTATCAATCCCACAATCATCAATAACCCTGCTCTGGGCCAGGTACCAGGGAAATAAAGACAGAGGAGAAATGGCCCCTGCCCTTGAGTTCCTTAGTCTATTGTGGGAAACACCATGTACGCCCAGGGGCTAAGTAAAAATGTAGTCCAAGTAAATTTGTGTTTGTCCAGATTCTGCCAGTGATGGAACCCACTACCTTCTGAGGCAGTCCTTTATAGCTCTGAGAGGTAGAAAGTCTTTTCCTGACATCATGCCAAAATCGGCCTCTTTATAATTGAGAGTCATAAGACCATAGATTCAGAGTCAGAAGGGACCTTAGGGGTCATCTAGTCCAACATCCTCATTTTACAGATGAGGAAACTAAGCCCAAAGAACTTAAGCGATTGCCCAAAGTCACAGAAGTAGGAATGAGAGTTGGAAATTGAATTTGGGTCCTCCAACTCCAGAACCAGCATTCTTTCCATGAAACCACATTGTTCATCGGTTCTAATTCTGTTCTGTAGGGCCAAATAGAATATGACAAGTCACACAAGTACCTTGGCTCCTGCTAAGTCATTTCTTCTCCAAGCCCCAAATCCCGAGTTCCTCCCATTGATCCTCTTATGGCCCCTCCCTGAGCCTATCACCCATCCTTCCAGGGTAAAGGCCTTCCAAGAAGGCGTCACCATGAATCAAGCTTGTAAAATGGGAATACTTGGATTTCAGCCATCGCCTGCCAAATGAAGGTTATGAGGACCTAACATGTGGGGTAAGTTCAAGCTCTCATGTTTTGTGGCACATTGATGGGCTACATTCAGTCTCCTACAAATAGGATACCAAGCCATTCATTCAGCAGGCATTTGGACACCGAGTCACTATACCCAGTGCTACTGACCTCCGCACTTCATCATACCTCCTTGTAGTGATCACTGGTCCATTATCGGGTGGGTCAGGGCAGGGCAGAAAGGCCGATATCCAACTAGTACTCACCTGCACCCCACTACCTAAAGAAAAGATTAGGTTTGGCAGGTGCTGTCATTATTAGCCGCTGTCATTTGAGACCACAAAGTCTGAAGATTTACAAGGTCTCTGCCCAAAGAGTGACCTCATTACAGATTGCTGCTGCCAAATGATTTGCCCCTACAGTGAGCCTGAGCCTCCACTGCTATGCCATGTCAGATGTCAAATAAATATTCCTAAGGCTGAGATCAAACCAAGCCAGTGTCCTACTCAAAAATCTGTGTACGTTCTTTTCTACCTCTAGGATAAACTAACTACCAATCCCTCAGCTTGGCATTAAAAGCCCTCCCAAATTAACACAAATTATCATTCAATATAAAAGGATAAAAACAGAACTTTACCCAAAAACATGAGAATGAAATAATAAACAATATTTTTTTAACAACTACGGAATACCTAGTAAGATACAACATAGTGGTTAGAACTATTTATCAGAATCTCATTATCTTTCATAGATCGACAAGTGACAAATCTCTAGACCACAAATACAGACTCCAAAACAGCAAGGGAGAATGAACCAATGAACAATTTCAGAAGCAGAATATTATCAGCAAACGGATGCCCACAATTGTCTGGTTCTGAATAGACATCACTATACCAAACATCTATAAGTACCAAAGTATATGAAATCAAAACATTTCAAAATACAGAGACATAGGAGAGGGCAACAAAATCATGTAGGAACTGAACAGGGAACATATTGCTATCATCCTGTCTGCTATTGCAGCCACCAAAAGATCGGAGTCTCAGAAAAAGAACCTTAGACACCATCCATGCCAGGAGTTCTTAACCTGTAGTGTGTAAACTTTTTTCTAAAAAAACATTTTGATAGCTATTTTGAAATAATTGGTTTCTTTAACTATCCTATGTATTTTATGTATTTAAAACATTATTCCGGGGTGGGGGGGGGAAGCGCATAGGCTTCACCAGACTATCAGAGGCATCCGTGACACAAAAAAGGTCACGTGGCCCCGATCTAGTCCAACCACCTCGTATTATATATAAGAAACGGGATGGAAAGAGACTTGCTCCTGGACACAGAGGTAGTATGGCTCATAGGAATTTGAACTGAGATCTTCAAGATGCTTTCAGTGAACCTGCCAAAGACAAGTTTATATCTCAAAACTCTTACTCATTTTTAAAAAGTCAGGTTTTTATGTATCAGATATTAAAGATATTAGAACATTAAAGATAAAAATAGTGGCACAGTAACTTGTCCCTGAACCATTTCTATCTGAACACCAATGAAAAATGAAGAATAAGCCAAGATGACTTTAATATCATATTTTAAGGTGTATAAAGTGTTTGGTATAGTATCGCATTTGATCCTCAAAACCACCTTGTGAGTTAGATGGAATTATTATCCCCATATGACAGTTGAAGAAACTGAGGTTCCGAGAGATTACCATCACTTGCCCAGGGTGTCTCAGGTAGGATTTGAACCTTGATCTTCCTGACTCCAAAGGTAGGATTCTATCCGCCATGCTATGCTGCCTATTCTAAGACTCTGCACACAGTAGGTGAAAGTAACCATGCATGTTCATGAGCAAAAGCTTTCAGGACACAGCTTTCTCTATACTAGAGTTTTGGGAAATGTCTCTCAAAGCTGATTTTTAACTGTCTATTGAGTTGAATCATTTTCCAAATCATGAAAGTCCATCCCAGATTCTTTATTGTGTCCTCTGGCATGAGCACGCATGCAAATGCACACACACAGAATGGTTCCCAGTTGATGGAGAATCAACAGGACTGGCTCCCATTAGCACTAGCCCTGGATTCACTGGTAATTTAAATTTTAAGGTAATTGCATCTATTTAATACCCACTGAACACTAAAGCTAGGAAGAGACTTAGAGAGTAGCTATTCCTATCCCTTTAATTTTCCAGATGGGCAAACTGAGGCCCAGGAGAAGGGAACAGACTTGGCCACCCAGCAAGTGAGAGAGAACCCAGGTCTCCCAAATTCCAGACTGATATCCTTTTCCTTCACCAATGCTACAGCATTGCTATGGCCAAGCAGCCTCAGGACTTCAATGAACATCCCAGGGCAGTCAGGCTTGGTGTCTTGTGATCCTACAGGCCAGCTATCTGGGCGGTAATATCTTCCTATGATTCCCAGATTCACCAAGGTGGCTGGATTGGTGTCTGAGGTTCTTCAAGCTGAAGATGTTACATGAGTTGTTTGGGGCTGTAAAAGGGCTCAATACCAGGCTACCATCCTAGGAGGCTGCATCTTCACAGGTTTTTTCTGGTGCACATGGAATGTGCAGGAAAGCCCACCAAAGCTTTTGTAGCGATCCCTTGTGGCCAGCTGTCTTTGAGGGCCAGAATGTTCCTGCCCAAGCTTCAGTCAGAATAGCAGGTTCTGTTCTATAGAGGACTGGGTTGGTGAAGCCCTGTGAAAGAGTCAGAATGTAGCCAAAGGGGCTGAACTCTATGAGAGGATCTCTTCCTTCCAATCTAGATTCAATGAGAGGATCTCGATTCTATGAGTCAATCCAGTCCAAGGGTGATGATGTGAGCTCCTTGAGGGCAGGGATTGTTACATTTCTGTCTCTGGATCCCATCTTGTACTCAGGTGCGTGGTAAACATGTTTGCTCATTTGACTGCACATTGGGATGCATAAGAGGTAGCTCAGGTCTTCCCACTGCAAACATAACTAACATGGACGATCCAAGGTCTTTCATTAGTTTTCCACTCTCCAGTGGTTGAAGGATGAAAGTCTTCAAATAGCCTTTTTGAAATATCCTGGGCTCCATGAAGCCTATATTTCTACCATGATAAAGACATACGAAGAACTCAACAGGATTTTGGTAAAATTCACTTTAAAAATATTAACATCAAAGAGTCAGGAGGGAAATTTCAAAGCACAAGTTAGGAGAAAGACCAAGACCGATTTGGTTGTTTTAAATGAACTAATAAACCAGTTCAATATCCATTCGTTAGAAGGAGCTATTAAAATATACCCAAGTTTGATGATACCACAAGGACCTACTATAAAACTTACGTATAGGCAAGACTCTCTGCTTTATAATAATGGGAACTTTAGGTGGAAGGAGCATTAGGGGCCACTATATCTTCAACAAGTAAGCAGTAAATTTCTACTTGAATACCTTAAGTGACAGAAAATTCACTACCTCTGGAGTCCATCACATTCTTAGCTAAACTTGTTACCCAGATCTTCCTTACATTAACCTGAAATTTGTCTCCATTTGTCCCTGCTCTCTTCTCTGAGGACAGGGAGGGCAAATCTAATCTCTCTTCCACACTTAAAAGCCTTCAGACAATTGAAGATAATGATCATGTCCCCCTACTCTTCTCTCCCACCCCGCCTTCAAGTCTTCTCTTCTCTAGGCTTATGGTGAGAGATTCAGAGGTAGAGATATGCTAAGGATAAAATAAGGGAGCCAGACTTGATGGCCCTCTCAAGTGACTTTCAGCTTTAAAGTAATACTTCTACTGTTTTATAATGAATCTGAAATTTCCACTGTCATCTGAGTGAAATTCCACCAAAGGGTCTATGAAACGGTATGTGTTTCTGTTTTCTGAAGTCTCTTAGTTTCAGGCACTATTCCAAAGAGAAGTCAAAACCCATTTGTGAATGTTATCACTTAACAGAAGAGAGAGATCTAATCTCAACAAAATACTTTAAAGTGTAATTATTTCACCCCCAAGTGGGACACATGATACTCCAAAATTCAGAAGATTTGAGGATATCACATCTACATGCTCCAGCCAGTGTACTGGAAATTTGGGCATGAAGAAAATTCCATCAGTCAGGTTAGATAGAAGAGCCTTCCCAAGGAAGATGACAGTAAAGGGCCTCCCAGGTCAAACCGCTGGTCCCTGGAATACCAGATCCAAAGGGTGAGACAGAGATGTGGGAGCAGCACGGAGAGCTGCAGCTCCTGAGCTAGGGAGTCAGCTTGGAGCCTGTCATGGAGAACCCACTACAATGAGAAACAGTAGGAGTTAGCAAAATGACAATCTGTTCCACAAGCAACTTTCCCTCCCACAACAGAGGGGTATTACTTGTAGAAACCTTTGAATGACAGTGGGAAATTGGCCATGCCAAGGTTATGGAAATGAACAATACTGGCATGGCAAGGGGTAGGAGGGATTGGCATGGTAGGCAAGCAGTTCCCAATGGCATAGTGCAGTTCAAAGTCTAACAACTTGGCTAAAGAAAGTCATTCCTGGGTATCTCGAGAGGGCATTGAGATGTGAGATTACCAATAACTCAAGTCCAGAAACTCACAAATTGGTGGTGATACCTTCATATTAGTTAATTGGCCCACTATTCAAATGGCTATGCCTTCTTTTCTATTACTTTTTTCATTATTGACCAACATTGGTACTTCAGACTCTATGAAATTCAGATAAACATCAATGGCTTTGTTATTCTTTTTTTTTTGGGGGGGGGGGAGATGACCAGATCTGTTGTTTCTTCCCTTTTATGGAACTTGCAGAGAGTTCCTTCTTCCAACTTAAGCAGATTGGTACTTGCCCTAATATTTCTAGCTTCAGAGAATGTTTAGGGGACACTGAGATTAAGTGACATGCCCAGTGGCTGAGCCAATATATGGTAGAGGAGAGACGTGAACCTCATCCTTATGGCTCCAAGGCTGGCCCTCTGTCTATGCTAATGGCTGCCTCTGATATTACCACAAGTTTGCCTTGTCTGCTGCTTATAATGATGCCTGGTAGCCAGGAGGTAATGAATAAATGCTTACTGAAATGAATTACACTTTACAAGGTGTGGCCAACCAAGTATATATTGAGTGTCTACTATATGTCAGGCACTGTGATATAATTATAGAGTCTCTGCCCTCATGGAGGTTATAGTCTAGCAGGGAGAGATAAGATACGGACATAATTAACTCGAAATCCAGAGAGGAGAATTGGCACGGAAGAGAAGTAACTAAGGGGTAAGAAAGAATCCAGGAGGGGCAGCTAAGGTGGCACAGTGAGTAGAGCACCAGCCCTGGAGTCAGGAGGACCTGAGTTCAAACCCGGCCTCAAACACTTGACACACACTTACTAGCTGTGTGACCTTGGGCAAGTCACTTAACCTCAATTGCCCTGCCAAAAAAAAGCAAAAAGAAAGAATCCAGGAAGTGGAGAAGAGCCCTGTAGGCCCAATGCAAAGTACAGGAGTACTATTGGCAATTAACCCCAGCACAAAAACCACTGGTACAAAAGCAGAAGCCCTGAGGTACAAGCAGAGGTGCCAATCAGATGGCAAATTAGCTCATCTGATACTCAACTTCCTCTTTTAAAAATGGGATTAATAATATCTATTGTGAGATAAGGGCTCCAAGGACCTAAGAGAACCACCAAAATGTGAATGTTTTGTTGTTGTTCAGTCATTTCAGTTGTGTCCGACTCTTTGTGACCTCATTGGGGGTTTTCTTGGCAAAGATCCTGGAGTAGTTTGTCATTTCTTTCTCCAGTTCATTTTACAGACGAAGAAACTGAAGCAAATGGGGTAAGTGACTTGCCCACGGTCACACAGCTACTAAGTGTCTGAGGCCAAATTTGAGTTCAGGTCTTCCTGACTCCAGGGCCTGTGATCTATCCACTGCACCACCTAGTTGTCCACAAAATAACTACTGGGTGACATTGAGGGCATAACAATATAGTGTAGGCAATACATGGAGCTTAAATGTTGACTTAAGAGGCAAGGTGCTGACCAAGTCAGGACTGTCTTCAGTGATCTATGTGGAGCAGTGTACAGGAAGGCACTGTGGAACAGGGGAAAGAAAACTAGAATTGCAATTCAAGGACCTGAATTCAAATCCAAGGTCTTACATTTTCTACTTTTGTGATCTTGAGTTTCAGTTTCCCCACGTTTAAATGAAGGGGCTTTGACTATACTACTTGTCTCTGACACGAGTGTGGCCAGACTCAGTTCCCTTATCTGCCAAGATGGGTACACAGATAACAGTAATGTGCAATAGTACATGGCACGTACATTTAGAGAGGAGTCATCTGAAGAGGCAAGTCATTAAGACTGAGGGCGAGAGTTTCCCAAAGAGCCGGCTTCTTTGGCAATATACCCCACCCCTTTTCTAGCATGTGGAAACTTCCTCAGCTTGTGGTTCAGACCCCGATGAAATGAATGAACTTCTCTTTGGATGTGGGGGCTCTTACTCTATCTGGTGCTCTTTTTAGCTCATGGTTGGAGAACTAATGGGAGAGCTGGGCACCTTTCACGTGGCCACCTTACCCAAAAGTCCCCTTGACAGGCCTACCTATCAAGCCTTCCAACAAAGCCTAGGGCACCACATGGTGGGGTAGGGAGCCCAAAGTGAGGAACACTTTAAAACGTGCATAGTTCTGATGGCAGAAAATTCCCCTCTCCATTGCCCGAGGTATTAGTTCGGGGAGAAGGCAGTCCCATGTGTTCAGGAGGATATGATTTCCAAGTGCAAAGAGATGGCATTCTCAGGCTTTATCAAGCAAACAGGCATAAGCATTAAAGAGCTCAAAAAGGCCCTAAGAGACCATTATTCTAGTCCCTCACCCCTAAATACTACCACACTCCATTCTCCAGAGGCAGAAAGTGAGACCCAGAAAAAAGTGGTGACTGTCCTAAGGTCACACAGTGAGTTCAGAGAAGAGGCAAGACTAGATTCCAGGACTCCTATTCTTTCCCTCCAAATTCTCTCTAGTGGCCATCTGGGACTCCAATCTTAGAATCCCCCAGGCTAAGTGACCTCACTCAATTCCTTCTCTAACATGACTGGGTCCTGTAGATAGAACTGCAAGACAGGCCACAGGGATTCTGCCAAGCCAGAATGGTACCCGCAGAGGCAGGCCCAGTGAGACCCGAAGGTCACCAGCCACAAATGGTTCAGCTATAGCCGCTTTGCTATTGGAGAGGGCACGTTGTACACTGCAGTCCACATTTAGCTGGCTCCCTGTCATGCGATGGTGATTATTTCAGTTTGCCAGTGAGAAATAGAGAGAGCAGTCCCCATAGTGAAATACAGGTTCTTTGGATTAGAAAGAACTGCTCCCAGGAATAGAAAGAGAATAATACAACTGAACTCAAAAATGGCACCACAGAAAACAAAAAATATATCAGGTGAAAGCTTCCAGGAAACAGCAAAGTGTACTTTTCAAGGCAAAATGTGTAGTATGCAGTGTCACAAGGGCTGACATATAGAGAGACTGTGCTACTTCTCCATAACTTGAAGAAAGGCAGATTGGATTGCTGTCAAAAGCATAACCAAATCAAGGAACTATTGCAAGAGAGAGGTTGTGACAGCCGTGTTTGAACAAAGAGAGGAAAGAATGGAAATGCTGATCGCTGGCACATAGTGCTGCTGTAAGGGCTGCAAAGTGCTTCACATATATCATCTCCTTGGATACTCACAACATTGGGGGGGAGGGTAGAGAACTCTTCTTAGCCCCATTTTGCAACTGAAGAAATGGAAGATCAGAAAGATTAGCTGATTTGCCTAGGATCATGTCTAGTAAGTGTCAGAGTGGGGGTTCTCCAGATAACAAGTCCTAGAGAAGAAAGAGGTCTGAATTTAAAAGCAGGAGACCTGTGCTTGAGTCCTCTGGACCTGCCACTCTCTAAACCTCAGTTCATTTACCCATGAATAATGATACTCAGCCTATCTTATGATCTAGTTGGGATGTGGAATTGGGAATGTATGTGTGTACACACACACACACACACACACACACACACACACACACACACACACATATATATATAATAAGAGAGAGAAAATAATTGGCAAAGCTTAAGGCAGTAAAGAAATTTCAACTAGTTCTATGCCAGTGCCTCATCGTGGCATGGGGTGGAGCCTGGGATTTGGAAGGCAATGCCAACAGAGCACAAGCCATGGAGAGGTCTACTTATCTGATGAGGTTTTGAATATGGTGCTGGCAACACGCTAAGTCTGCTGTCCCAGGACCAGCCTAGCTGAGTATGTACAGGCTCATCGCCAGTATGCTGGTCATTTGGCCATGGTGGCCCGGGAAACAAAGTCATTTACAAAATGGCACTCAGTCCTGTACAGGCCCCTTCTGCTTCACTAACAGTATCTAGCATAGACAAAATGCTTAACATGTTTCCATTTAATCCTCAGAACAACACTGAAAGGTTGGCGTTATTACTACCCACATTTTACTTGAGGACAAAGGTCACGAAGTGGTAACTTACAATCAGAAGCTACTAAGTGTTTAAGGCAGGATTTGAACTCAGTCCTCCTAATCAATATAACAGTGACAGAGTGATGGAAAGAGTCTGAAGAATCATGCAGGTTTTAGACAAACTGTAAAAATTAAGTTAGTTGTTGGTAATTTAAATGTGAGCTCTTTATCCAACGACTACTACTTAAGGGAATGAATCTCATCCACCTTGACTTATAATGAAAAGCACAAGACAAAAAGAGTTGGCAGCTAAATGGAAGGATTGTTCATGAGTACTCATTGGAGAGACAAATAAAAGAACTGAGAATGGTGACCATACACTGGATCCACACGCTTAAATCTTGCCTAGATGTTAATGCCTATTGCAGAGGAGAAAGAAGGTAAGAAATCTAAGGAAGAACTCAAGCTATTCATTTAAATTATATCGATATATGCTTTACTACTCAATTATTTCGATGCAATGCTGAGCATAAGGAAGGATGATAAAATTGTAGGAAAATATGGCTCAGGAGTGAGAAATATAAGAGGCTAAGTCTTATAAACCACATAAAAGACACATTACTAAGTATCAGGAGTGTTTTCTTCAAGATGATAATAAGGAAATGTTTGATGTGGTAAGGCCCAAATAACCTTTTTTATTAAAGTGTTTTTTATTTTAAAAAGTTTTCATATGTTAACTGCTAAGAGATGTGGAAAATGTCTGCCCAGACAGATCATTTACTTGTCAGAAAAAAGACCAAAATTAATATGGAATCAGAAGAAAAATAAAAGTGAAAAAAAAATCATGCCATGCGATTAAAACAACTGTTGGAAAAACCTATTAATTCGCATCAAAAAGGAGGGGAAATGGTTAAAAGAATAGGCAATGGTGCCAACTGTCACCATATCTTTCAGAAATTTAACTGTTACAAATCAAATGAGGAGACCAAAAAAGCCTAGAAACTATGATAACCGAACAAACACTCAGCTCCTTGCCAAAGGAAATGAAATGGTGGCCAAAGTCAATACCAATCTAGAACGTAAATTTGATTGTAATATCTGTAAACGTTTTGTGTACCTCCAGTAAAACATCAGCATCTTGAGGGCAGCGACTCTTTAAGTCATGTGTCTGTATTCCCAACATGTAGCATGGTCACCAGCACAAAGTAGGTATTTAATACATAGTTGTTGATTGAAGAGGGACAATTATGAAGTTTTTTTATAACACAGTAGGAAATGGCAGAGATATGAACCAAATTTGCAGAAAACTTGGCAAGATGCCCAATTAAGCCAGATCATTCTGAGAGTATTTAAAAATGAAACTGGAAGTTCAATAGTTGAAAATGCTAATAATCTTTTGAGATGATAATAACAAACCATTCTTTGTATCAGTCTTTCACAAATGATGTTCTGAATCAAATAACCTTTCAGTCATACAACTAATTAAAAGGTGCAAGAATACAAGAACCTACCAGGCTTATCATATGTTGACTAAAAAAAGGATTTGATTCATTAGGGCAAAATGGCACCTTAATGGCTCTCCTCCAACAAGGTATCCCCCATGTCTCACATGTTAACATTTTTCAAGATTTCCTGGACACTACACCAAGGACAATTTTATTAAATGATCCTCTGATGACAAAGCTCAAATGGGACCTAAGAGAGGGAGATGCAAAGTACCAAAAGATATCAACCACTATCATATGAGGTTGTTGGGGATAGAGTCCAAATGGAAAAGGGATTGCCAGATGATGCTATTTGCAGAAGAAATTCCTTTTTGATGAATACAGCAAGGCCTAAAACACTGCAGAGCCTTTAAAATCCAATTCATAAGCATGGGAAAAGTCAGTCTGAATACTGACACCAAAAGAAAATCAAGTAAACAAAGTACCTACTCTGTCCAGACTCTGATATACAGTTGGACGGACATTCTTTCAATACATTTATCTTGGAGACATGCTGAAGATTGGCCACAAATTGAATTAACAATTTAATGGGAGAAGGAGAGTAGGCAGGATTGCATCTGAGTAGTCGCAGTGACTTCAAGGACCCCAAGTTTCTCCCTGAAACAAAACCCCATCTTGTAAAAGGCTATATTCTTCCAGCGTATTCTTCTAAGACTGAGAAGCATGGATTAAAATCATAGGTCATGCAAAGGCCGGTGGAGGCGTGGGCATGAATCAGCTTCTGCTTATTACAAGTAAAAGATAGCTCGGGAGAAGCCACACAAAAGATATTATCAGAGAAGCGCGTGATTAGACAAGAAAGTGGGCTAGTCACGTAGAGAGGGCAAGAGGTATACACAGGAGAGCCTGTGAACTCCAATGATTTCCACAGAATGCCAAGAGACATAGAGGAAGTCTCCCACTGTGTTAAATGCACACATTCCCCTTCCCCCCACTCATGAAGGACCCGCCAGAAGACATGCACGAGAATCACTCGGTTTAAGAACAGTCTTGGATGATACTCATCAGTGGAACTACATCCCCATCCCCACCTGGATCTTCAGTTTGTATTTGGTAGCTTTCAAATACATTTCTGAGAAATGTTCCATATTACAACTATATGTGTTTATGTCTCATCCTCTTATCAGACTATAAGCTCCACATGGCCAGGGACCATATCTGACTTAAATTGGATATTTCCTCCAGGACCTAGGACAGAGCTCTGCACACAGTAGATGCTTAATAAATATTTGCTGAGTGAACGGATGGATGATTCTGAGGTACCTTAAACTCGGGTTCTGAATGGATGCTTGGTTAATCGTTGAAAGTGACTCGGAGTAAAGTGATATCAGTTGTTAATGAGCAATGACAGAAGCTTAGAAAATGATTGATTTTATGGGTCAGTGGGGAATTGTGTGAGATCATCTGGGATCCATTAAGGAATGGAATTTCTCAACATCTTTCCTCTCTGCCTAACTCCTGTTAATCCGTCCTTTTCCAGAAAGGGGTTTCAAGATCCAAAGACAATTAAGTTCCAGAAACCAAGGAGGGGATAAAAGGGACACAAGGGAAGGCAAGGGGTGGGAGGAAGAATTGTGTGGAAAAGAGGACAGAAAAACAAGTTGGGTGGTTGTGCCTGTATCTCTTCACCTGCTCATTTCCAGTTCATGCTTTAAATTCCAATTCAAACATTGCCCTCGCTCTTTGAAGCCTTCTCCAGTCCTCTCAGATCCCATACAGCATTGCATTTGCCCTCCTCTATCACACCTATCATGTACTACTGTGTATTAGTTAAAAGTGCCTGGCATCTTCTCCTAAATATGCCCCCAGTGAGGATAGGGACAGTCTTAGCTCAACTTGGCCTCTCCTCTAGTACCCGGCACCATGTATGCTTAACAGCAGAGATGTCATAAATTACATCTGTCAGATCTGGGCTTGACCCCATACTGCCATGTGCTCCTTCATGCTAAAGTAATCAAACAAACAGGAACATGGACTAAACAGTCTCACAGGCATCAGTGGAACAGGCAATAAACAAAATCCTGTTGCAGTCCATAGCACAGAAACAATTTTGAAATACTGGTTCTGTCGAAAAGCTTCGGCCCCTTAGTGTCAGGTGGGAACCGAACATTTATATATCCCAACTTTAAAAAATAAACAATTAACTTTTTACTTTCCTGTTATAGTTTGCTTTAATGCTTACAAGTCATTAAAAATTTTTCCTTGTCTCTGTCATCAGGAAACACAGTTCTGTTGCAATGCCCTCAGCAATGTATGAGCTTGGACAGGATTTTCGACGGGAGTCACCCAGAGCATTTCTTTATTTTTATTTCATTTTCAGAATATAACTTTTCTTGTTCATGCTGTCATTGGCAAAGCCTCTCTCTCTCTTGACCAGGATAGGATGCTATAAAACTACAGTCCCAATCCATGAGAAGAGGAGTAATGTGGCTTGTGTTCGAGTCCTGCCTCTGACACTGAATGTGTGACAAAGCCTTCACCCACTTCTAGAATGGCACTGGGAGGGTGGTGGAAGATGGAGCAGAGCGTGCTAAGAATCACAGTCTTTTGGATGTCGATAACAATGACAACTTATACTTCTAGAGAGCTTAAATGTTTGTGACACATTTCATATACAGTATCTCACTTGACCCTCCCAACAACCTTGTGATACAGGCTCTATTATTCTTCTTAATTTATAGATGTAGAAACTGAGGCTCAGGGAGATTAAACAACTTTGCCAGAGTCACACATGTAGTGTCAAAGGCATGATTTAAGTGCAGGTTTTCTGGACTCCTAAATTCACCCCTCTATCAATAATTACACAATGATATTCTAGGGCAGGGACGCTTACTTTTCTGTGTGTCATGGACCCCTTGGGCAGTATAGTGAAATCTATGGATCCTCCCCTCAGAATCATGTTTAAATGCATAAAATAAAATACATAGGAATGCAGAGAAAGCTAATTATGTTGAAATGGTTATCTATATATTACTACCCCCCCCCAAAAAGAGGTTATGGACACTAGATTAAGAACTCCTGAAGTCTAAATATTACATCTGTCTTCAGTGATCAGTGAGTGGACATACTACCAGAGGAATAACAAGTGAGTTTGTATCTATTTGAGATTCCTGATTGGCCAAACATTTGAAGAACCAAGAGGGGACCACGTTGTCAGTCTGCCGGTAAATACAGATACTCTAGCAACTTTCAGTAAAAGCCTACGAAGCAGTTCAAGGCACTGTCCAAGGTGCTAGGGGAGATAGAAGCCCAGTCCTGGGCTTCCCTTAGTCCCCTCTTCTGACTACCTACTCAATGACTCTTACAGGGCTTGAAGGCTTCAGGTACCCCAGGTCTGACTGTCCTTCTGGTCTGCCAACCTCCTGAAGACTCTAAGTATGCTCAAGATTGGTGCCATTAATTCAAACTACAAACAAAATTTCCTTGGCCTGGAACTACTGGTGAACGATAACCTTGACACCGCAGAATGTCATGTGATGAACTAGCCTATTCCACAGGGTACTATGGATCCTTGCCAGTGGAGGGCAAACTCTGGTAGGTCCTTCTAAGCTGAAAGACTTTGAGAACTGGCCAGCTAGGGGCTGTCCATCTGCTGTTCAAAGAACAACTAAAGAGGCTCAGCATGAAAAGACTGGCTAGCACATTATGAGGTTTTTCCTAACTAAAGCATCTCATAAAACCATCTAATAAAAATCAACTGACATTTATATAGTGTATTCAAGTTTGTAAAGTGCTTTATACAGTATTTGATTGATAATCAAATCACTAATATTAGCATTATTTCTGTGAAGCTTGTGGCAGTCAAATAATGCCCCAAAAGTCCACTTAGAAGCCTTGTAATCCTGATTCCTAGGCTACCTAGACTGAAAAGCACATCCCTGCTCCACCCTACCCTTTCAATGAGACCTTTGGAACTGCCATCCTATTATTAACAAAATACTCTTCATGTTAGACCTGTGCCCCTACACCAAAAAAAAAAATAGGTAGCATATATTTTAGATTTCATTTTCTATGTACATTCCTATTGCCAGTAGAATGAAATCTCCCTGAGAGCAGGGACAATTTTCCTTCTGATTTAGTATACTCAGTACCTAGCACATAGGCACACAGAAGAAGCTTAATAAATACTTACTGAATTGAACAGAATCTCACTTTAGCTTCCCAACTAATCTGTAAGGTCAATATTACATGGCATATTATCCCCCTTTTATAGACATATATTATTATACCCCTTTTAAAGACAGGGAAACTGAGGCTTTGACTAGTCCAGTTATTGAGTAAATAACATCATAGATTTGGAGCCGAAAGGGAAGCTATCTAGTTTAACTCTATTTTACAGATAATGAAACTGAGGCCCAGGGAGATCAAATAATTTGCCAAGGTCACATAATTAGTAAGTGTCAAAGGTGGGATTTAAGCCCAGGTCTTTCTGACTCCAGGAACAGTATCTAGCCATTTAGCTGCTGCCTAAAGCATATATTGGTTTGTGTTCTGTGGCAATGGCGGCACACACCCAAAAAAATGCACACATTTTGATGTAGGAAGAGCGAGAGGGACTAGACCTGGGATTTTTCTGAAGTAGGGAACTCCCAGATGAGGGAACTCCTTCTACCCAGGTAGGGCAGCACCTTCTCTGCAATTTAGAGTCTTAGAGAATTGCTTAGAGCATTGAGAGGTGAGGTGACCGGCTTAGAATCACACAGCCAGTATCTGTTAAAGCCAAGACTTCAAGTTGAGTCTTCCCGGCTCCAAAACCAACACTCTCTCCCTTATACAATACTACCTCCTATCTTTGTAGGCATTGCAGTAATGTAAGGGCTATTCGTGAACAACTGAAACCTAATTATAGGCATACCTTGATTAACAATGAATCGCTTTCAGGAAAATGCAACTCCAGGAAAAAAAACATTATGGGGGTATTCTGTGCTGTGACAAGAGATCTGAGTGGAGTTGGGACTGCTAAGGCAAGCGGAACACTAAGGCACTCAAGTCAGGAACTGGCATTGCCCAAGTTGGGTTTAGGGATGGCAAAGGGGCATGTGAGGAGGAGGGGGCATATGAACATTCACAACAGGGTTCAGATGACTGTGGTAGGCTGAGATTACTATGTTATCATGAGAGCATTGCAAGATGATGTTGGGTGAAGGCAACCTTCTATAGGACAAGTTCCTTCTTCCTTCGAAGTCATTCCCAGAGTCTCCCAAGAAGTTCATTGGCACTGACTTTCTAATCTGTCAATACGGGCAGATGTGAGTGTAGTATTTACGAAACCCTTTTTATTTCCCTGGTAAATTCTCCCCCTAACTAGTATTCTATCTCTCCTTGTTCCCTTTTCTTTTTCCTTTTTTCAGAGTTTGCCTATTAACTTTCCTCGTCTTGTGGTATTTAACATTTCATCGACCTATAATATTCCAAAGGGCCCAGCCCCAAAGCCTACCTTCCTATTACCCATCAATGTAACCTGTGAGCTTCTGGGATTAAAAATTAAATTATAAATATGGATTTTCCCTCAAAGAGCAAAACACATGTCATGTTATACAGTGTCTCTTTTGTTAAGTGAATACAAAATCAATACATGGAAATCTACACTTTCCAATACCAAAACCTTAAAGTTCACATATCCTTGGAAGAAGATTTGGTGAAAGAAAAGTATAAGTAAATCTGAAATGTCTTAAGAATATCAGCTGAAGAATTCAAGTCAAAATTTCAATTCCAATAATTATGTTTTCCTTCAGTATTAATTATCTTTTACTTAAAAAGCACACTCTTATCTGGTTCTCCCTGTAAGTAACTTTGCCACAAAAGCATTTCCTCCATGGAGAATCCTTACATTATTTCCACAGGTTCAGTCTATTCCACCACTCTCTTCATCTGATGCCCTGTGCGATTTAGAGGTACCTCATGCTCCCTGTGAAAATGATTCCATGGGAGTGTATTCAGTGGCATGACCTACCAAGCTGGAAAGGCTTTGGGCAGGGCCCCAGCAATAAACTATACCTCTGTCATCTGAGGACCGACCTAGCTCATCACCACATTAGCCATTGGAGATGGATTTTTTGGTCATATCGGTTCATGAAGGTTCTCTCCTAAGTTAAAGGGATATTGAGATCAGTGTTAGTGGAAAGAAAATGCACATCAAAGAAATCCCAGATCCTTCAAGGATTGAAGCACAAGGGTCACTATTTACCCAGGAACCCAAATGTTATACCCTGGATTTAAACCTTGGAACAGACTAAGAGAAATGTGTTCTACCATGAGCGTGGCCCAAAAAGCCTCTATGTAAGTCAAAAGTTATTATAGTAAATGATTACCTACCAAGAACTTGACCATTCAGTAGCCTACTTATTCAGAATATAGCCAAGAAGCAGGAAAAAGGCCCAAATGTCTAGGAACAGCAGTACAAGCAGATGTCCCCAAGCTAATGTACTAAAGTTCATACTCTTGACTCTGAGAAGGCTTTGCTTAGAACCAATGTACTTTTTCCATACACACAATGTTAACAAGTCTGACCATGTGCTTGCTTAGGCTACAGCAGATGAGAAATGGGAAAAATAGAAAGGAGGAGAGGGACTTGTGCATACAGACAAAGACAGTTGGTATCAGCTAACACCCTAAAAACTAGGGAAGGCATATAAAGCTACCCTGTTTAGACCTCAAAGTGCAAAGTGGGATCCAGAAGGAGCATCCAAAAAGGAAAAGGAAAAGATGGATGTCTAAATTATAACAAAATCTGGAGACTAAAACCAAGAAACAAGAGTCAAGAGAGAGTCAGAGGCCATCGGTGAGCAAACAGGAAGAGGGGATGTGAGGCCAAACCATGTTGGTCCATCCAGGGGGAGCATCAGAAAACATGAGGAACTTGTGATCAAGGCCTTCCCCTGATTTACTCACTTGGAGGCTTCAGTTTTTATACTAGCTCATAGTGGCATCTTCTTGACCATTCGTTTGCCTTGTGGGATTCTATGTGCTAATGGGGCCTGACAAGAAGTAGGCAGTGTGGTACAATTTAAAGGATATGGATCTGGGTCATACTACCCCTAAGACTTTGGGGATGTCACAATCTCTATATCTCAGTTTTTTTCATCTGAAAAACATGGATGACAAAATCTGTACTACCTACTTTGAAAGGTTGAGGAGAAAGTGCTATTGGGACTTCTAGCTCAAACCCACTCTTAAAGGTAGGGTTCTAAGGATACAGGACAATACTACACTTGGACACAGTTATGTAATATTTGCCATAGCATTCTTTACCACTTCTTATTTTGTCCAGCAAGACTAGGCAGGCATGCAGTCTAAGACTGACTTAATTCAGACTATCCTTGTGAAGAAGGCCAATGCTATTAAAAATAATTATAAACTAGGATTGAGGCCGCTAGAATTCAGTAATCTGGGGCCCTTTGGTTCAGGGGCAAACCACCCTCAACACTTCACCGAAACTCAAGAGCATTACTGAAACATCGCCTAGGACAATAACTCATATTCATCAAGCAAGATCTGTTGTTTTTCTGCCCCTGTTCTTCATTTAAGTGCCTCTCCAACCACCAGTTGCCCCTCATTTCAAGGAACCATTGGGCCTATTTCCCTTGAATCTTTTGGATCCCTCATTCCAACTTCTCCTGGAAGCCTGACGTGACTTCTTCCCTGACCCAAGGTAAAGACTGAGCTTTCTCTCCTCAAACTGCTCATAGCTCTTTACCCAGATCTCCTCTCTACATTCATCTCACTGCCCCATAGAGCTTTGTTGTCATATCATTTCCCATTGGATGGGATGTTTCTCAACAATAATGTCTGTGTTATATCTTATCTTCACATTGTATCTGTATCCATGTACTGAGCAAGTCCTTAATAAATGTTTATTGACTTGAATTGACAAGTGACGGCTAATCTGATAAACTAATTTTCCACTGCATTAATGAATGCAAATCAGTTATATTTACATAACAAAGAAGAGCATTTTTATTCCTGGAAGACTTAAGAGATTATATGCTATAATTCCCTGGTTTTACAGCTGAGGAAACAGAGGCCCGGGGAGGTGAGATGTCTTGCCCAAGGCTACATGGCAAATTATCACCAAAATTGGGACTAAGAACCTAGTGTCTTGAGTCCGAAGCCCATTCTTCTTTCTATACCTTTGACTTCCCAAGGTCTGACTGCTTTTAAATAGAGTGAGGATTTGAAACCAGGGGCTCTGACTCTAAATTCACAGTCTGGCCATTGTACAGTGGTATCTTAAGACTTAAGTCAGCTTGCCCTGATAAATTTTTAAAGATAGTTTCATGATGTAAAGGTTATGGCATCACATTCGATCCTTTCACTTTCAATGATGGAATAGAGCATTCATTCATCAAATGCTGACTAAGCACCTGGTACATAGTAGGCATGGGTAGGAGGGGAGAGTGAGGGAGAAGAAAATAACAAGGACTCATATTTCATTTCCTTAATACCTCTTTCATTTCTTTAACACTTCAATTGCCTCAAAGCCTTTGCCATCCATTATCTCATCAACAAATCTATGAGATGGATAGTAGATGTATGAAAGAGGACTCCTCAACATAGCTAGATTCTAGAACTCAAGAAGAATCATGAAAGCTGGTAAGCACTTGAGACTCAAGTCTCCAAGAAGACTCTTCTACTCTCTACCCTTCAGAGATCTCTAAGATAGACATTCAGAAAGTTCTCTATGCAAATCGCAATGCCCCTAGAAAACATATGTTGATTCAGGTGTACGAATTCAACAGCTTTGTGATATTCTGCAGGGTAAGCATTGAGCCACGGATGAATTCCCTCCCAGAAGCAGAAAAAGCTCCTGTGACCCAGCCCTAGGGGAATCCTCTTGGCTAGCCTACATTCTTCACTGGCCATCTGGAGCTTCCTGCTGCCACTCCATTTGGTTACCTTGGCAGCAGGCTGCTATCGAACATACTCCCATCACGTCAATCCACACATCTTCAGGGAAGCAAACTAATAAAGTTTTTTCCGCAGTAGTGGAAAACTCTTTGGTTGTTTAGTCCAGGCCAAAACTTTCCCTAGTGTGGAGAACTTCCAAAATGAAAACACACCCAATAAATGTGGATCAACAATTCCATCCCAATTTCTTATCTTAGAGAGTTGTCTGGGGGCACTCAGAGGTTAAGAGACTTGCTCAGGGTCATATAGCCAGTTGGTATCAGATAAAATACTTGAACCTGGATCTTCCTGATTTCGTGGCTGGCTCTCTCTATACTGTCTCTCTGCTTCTGGTCCAAGTCTTCCTTAAGTTGACTCTTAGAATTTAATAGTACTATCCACCTCATGTGTGGAACTTCTCCAGGTGGCCTTCCACATTTCTGGACCAGCTTCCTAATGAGTCAACTTTAAATGGCAATACCAAACTCGATGTTGGTGGCTGTCTTTCCAGCTGCATCAAGGCAATGATCACTGGGGCCCTTAAGTAGACCAGACACCACTTGAACATGAGGAGGAAGAAATAAAAGAAAACAAGTCCCAAATTCCCAATGCAGCTAGTGAGTTAAAGTAGAGTGACCCAAAGAAAGGTGAACTCAGTGAATAGCACCCAGATATGGTCAAACAAAATCTGAAGTAATATTAAAAAGAAAGGGTCAATAGCTAAGAGGATACCTTGGGCTTATCACTGCCTGAGAACAGAATGAGCTGAGAGTAAAAGCCACAGGGAGAAAGCAAAATGCCCCCAGAAATTGTCTCTGCCTATCTCTGAAGATAAGGCAGCTAGATGGCACAGTGGACAGAGCTCTGGGCCTAGAGTGAAGAAAACTCATCTTCCTGAGCTCAAATCTGACCTGAGACACTTACAAGCTGTATGACCCAGAGCAATTCACGTAATTCATTATCAATAGCTACAATATCGTAAATATCATAAATTTGGGCAATGTGTGAAAAAGAGGACATGCTAACTCAAGGATGTAGCAATAAGCATCCCACATTGGTCCTACACAATTTTGAAATGGATCAAGGGTGTCACTAAGAAGCTAAACCTTACATAGCACTGCTTCTCTGTGACTAAAACTATGACAAAAATTCTGATCTTTGCAGAACTCCGAGTCAGAGAACTATATACAAATGAGGCATGAGGATTGGGCCAGAAAATAGAGTATAAGCCCCCTCAGTGGCAGGGATTCGAATTTATTTATCTTGGTATTCATAGCATTCATAGCACAGAGCACAGGGCTTTGCCCGGGGATGCTGCTTAATAAACAGCTTTGGAACTAAATTTAAAATGGCTGAAAAAATCGGCATGCAAGGGTTGACAAACTGGACTCAAATAAAGCTATAGCAGAGTCTGTAATGGACACAGCACACATTGCCTGGAGAGGAAATGAGCTACAAAATTCTATACTTTCCAAAGTTATACAACAGGAAGACAGTACATTTCATAAACACAAAATGCCAGAGGGCCAAATGCTAGGTAACATATGATTTCATGCCAAAATTAATAAGCCTGAGACTACAGTGTACAGATACACGTGCGGTTTCACTTCAGCCCATGAACACATTCTGCTATTGATTTTTCGTCCTAATTCAGTCAGGATGCCAAGACTGTAAATCCAGTCAAGTCCTTTGTAAACAGGGTTCTTGAAGTTTTGTCAATAAAACCACCTAATTAAGAGCTAAGCCCCCTAATCTGAGCTCAGAAGTGATATGAGTTAGGGCCCAGGGAGTTGAGGGCCCCAATTTGTGGGTTACTGTAATAGAAAGAACACTTAACCTCGAGTCAGGACATCTGGATTCAAATTGTGGCTCTGAAAGTTACTAGCTATGTAACTTTAGGAAGGTCATGTTCTCAGTTAAGGCAGTGGAATGAAGGAATGAACAGATGCATGGATGGATTAATTAATTTTAAAGTATTTATTAAGCATTTAAAATGTGAAAGACATTGACGATACAAATAAAAAAGTAAGAAAGCCCGCATCCTCAGGGAGCTCATGTTCTTAAGGCAGGGGGAGAAAATGCATGGAGGAGGTTTCAGCTACAAGTCAGATAGACTTGGTCTTTAGGGTACAGTGGCAAAGTAGATGGTGATATCTCTTCTTTAATGTTACCTCCATAGATAATATCACATCCATTTTTGAAGTTGAACCATTTGGTAGTGCCAAGGATTTGGTGGCAAGACCTTTCTTTACTGGGTCTTCATTAGCTGTGGTTGCTCATGAGGCAGAGGCTGCAGTACCTGCAAAGATACTTCTCAGGATGAATCTCCATAACAGTCATTGCTCAAGATAGCCACAGGAATGAAAGTAAAAGCAGAGCTCATAGTTTGAGCAGCACTGGTATTCTTGAGGCTCTTGGAGTTATTTGTCTATTGGTAGCACCTGTTTGACAGTTGGTGGTGGTGGTGGTGGTGATGGTGATAATGATGGCAGGTTCCTTCTCCTTAAAAGCTGTTCCCCTCAAAGATAGTTGAAGTACAGGCTGGAAGCAGGCACTGCTTCTATTCCTGGGACTCTTAGGCATCAAGTCTTGGGCTGTCTTTATTGAGGTCTGAGGACAGGTTGTGGTCAAGATGGAATCAGTGATTTGGCCCTCCTGGCAGTGTCACCTCTTGTCTCTCAGTGTGCCTTGCTGCTTCAGTTCTGTTGATAGTGGTAGCTGGTTGGCAGGTAGTTGTTGTGTGACCTTGAGAAACTTACTTATGTCACCTGCTCATGTGTAACATGACTGCGTTGGACTTCATGATCTCCACAATCTCTTCCAGAAAAGCAATGACTCTGTGTCCCTGTGATTTCTCTGAGCCTTAGTTTCCTCATCTTTAAAATGAGGATCATAATACTTAATACTATCATCTCCCAAGGCTGTGATGTCGAAAGCATTCTGTAAACCATAAAGCACAGTGGGCTATAACGATAAAATCAAAGATTGTCTCTTGCTACCTGAGGACCACAAAAACACATTTCTTATAGTCTTCTCCCCTTGGATAAACTGATAAAGAACTTCTTTTAACTTATAATATAAACATATCACTGCACCATCATACACAAGAGAATGTTTGAATGCGACTAACATGCAAGCATGTAGGAATAGCAATATTAAAAAATTGCACCACAGTTTCCAATTCTACTGACAGGATGTGATGAAAAATCATTGTAACAAAATTGAGCTGTAAAGCCAAAATCTGTTATTAAAATGTTTTCATCTTTCAATACATTAAATAAGAGAAATCTAAGACCACTATTATAGCCTCTTAGATTTTTTAGAATTCACTTTTCCATTCCTTTGACAAGTATTCATTAAGCTTATTTATATACTGTCTACTTCCCTCTCTTCTCCTTCTCTCTTTCTCTTATATTCTGGGTCATCTTATTAAAATAATTCCATCTCCCCTTGTTCATTTCTTTCCTTGCTTCATTCTTTCCTTCATTCTTCATGTTGTTCTTCCCTGGGTCCCCTTACGATCCATCAGAGAGAGCAACCAAAACCAATAAGAAGTCTTCTAAAATCAACAGCTCATCTTCTGATCCCAATATGCCCTCCAAAGCTGCAAAACTGAGGACATTCTCCAGTAGCCACTCTTACCAAAGGGGAAACAGAATTCTCACCCTTCTGAACTATCTTAGACACTTCAGAACCTTCCTTATACAAGTAAAAGAATTCGGCTTCATCTATCAGTGGCTCTCTAACTTCCTTTAGTATACTCCCAAAGTCTACCACCAACTGGCTTTCATATGCCAGCCCCTATTATCCATACTCCCCCCCATCCTCAGTACCAACCACTATCACAAATCATGTTCTTCAGTACAAAAGGGTGCTAAATTGGCCTCAGACATCCTGGGTTTGAACCCTTACTCTGATACTTGCTACCCATGGGACCCTGGCCAAGTCATTTCCTTGTCTGGGCTTCAGTATCCTCAGTAAAGTGAATGGGTTGGGATGGTTCATCTCCCTTTCCAGTTCTAAATCAGATAAACTTGGCTCCCTTCCAGATCAGACACCAATGACACCCACAATATTATCTTCAAGCAAGGTCCATACCCATATCCATTTCCAGTGCTACTACCCTTGTATACCTTAGTGAATAAAAAGTCTTAGTGTCTAAATGACACTCTGAGTGAAAATGTAGTTGCACTTGTCACTGTGTAGCACTCCAATGAGCAGACTGAGATGTAAAACTTGACCGTGATAAAAGACACAGGACGATACTTCTCAAGCTTTCCCATTTCAGAGTTGACAGGCAGCATGGCATAATTGATAAAGACCCAACTCTGGAGTCATCAAGACCCGAGTTCAAGTTTTACCTGTGATATGTAATGGCCACATTACTACAGACTTAACCTCTTGGGGCTCCAGGGATCTTTACAAGACTATGAGTTACAAAGTGGTTAGCAATGGGCATTTGGTGGAGGGCATTTCTACACTGAGATTTCCCAGAACTTAAGACCTATGAAGTCACAGGTCTGTCCTGTACCCCCTAAAAGAAATCAGAGTCACACAATTCTGTCTCAGCAATGACTATTCCCTGGAACCCCACAAAACACATAATGTACAACTCTCAAATATGTTTAGCATGTAAATGGTATATAATACTAATCTGTCTTTGTGTCTTATGCCGCAATTGATTATAAGCTCCATGAGAGCAGGAAGCATGTCGGATCTAAAGTGTGTATCCCATGCCATGTGTTTTGCCCACAGTGGGCACTTTAAAAATAGCTGTTGAGTGGAACTGAACTGCATAATTTAAATAGTATCACCATATTGCTGATGTGTTCTCCCTCACAATTCAACACTGAACCTCATCATGGATTTCGTAGTGATCTCACAGTTCTGAATTTTTGGTTGTTGGGTTTTTTAAATCATCTTCACTGAGGCTCTGTACAATGTAAATGCTTCATTGTTCTCTGTTCTTGAAAAGGGTTATTACACTCATTTTTTACTGGAAAATCAACATGGTAACAACACCAAAATAATCATAAAAGAAAAAAAATTGTGAAAATGAGAAGACTACAGAAATGGTACACAAAACTATGAGCTATATCTTAAAGACTAACAAAATGGATAAACTTTGTTTTTTTTTTCAAAAAGGAGAAGAAAATCACATTAGCAAATTCAAAACTCAACTAGTGAAATGCACAATGACCAGAGTAAATGAATTTTCAGAATCAGTAATCCACACTTAGATGCTAGCAAAACCATTTTTGGTTTTGCTAACCTACAGAAGAAAAGGGATGATTACTTATGAAATGTAAAAGACCTAAATGGATAAACAAGCAATAGAGATCATGACCAACCAAATGTCAGAAAGTGAAGCTTTCTAAACTATAAATGATTTACCAAAACAAAAACAAAATGACTACTGGATTCAAAATGTCTCTCTCAGACTACCAAAGAAAGTACAGAAAGAGTATTAAAACAACAAAGAAAGAGCAGAAAGGTAATTATTGGCTTAATGACTAAAGCAGACCCAATTTCAATGCCCAATAGATTTCACCGTCTAATTATAAACTCACCTCATCAGCACAGAGCAACAGCAGGAGAAGCCAACAAATACAAGTCAAGCCAAAGTTTACCCTTCAACTTAAGATCAAGGGGTGACAGGTTTAGCACTAGAAGAGACCTTCGAAGGTCATCCAGTCCAACCTTAAATCTTATTAGACTCACATGATAGTAATAGATATGCACACCAAGACTACTACTTCCATACAAGTTCTGTCTCTAAGATTATCTTTTGTTCATTTGGATTATTTTTAAAATGTATTCAGTCTTATATCTCAATCAGATTCATTTTTCGAACACCGAAAACGTGAATAAAACCAGTATGTACATTTTTAGACAGCTTACTGAGTAGGCCCAAGAAGGCATCAAAGAAGAGGGTAATTGTTTTCTTTTGAATGTGCCATTTTCAAATGAACTGAACAGTTACCATTTTAATGACAAGAAAAACAAAAGGATTCGCTCTCCTACCTTGTGATTGTGGTATTGCTTTGACACGTAGCTGATTCATAAACTTCTAAAAGGGGAATAAGAGTTCATTGTCCTTTTCATTGCCTTCCCAAACTCCAGCGTCACCGCAAAGCTAGCTTAAGCTGGCTCCTTCTTAAACGCAGACCATCCCAATAGGCCACCTAGTCTAGGGCTTTGCCCCAGTGCATTGTCAATAGATCCAGTAGGAAAAAGATATGATTAGGGAGCAGAAATAGAAAATGACTTAATATTTCTCACTTATTTAAATGTGCTTTTTAAATTCTTCATTGGATCACAAAATCATATGCAGTTTCACGAGAGACTGAAAAATTGCTTTTCCTCCTAAAGACCACACCCTGAGCCAATCAAAGCCGGAGGCAATTAATTTTCAGGTTCAGGAGCTCAGTTTAGGGTAATTCCAAGGTCACTAGTTAGTAGTAAGTTGCATTCACTTAGATGGGGAGGTGTTCTCCTTAGTTAAAGTCATGAGGTCATAGGAGGACTGAGGGCAGAGTGCTTTACTGGTGACTAAAGAAATCAATGTCACTTTTCCTTTCATTCTCTTGTATTTCAACAACTTCTATTCTCTCTCCTTTTATTGTTTTGTTTTCTATTTCTTCCTTCACCTTTTCTTTCTCCCCTAATAGTGTGTTTCCCCTCAACTTCTCTTTCTAGTCTCTACCTTCTTTTAATCTCATTTCCACCCATTTGGGAGGGAAGAGAATTACCCCTAACTAGGTTTACTACTTTTCATTTCAATTTACCAGGCATTTCTTAGAACATCTTCTGGGTATTAGGTACTGCACTCCATGCTAAGGATGCAAAGACAAAATACCTCCTGCCTTCAAAGAACTTACACTCTTCTGGAAGGGAAATAATATGTACACTTAAAAATAAGTCAATACAAAATATACACAAAGTGATTGGGGGGAGGAGGGGAAACACTGTCAGCTAAGAGGACCATGAAAGGTTTCCTGTAGGAGGTAATATATGAGACGAGTCTTCGACAGAGCTCAGAATTCCAAGAGGTAGAGGTGAGGAGGGAGGGCATTCCAGGGATCACTGAAGGGGGAGAGTCACTGCAAAGACAGCGAGGCAAGAGAGACATGGATTCAAGGAAGAGAACATTATTCTGGAAGCCCTGTCACAGAACTCTGAAAAAGGAAGCCATCAAGGAAAATAAGCTAGATCCAAATGCCACTATCCTAAGACACTAGAAATCTCTAGGGACAGTTTGACGAGGAGTCACACGAACCCCATACAACAACACCACAGTCTCAAATGAATCTTTACATCCGTTCTCACCAGCCAAAATTTGCTGGCAGCGACAGGTTCTCACAAATCAAGATATAAATTTCCCAGAGCACATGACTGGACTGGGAGACTTGCAAATTCTACTACTAATCATTTTCTGGGCCAGGAATGGAAAAGCACTTAACCAGCAGATTTTCTATGAGACCTAAGAAGTATTCCTATGCAGTATCAATCAGTCATCAAATCTGCAATATGCATTGAGCATCTAAGACATCCTTCTCCAACTGGTTGTCTCATAGGTATCTCAAACTGAACATGTCTAAAACAAAATTCATTACCATTCCTCCCAGTCTCCCTTCTTCCCAACTTCCCTATTACCTTTGA
The DNA here is from genome assembly GCA_028646595.1 of Phalanger gymnotis. Classification (NCBI taxonomy): domain Eukaryota; kingdom Metazoa; phylum Chordata; class Mammalia; order Diprotodontia; family Phalangeridae; genus Phalanger; species Phalanger gymnotis. Next base: position 28,414,434 of record CM053628.1, on the reverse strand, counting down.
GAGCACTGCCAGCCTACCAGGCTCACAACCTCAATGGCATCCCTGAATCCTTCCTCACTTTCACTCACATTGCATATCCAATTTGTCACCAAGTCCTGTGTTTTCTGCCTTTACATCTCTCAGATACATCACCTCCTTTCCAAAAACACAGCCAACATCCTACTCTAAGGTCTCATCGTCTCTCACCCAGACTGCTGAAATAGCCAAATAATTGGTTGTTGTACCTCCACTAGGCTGCCAAAGTACAAGGCTGACCATGTCTCCCCACTCCTACCTTGCTCAAAAAACTCCAGTGGCTCCCTATTACCTCCAGCATCAAATGCAAATCACTTCAATATTTGAATCTTTTCATAATTGGAGCCCTTCCAATCTTCCTTGTCTTCTCACATTTTCCTTGTCTCCATTCACTGTGATCCAGCTTCATTTGTTGGTTCCTCAACCACAATATTATATCTCCCTTCTACTCTCTTCTGCAATGATTATTCTCCATGCTTAGAATACCATACCCTCCTTATTTCCCAAGGCTTAGTTCAAATCCAACTTACTCCAGGAAGCCTCTCCTGCTCATCACCCTAGCTCTGCTGTCTTCTCTTCTCAAACCCTCTTCCATCTACTCTGTAGATATCTTGTATATAACCTAGTTGTTTACATTCTGTCTCCTGCTTCTTGAGGCAGGAACGGGGTTTATGTGCATGTTTGTGTGCATCCATGCGTGTATGCGTGTGCGTGTGTGTCTTCGTAACTCCAGAGGTTAGCAAATTCCTTGGCATATAGAAGGCACTTAATAAATGCTTATTGAACTGACTAGTACATCCCTCTGCTGTAAAGGATACCAAAAAGTGGTTCTAGGCTCTGCCTTTAAGAAGCCTATGGGCTAGTTTGAAGAGCATTAAATTAAATGTAGACAGAGGCAATGACATAAATTTTCAAAGTTAAAAAACACAAAGCCTTAGAAAAGTACCCACTGAGAACAGACTAACACTAAGCGTTCTAGGAATTCATAGGAAGGGAAGAATGATGTGGGAAAGAAATGCAAAGGAGGCTTTGGGGAGCTGGAACTGGAAGTCTGGGTAAGATTCAGTTCAATGGAGAAGATGGAGACTAGGAAAAGAGCCGTAAGAAGAGGAATAAGCATGAGCAAAAGCATGGAAGCTATAACTTGGATAGCATGTTCTCCAGATCACTTGGATGAGAGGAGAAGATTCTGCTAGGGGAGCAGTAAGAAATAAGATCAGAGGGGGTG
>CM053628.1:28380411-28412691 GCA_028646595.1 Phalanger gymnotis | reverse complement strand
TTAAGGTGTTGTATATTTTTCAGTATTTTTGGGTCTCCTTTAGCAAGTCATTGACTTGTTTTTCATGGTTTTCTCACACCCTTCTCATTTCTCTTCCCAATTTTTCCTCTACTTCTCTAACTTTCTTTTCCAAATCCTTTTTGAGCTCTTCCATGGCCTGAGACCAGTTCATGTTTTTCTTAGACGCTTTTGATGTAGGCTCTTTGACTTTGTTGACTTCTTCTGGCTGTATGTTTTGGTCTTCTTTGTCACCAAAGAAGGATTCCAGAGTCTGAGACTGAATCTGGGTGCATTTTCGCTGTCTGGCCATGTTCCCAGGCAATTCACTTGACCCTTGAGTTTTTCAGCATGGTATGACTGCTTGTAGAGTAAAGAGTTCTATGTTCCACGCTTGGGGGGGATGCACCATCTCTGCCTCACCAGCACTCCTCCTTCCCCAAGAACCCCCGACCTGGACTGGACTTAGATCTTCAGCAGGCTCTTCACTCCTGCTCTGATCCACCACTTAATTCCTCCCACCAGGTGGGCCTGGGGCCAGAAGCAACTGCAGCTGTAGTTCTGTAGCTGCCCCACCTCTGCTGCCCCCAGGGCAGTGGCCCAACCGCAAACTCCCTATCCCCAGCAGCTTTTCCCACTAACCTACTCTGTTGTCTTTGGTGTTTGTGGGTTGAGAAGTCTGATAACTGCTGCAGCTCACTGGTTCAGGGCGCTAGGGCACCCTCCGCCTGGCTCCTGGTCTGGTTGGTCTGTGCCGCCCATGTTGGGCTCTGCTCCACTCAGCTCCGCTCCCCTCTGCTCCCAGCTCTGTGTGGGACGGGACAGACCTTACCCAGAGACTATCCAGGCTGTCCTGGGCTAGAGCCCTGCTTCCCTATGCTACCCTGTGGGTTCTGCAGTTCTAGAATTGGTTCAAAGCCATTTTTATAGGTTTTTGGAGAGACTTGGCGGGGAGCTCACACTAGTCCCTGCTTTCTAGCCACCATCTTGGCTCTGCCCCCCCATCCTTTTGTTTCTTAATAGGATAACTAAATATATGAATATGGGAAAAATCTCTGACTCTGTTTCCCAGTATGGAAGCTTCTTCTTCAAATGTATGTTCTAATCTAACTCTAATCTAATATAATAATCTAATTCTAAGCTAAGTCCTAGACAGTTGTTCAAGGCATCATAATGGTTAAGTGACTCGCCTAGGGTCACACAGGAAGTTGACAAAGGAAGGATCACAGGCTCACATATTTAGAGCTAAAACTGATGTCTGAGCGTCACCAAGCCCAACCTTTCTCATTTTATACATGAGGAATCTGAGGCCCAGAGAAGTTACCTCACTTGTCCAGGGTGACCTAATCAGTGTTAAGTGTTAAACAGCTAATAAGTATTTAGGTCAGAATTTGAACTCAGAACCTCCTGACTCCAAACCCTGTATTCTATACACTCCACTGTGCTGCCTTGACTTCTAGCTAGCACAAGCCTCATTAATTCAGGGCCTACTGATGCAGGGCTCCTAAATCTATCATGGACCTGGTTTTACCTTAGCTATGAGAAGAGGGGTTGCTAAAGCAAATTAAGGGCATAAAGGCAAGTTTCAGAGGGATTTTTAAGCTACATGGGAAAACAAGCCCAGTTTCTAGCACATTAAAAAAGGTCTTTAGCAGCAACCATTTGCATGCAAGCAAGCAATACAAGAATTACAGACAATTCTTTCCTATTCAATAAAGCAGGCCTTGCAGTAGCCAGACATAGTTAGTCATGAACTCACGCGCTCTCATCTACCTGGGAGCATTGAAATTGTCCATGTCTTCTTTGGAATTCCCACTTTTCATTGATTGGAATTCTTTCCACCTCTGCCAGCAATTCGAATGAATGGGGTTATACTCTTCTTGAACGTTCCAAAACTCCGTGGTCTCAAAGGGACAATGGACCCTCTGTGGATGTAGACCTTAATAAGGGGCTTCATGATTTGCCATGATTAAACCTGGATATCTGCCTACTAATTGTTAGATTGGAGAAAGTCAGAGCTGGGAGGACCCTCTTCATTTTACCAGTGTGGAAACTGCAGCCATGAGAGTGGGAAGGCATTTACCCAAGGTCACACAGCCACCAATTACCAGAGCTGAATTTCAAACGCAGGTCAGGAACCTATCCAGACTCAGCTAGTGTGGGCCTCAGATGACTGAAACCCCACCACCACCACTCAGAGTCCAGAGCTAGCTGCCCTATGCTCAGTGCTTCACCAGTCAAGAAGGCACTGCCAGGACTTGTGTTGGCATAGTCTTTGAGAATTCAAGGACACTTCTGTGCCACAGATAGCCAATGGAAGAGGACTGGAGCAGATGAAGCCATGACCTTGATCTTGGCAAGTTCCTTCCCTTCACTGGGCCTCAGTCTCCCCTTCTAGAAAAAATGGAGATCGAAACGTATTTATTAAGAATCTCCTATGTGCCAACCACTGTCCTGGGTGCTGGGGATACAAAGAGAGAAGTGAAGGAGTCCTTGTCTGAAGGAACTTAGAAAATAACAAAAAGAGCCAACATATGAGGTAACTCCAAAGGAGATAATATACAGGGTATCTCTTAGTGTGGTTTTAAATCTTAATTTCTTAAAACTACACTAAGATTTTGGGGACACTTGGTATAGATATAAAGGGATGTACAAAGTAGAGAGAAGATAATTTGGAGGGGAAGGACTAGAAGCTGGGAGAGGGGTACATTAAGAAGCAACCACTTAAACTGAGCCTTGAAGGAAAAGTGAGATCCTAAGGAGTGGGGGTGGGGTAGAAGGGGGGGGAAAGGAATGCATCCCAGGCAATGCAAAGGAATGAAGATGAGAGGTGGAATTCTTGCTGTGTAGGAGAAACTGGATGAAGGCCATTTGGACCAGACCACAGCTTTTCAAACTGGGCTGCAAGAGACCCTGAAACATCCCAAGTTTGTTTTGTCTTGTTTTTTAATGAGCCTTATGTTGTTTGTTAATAGGCATTAAAAATAAGATTTCTAAAGGATTTTACTATGAGGATTCTGCCCAAGTTTTATTTAAACTGAAGGGTTATACCAGTATGGAAAACTGAGAACCAATGTACTAGAAAGGAGTATACATGAAGGGAAGTGACACGGACATAGGCATCAAAAGATTGTCAGGGCCAAGTTATGAAGGCCTTACAATGCCAAAGGGGCTTGTATTTGATGCTAGAGCAGGAGGTCTTGACCTTTTTTTGATTCACCCCTTTGACAGGTTGGTGAAAGCGACAGACTCTGTTTCAGAATCATGTTCGAGGCCCACACTCATAATTAAAGGAAACGCTAAATTTCAGTCAGTGATTAGTAAAAATAAAGATGTAATTTTTCTCTATCCACGTTAAAATGGGCCCTTTGAAATATATCTGTGACCTCGGACTAAGAACTTCTGTCCTACTTGGGCATGGTGATGCATGTCTATGGTCCATGGTGCAGAGGAGGTAACTCTAAGACTGTAAGCAGTACAGGAGATACTCAACTGCATTGGAGAAAGGAGGTTTTTATCTCCATATGAAGTTGAAATTACAGGTCCCTACATCATCATTGTACCAGGGGTACAGTAAATAGAATGTTGGACTTGGGAGTCAGCGAGGCCCAAGCTAAAATCCTGCCTCAGACAATTACCAAATGAGCAACCCTAGGCGAGCCACCAAAGTTCTCTTTGCCTCAGTTTCCTTCATTTGTAAAATGGAGCTAATAACAGCACGTACCTCCCAGGGTTATTGCAAGGCTCAAATGAAATAACATACGTAAGTGGCTTTGTAAACCTCTTTATAAATGGTGACTATGATTACCATTATCATTACTTCAGAGTTTTGAGGATAAAATGAAATTCTGTTTGTGTGTGTGTGTATGTGTGTCTATCTGTCTGTCTGTCAGCTTTTATCAAGAGTCCTCCACTTAGAAGTGGCAAAATCTGGGTTTGAACTCTGCCTTCAACACATGCTAGCTGTGCGACTTCAGGCAATGATTACTCTCTGAGTCACCAATGTTTTCTCTACTACAACAATGAATTCCTATGGGGTCCAAATGGGGAAAACAGTGTACGAAAAGCATCTGTTATCTCATGTCTCTTGAGTATAAGTGTTCAACTTTACCCATCAAAAGACAGGCAAATAAAAAAAGTGAGATGAGCCAATCCCGAGACTACCTTGGAATTATAAAGGGATAAAGGCAAGGGCAGCTCGGTGGTGCTACAGTGGACAGAGCCTGGAATCTGGAAGACTCTCCTTCCTGTGTTCAAATCTAGCTTCAGACACTTACTAGTGACGTGACCCTGGGCAAGTCACTTAACCCTGTTTGTCTCAGTTTCCTCATCTGTCAAATGAGCTGAGAAGGAAATGGCAAACCACTCCAGTATCTCTGTCAAGAAAACCCCAAATGGGGTCACAAAGTCAGATGCGACTACACAACAGATAACTCTGGATTTGTTGAAAATCATCACCGTTCGAACTTAAAATCCTTACCTCCTTTTAAGCCTCAGTTCAAGCATAACTGCCTATTGGAGGCCTTGTCTCAGCCCTCTCCTCACAAAAATAAAAAACTTTGTGGTTACTTTGCGTCCATTTTGTATTTATTGAAGCGACTGAACAAGAACAAAAATGGGCGTACATGAAAATTTCTGCCTCTCCCATTAGAACGTAAGCTCCTTCACTACTCTGTGTGTGTATCTGACGCCATTGGGAAGCCCCAGAGTGCACAGAGCACTGGGCCTGGAGTCAGGAAATCCTGAATTCAAATTTGGCCTCAGACTCAAGATGCATGTCACTGTAGCAGTTGGTTTGGCTTAACTATTTTATTACAAGGGAAAGTTTTTGGTGTTAGGTTCTTGGTGCTTTGGGGGGCAGGGAAGGGGAGCAGTGGGCCATCCAGCGACGACGCTGCTACAAAAACCAGAAGCTTGAATAAAACCATTTTAAGGACAATGCTAAAGTGGCACTGCTGTGTTTATCAAGAGAAGTTAACTGCATTAGCAGATTTTCCAAAGTCATCACTAGTGCCTGAATTGTGCCTCATTGCTCATCTGATGCAGAAATAAAATTGTCAAGTTTTGATTGGTTTCATCACAGATAAATGAGATAGTGTGAAAGGAAGGGAACACACCTCCTTGGAAATGTTCTGATATGGCTAGAAAAATAATAGAAAAAACAAGTCATATCAGTTACTGTAAATACCCTGAAAGAAGAATACTGACACCCTCCCCACAAAGGACAGAACATCCACTAGGGATTGTTGGAGCTCAATTCTTATAGGAGCATTTTACAAACAAAATGGTAATATCTTTGAGAAGCAAATGTGGACTAAGACACCGAGGCAGCTCAGATCAGCAGGGACTCAGAAGGGTCCCCCCATAGTCCTTTAGCACAGAAGTAGTCAGTCTCACAAGCACCTTGGGAATATGCGAGGTTTCTTTTTTTTTTTCTTAACAATATTTTATTTTTTCCAATTCCATTTAAAGATAGTTTTCAACATTCATCTCTGCAAGATTTTGAGTTCCAAATTTTTCCTCCCTCCCTCCCTTCCCTTCCCCCTCCCCAAGACAGTGGCAATCCGATATAGATTATACATGTACAATCATGTTAAACATATTTCCATATCATGTTAATATGGTAGTTTTTAAAGACATGTTCTTAAAATTCCCAAGGCAGGAAATGAAAGACCACATTTTGGAAAGCCATTGATGAGCAGGAGGGTATCTCAAGGAGGGTGACCAGAATGATGAGGGACCTCCAATCACGTAATATTGGGATCTTGAGATCTTTACCCTACAGTGGCAGTTCTTAGAGTATGGTCTAGGGACCACCTAACTCTGACCCTTTCAGAGAGTCTGTGAGGTCAAATCTATTTTCATAATAATACTAAGATGCTATTTATATAACTCACATACACAAAAGCTCTTTAGGGTTCTCAATAATTTTTACGAGAGTAAAGGGATCTTGAGACCAAAAAAACTGAGAAATGCTGCCCTAGAGAAGACTCAGAGGATACATGATAATTGTGTTAATGTATGTGAAGGGACCTCAGGGGAATGGGTTGCTCTGTTTAATTAATCCATTCTGCTGTGTGCCAATGGACAATGCATGGGAAAGCCCAAGACATGTTACCATAATGAGGACTGCAGAAGTCAGCCAGATGAGCTCGATTGGTATCCAAACAAAGGAACCAGGTGCCCATGCCACCAGGAAGGTGGCTCAGTTCCTGGAGGGATTCTCATTTGAGGCTGTGCACTTTAACTTCCAGAGGGTGCTATATGGAGGAATGAAGGGTGATGAGGAAATGATGCTAAATGGTTATTTGGTCCACAGATCAGCAAATGTGCCCCTTGCTTATGGATCTTACCATTGATCTCCATCAGGTTGTCTCCCAAAACTCCCCTTTCTAAACCAGGGATCAGTTCGCTTAATATCAAGAGTGGAAAACGGACCACCTTATGGTCCTTCAAGTAGGTGGTATAGGTGTTGTAGATGGGATTCCTGGTCAGGGACACCTTGTACAAACTAGATGACCTCTGACCACTCTGACCTTCCCCCTCTCAGAGTCTGTGCTTCTGAAGTAACCAGATTGGGCCAAGTCACTTTATTTTTATCAGAATATAACTCATTAATCCACAATCTGCTAAGTCAGATTTCATCTAATAAGCAAGAACAAGGCTAAAGTCAATCTTTGCATTACATATAGGGAATAAAAGAGCTCACTGGCCTTCTCTCAAATAATTTAAACGTTTAAACGAAGCAGACATGTACTAGGAATGATGCTGTTTAAAAAAAACTTTTACAAATACCAGCTCATCCATGAAGTCCTTCCCTGATTTCAAAGGATCATAGCTCACAAGCTGAAAGGAACTTCAGGGGCATCTAGGCCAAGATCTTCTCTCCTCCTCCTTCTAGCCAGGAGCCATGTCTTGAATGCCTTAATCAGTCTGGTAAAATCTATACAACCTTTCTCAAGATGTCTTTAAATGTGTAAAAAAAATGTAGAATTACAAAGGAAACCAATTCTATTGAAGCAGAGTTAACACTTTTTTTATTTTCTTTTTTTTAATTTATTTTTAATATGTTTAGTTTTCAGCATTGATTTTCACAGGTGTTTGAATTACAAATTTTCTCCCCATTTCCACCCCACCACTCCAAGATGGCATACACTGTGGTTGCCCTGTTCCCCAGTCTGCCCTCCCCTCCGTCACCCCATTCCCCTCCCATCCCTCTTTCCCTTCCTTTCTTTAAAGCAAGTTCATAGATCCCAGGTTAGGAACTCTTATCCCTAGATTCTAAGCAACTAGTAGCAGGATCCATGTCTTAGCCACCTTTGTATATCCCTCCAGGCCTAGGATAGACCTCTCCACATAGCAGATGACTACATCTCCATCCAACTGAACTAAATAAAAGGAAAAATATTTTTGTAATGAAAAAACCACCTCCCAAATCATTCTTCTGTCCAGCCATTTTGCTTAAAGCCAGGCCTACCTGTCTGCACGTCAAGCCTCTGCAGTTAGAGCCCAGCCAACAACAATAAGCAAGCATTGGCTCCTGCTAAAATCAGCCTGAAAGGAGTTCAGAGGCAAAGGGGCAAAATGAACTCAACCATGAGCAAACCAAGTGACGCGCCCTTGGCCGTTCATTAGCCTCTCTCCTGGTCTGGTGGGTCACTAGCAGATGCCACTGCACTAAAAATAAAGGATCCTACAATTGATTCTGTTCCTGTCTCTTGTTGGGAGATGCAAGGCTCAGAGAAAGGAAAGAAAGAGATGAACAATCTTCATTTCCCTTATCCCTTCTTTCCTATGTGCACTGCCTTTTAAAAACAGAGAATCACAGATTTCGAGCTGGAAAGGACCTCAGAGAGAAGAAGCCAGTCCAGCTCCTTCATGTTCTTTGTCCCACCAATTCAAAGGCTGCTTAGGGCTCTGCACAAGAGGAAGGTGAGGGAGAATTTCTAAAAGCGAGTGGTAAAAATCTATTTTTTTTCTATCAAAGTCCTAAAGGCTGTTCCAGAAATCAGATGATCTTACGTGCCCAAACCTCCGTTTACATGGAGGAACAACCTCTAAGGTAATATCTCTTAATTGGAGGAGTTAAGCACATGGACTTCATTAGTCATGAACCAATTGCAGGAAAGGTTACAAGGCTGGGGCAGATGGTTGGGGGAGAAGAGTTATCAAGAGATGGAAGATTGGTGACCAAAAGGATGGGGTAAGGTGATGTGGGGGTAACCGGAGACCAGATAGGAAGCAATTACTTTCTTTGAAAAATCGAACCTAAGAAAGTAGGGAATCTTCCACTCAGCCTTACCCCCAAAACTGTGTTGCCCAGGATGGATAGGTAAAGAAACATACAGGTGGCTCAAAGCGAAAAAAGGAGAGATGTCTCCCACACACAGTTTATAAATTAGAATTTCACTTGTTAATAAGTTCTTCTTTTAAAATTCAAATACCATGCCCCCCCCCACCTTGCTGGTGGCTAAACCTCTTAGTCATTCACATCTTAGTATGAATCATTTTAATCAGATTGCCTAACACCTAGTTAAAATCTCATGATAATGAAAGTGGAGAGGGGGAGCAAAGTAATATGGGAGCTTAGAGTGGGGCAGTTTTGGGAAGGGCTTCAGGCAATGTCTTGGAACTTGGTAATGGGAAAAGAGCCAGAAGATGGGAATCAGATAAAGAAAGGGAGGCAAGATGACATCAAAAACAAACCTACCTTATTTTGGAATTTTGTTAGGGCTCCAATGGCCACAAGTGGCTTTGTCTATCTTAGGTAGCTGGCCTAGAGCATAAAGGTGAAACAAAGCACTGTAGAAACAAGAACACAATTCATCTTATATACAGTTTATGTGTGTAAATCAGCTTGAATAGAACCTCTGTCACGGGGAGCGTGGGGTGGTTGGGGTATATAGTGAAGCATCTTTATTATATCCCTAGGTCTTGACTTGTCATGGTACCCCAGCTGTTCCTGGTATGATTACGTCGCCAGGTGAGGGCTCTGCTTGGTGCAAAGTGTTCCAAGTGGTGAGACGTTTAAAGATGAGGGAACAAACCAAGAAACCAAATCCAAGAGCTATATAGGCTGCTAAGAGAAAAAGGAATGAAACCCCACGCAAAAGGGAAGGAAGAGGCCAGTTAAGTTAGTGGTTAGGGAATCATGACTAGCAAGCGATCAGTGATCAGAAATCCAGAGAAACAAATAAGAAGAGCAAGCTGCCAAATCAGGAGTAAACAGGGAAGGAGGGTTAGAGAAGAGGCCCCAGGGGAAAACTGGGGAGTCTGTGCTGCCAGGCATCGGATCTTCACTCCAGCTCCTGAGAAGAGAGGGGCCTCTTGACAGCTTCTTCACCCTACCCCTCTTTAGGTTTTATCTCAAGGCACCTAGTACTTTCCCCGCATCTGGGGAAGCACAGAAGAGTGTACCCCTTTGTGTCTAGATAGACAGCAGGGCTTTACTACTTTGATTCCCTTCCTCATTATCTACTTTGCTTCATGTCTTAATGAGACATTTAGGCTATTGGATTTTCGTGTCTTTTGTATGGTCTGACAGCAGGGAAATGGACTGGATGGGAGCTCAGGCTGTGAACCGCAGGGTGACACAGACAGAGGAAGAAGACTAAACTTCGTCACGGAAACTGAGCACAAATCCCAGCTCTCCCACTTCCTACCTGTGTGACCTTGGACCTCAGTTTCCTCATCTGTCCAGTGAGGAGGGCAGGTTAGATGAAATCTAACAACCCTTCCTGTTCAAGATCTCCGATCCTGTGATTATCTCAGTCAACCACACAGAACCTGGGGTTGCTATGATTCTTTCACTGAGATCAGGAACCTCACACTATCAATCTCTGAAGGAAGAAACTCCACACTTGTAATTCCAAGTGTAGTTAGTAGTTCCTAAATAGAATGCAAATAGTGTGCAGTATCTGCCCAGTCTAAGGCAAGCTCCATGATGGGGAGAACTACTTCATTTTGTCACTTTATCCTGAATATTTAGCACAGTCCCTTGGACATAGCAGGTGTTTGGATAGAGTGCCAGGCCTGGAGGCAGAAAGACCTGAGTTCAAATCTGGCCTCAGACATGTACTAGCTGAGTGGCCCTGGGCAAAACACTTAACTCTGTTTACCTCAGTTTCCACATCTGTAAAATGAGATGGAGAAGGAAATGGCAAACCACTCCAGTATCTCTGCCAAGAAAATTCAAAAAAGGGGGTCACAAAGAACTAGGCATAACTGAAACAACTGAACATCAGCAATAGATGCTTGTTGAATTAAACTAAACCTATGCGAAAGATTTGTTAATATGCCAAGCAAACTGATAGAAACAGTAAGCTGTAAATTTAAAGCAGAAAGAGATCACCTCAACATGGGATGGTCAGGGAAAACTTCTCAGAGTAGGCAGGGTTTAAGCTGGAGACTGAAAATGGGTAGAGTCTGGAATGGTGGGACTGACATAGGAAGCATCTGCAGAGAGGAGAGTAACATGAAGAAAGCATGGAGGTGGAGGTGGAAAAGGTGTAAAATATGTCATAGGGACTGGTAAAGACAAAAAAATGCTTTATGAGTTCACAAAACAGTTGACTAGAGTTTAGAGAGATGCCAAATTTTGGCAAAGCTTCTTTGGTGGACTTTCTACATCTACTAAGTAAGGGTTTCCAGTGCCTGAATCATACACACACTGCTAGCAGGTTTGCTGTGGGTCTACACTGTTGCATTCTGTTTCAGTATTAACACCTTAAAATTGTACCAATGTGAGTAGAACAAAGCAAGAGAAATGTAAAATCACCCATTGACCTTGGCCAATTCAAGCAAGAGATACAAATCAACTCCACCCAATGTCTTATTCTTCAACAGCAGAGCCAGGGGGAGGATTGTCTCAGCCTCCTGGGTCTCAGTTTTCTCCTCTGTAAAATGAAAAGTCAGGACTAGAAGGTGTGTGAGGTCCTTTCTGGTTCTGGATCCATATTCCCATGATCATTGATAAGTCCTTCAAAACTCTTCTTCCTTCACTTTAAACCAGGGCTGCCCAACCTTAGGTTTTTATTGAAACAACAGACAATATATTTTGATTTGCCATTTTAGTGAGAGCTCTATGGTAGCTAGGCTTCCTTTACTAAAGCATTTATGCAAATTTCTATGCCTGTAGGTGGGCCGCATTTTGGACAGCCCTGCTTTAAACCATCACAGCCTGTGAATTCAATATCAAAGTTATCAGATTCTTAGATGCTTGAAATCTTGTTTTCTTTCCAGTGTGGATGCTACTGCAAAGTCCCCATAACCAAGTGCTCTCCCCCTCCTTGCCCCAGCTCACAAAGGCCACCCAAAAGTTTTCTCTAATTCCAGCAGAGTCTGGAAAGAATAGCTCAGTGCCCAATGATCCTAAGACCTTTCTCATGGAAGTCATCAATCTACATACTGTGAGCCTAGATTTGAACCTATGAATCCAGCAAGTGGGTCTTCAAAAGGAGGTAGAGTTCCCTACTACCGTGGATTTAGGGAGCAGTAAAACTAAATTAGCAGCATCCAGGAGAAAGTTTTTCTGTTTACAGAGCAACAGCCCTAGGGTAGGTAGCATCCAATCCCCATCCATAGGTTTTGTGTGTTGGAGGAGAGGGGTGACTATGGACAATTAAGGAGACTTCTGAAAGAGAATTCTTCAAAGGGGAAAAAAAGATTTGGTATCTTGGGGAAAGGAGCATCTGGCCAGGCAAAGTCAGAGCTCAAAGGTAGTCAAATCCCCTAAACAAGTCACTGATAAGCTGGAAAATGTCCAGGGAGAGTGAAGGGCCTTGGGTTTTTATCACAGGAGGATTTTTTGAAGTAACTACTCAATTCACCAAACAAGTCAATAAATATTGATTAAGCATCTATTATGTGCCAGGCACTTTGTCAAATAGCTGGGGATACAAAAAGAGGCAAAAGGCAGCTACTGCCCTTGAGAAGTTTACAATCTAACAGGGTTTAGCCAACAACAGAAAAGACTCGTAGGGACACAGGAGAGATGTTCTCAAGAATTCAAAGAACTACTGTATGGAAGAGGGATGTGACTTGTTCTTCTGGACCCAAGGGGTCAAAACCAGGAGCTAAAGAGGAAGATTAGATTGCAGGTCAGTCATAACTGTCCAACAATTAAGAGCTGTCCAAGAGTGGCTTGGGCTTCCTCCAGAAGTCACTACCTCATCTGTCTCACAGGAGGTCTAGAAGGGGAGGCTGGGGAGAGGCATGAGTTTGAGTACATGGCCCCTAAGGACCCTTCCAACTCTGAGTTTCTTTTTTTTTCCATGGGAATGTCAGAGTTTCTTTATTAACCTGCATATAACAAATAGAACATGTATACAGTAATAAAAATGAACAGAGAATGAGAGGTATAGACTTAACACAAATACATAACGGATACACCTTTTTTATCACATAGATTGTTGCTTGGAAAAAAAACCAGTTTTGATTGTAAAAATTTATTCTTTTATAATTATTCCACTAAAATTATACAGAGTACATTCAATACTTGAAAATGATGGTAGTAGGAACAGAAAGGAGTGGCCCTGTGTGGCATGGTAGTATCATCAGGGTTGGCAAATTTGACAAAGGAAACTCAGCTGTGTTTTGGGAGAGAGCGGGAGAGCGTCCAGTTGTAAAAAAAAATGAAAAGGCCGATTTGTTTTTAAACAAAACAAAACAAAAACAAAAACCAGCAGTGAGGAAGCCTGGTGCACGTGCACTTTCCTTTGGGGACTGTGATGAGGTTTAGCTGACATGCTGATGCCTGTCTGAGGGGAAAGGAGGCTGCTGGAGTCTACGCAGGCTCAAAGCTGCTAGGCCGCAGGTTTTTATGTTTGAAATACTGCACAACTTGCTGGGGCAGCTCTGCCAGCACAGCTTTAGCCAAGGTTTCTTTCGGTGCATTGCGGAATTCCCAAAAGGGCACAAACTGCACAATGTCCCGGGCTGCCTCCTCGCCAGCGTGGGAACGCAGAGCACGAGTATCACCATCCAGGAACTCCGTGGCGCAAAGTCAGCGTTGCCTACGCCCACAATAATGATGGCCATGGGCAGCTTGGAAGCCCGTACCACTGCATGACGGGTCTCGTCCAGATCGCTGATAACTCCATCAGTGATGATGAGAAGGATGAAATATTGCATGGCTGACTGTTGCTCCGTAGCATGAGCAGCAAAACGAGCTACGTGACTGACGATGGGGGAGAAGTTGGTAGGTCCATAGAAGCGAATATGGGGTAGGCAGGCTGAATATGCCTGGGCAATGCCATCCACACCTGAGCAGAAGGGGTTGGTGGGGTTGAAGTTGATAGCAAACTCATGAGAAACCTTCCAGTCTGGGGGTAACTGGGCGCCAAATCCCAAAGCCGGGAACATTTTATCCGTGTCATAATCCTAAATGATCTGTCCAACAGCCCAGATAGCTGACAGATACTCATTGGTGCCCATGGGGTTGATGTAGTGTAAAGAGGAGAGATCTCGGGGGCTCCCATCGGAGGCTGTGAAGTCTATCCTGACAGTAAACATAAGCTGGCATCCTCCAAGGATGTAGTCTAGGAAAGAATAGTCCCGGGTTATCTTACAAGAGCGCATAATGACGATGCCTGAGTTCTTATAATTCTTCTTCTTCTTTTGTTTTTTAGGGTTGATACATTCTACCTCTAGCGGAACACCACCTCAGGCCTCACACATTTTCACCACCAAAGTCTGGAACTCATCAATGAAGTCATGGCCACCGTCATTATCATAGTTGTAGCACATGACCCGAATAGGCTTCTCCAAGTCTCCATCACATAGGGACACCAAAGGCACAGTAAATGGTTTCCACACAGGATCCAGAGTGTACTTTATCACCTCTGTCCAGTGAACAAGCATCCATTTGCCATCATCTCCTGGCTTATAAAACTCTAGAAATGGGTCTGATTTCCCAAAGGGGTCCTTCTTTTCCAGTTTCCTGCTTGCCATGCTCAGCATCGTGACTCGGTTGTCTGATAGTTCCTGGGCAGCGATTGTGATCAGGCCCTTCCCTGCTGGCTTCCCACTCACCAAGACCAGGGGCCGGGTGATTTTTTTTGCTGGAGACGATCATGCCCAAAGTGCAGGAGAACTGGCCCAGGAAGTCATGCTCATCCAGCTGCAGACTCGACTTGTCCTGGTCGAATAGGAAAAACTTGAGCTTCTGTACTTCCTCAAAGTGATAGTCAATGACAAACTTCTTGGCAAATGCCGGGTTCAGATTGTTGATGGTAGTTTCTCTCCTGTCGAACTCATACCACTTGCCATTGTTCTCAGTGAATAAAACACAGAAGGGGTCAGATTTGGAGGTGACATCTTGGTCCAACAGGTTTTGGCCACAGACAGAGAGTTCCACCTTGCATACACAGTACTGGGATCCAATGGGCCCTGCCGGGGAGCTGGCATTCATTGTGTAGGCCATGACCGCTGGGGGCAGCAGTGGTTCCTGACAATCGATCCTTGGTTCTGGGCTCCCAGATACCCGCTGCAGATGCCGTAAGTCCGGGGTGCCGCCCCCGCCTCACCGAGTGATCACCGCAACCCCTAACCGGTACCTCTGGGGCATCCCCAAGGGGATCGCTCCCTCCTGGCCCAAGGAGCCCGCGGGACGCCCGACCACAGCTCTGGCCCGGGACAGGGCTCACACTGCAGCCCACATGACCATTCAGCTTCTTAGTTCCAGCCCCAGTCCCAACTCTGAGTTTCTTCAAGTTATTCAAGAGTTCCCTCCTTCTCACTTCCCCCAGTAACACCCTTGGGCTGCCTTCAAAGCTTATATATATGAGATCTTTCCTGATCCATCTACCAACTATCCCATCTCCTGGCTGCTTCTCTGCTGCCCACAAGCACCATCATGTCTCCCTCATCCTCAAAGGGGACTCGCTTGATTCAACCATCCCTGAAAACCATGGCCCCAGCTCTCTCTTGCCCTTAGTGGCGAAACATATGAACTCCTTTAGAAAACTGTATAATCAGGGCCTCCACTTCCTCTCCTTATTTCTAAACTCTCTGTGATCTGTCTTCTGACCTCAACATTTGGCCAAAACTGTAGCAATGATGTCAATTGATAAATCTAATGGCCATTTCTTCATCCTCATCTTTACTGACTTCTCTACAGGCTTTGACACTGTTTATTACCTCTTCCTCCTCCTCCTTCTCCTCTTCCTCTTCCTCTTCCTCCTCCTCCTCCTCCTCCATTCCACCTCCTTCTCCTCCTACATACCTTCTACTTCCTAGGTTTTGGTGACAATTCTCTCTCCTGGTTCTCTTCCTACCTGTCTGACCTCTCCTCTGTCTCTCTGGTTGGCTCTCAAGCCAGGTCATGCCCAATCACCATGGATGTTCCCCATGGCTCTGTCTCTGGCTTTCTGTTCTCCCTCTACGCTATCTAACTTAGTGAGCTCAACTATCAGCTTTATGCAGGCGATTCTCAGATCTACATATCCCACCTTAATCTCTCTCCTGGGCTCTATATAATGCCTATGTGATGCCTTTCAAGTGTCCCCGAGGCCTCTCAAACTCAACATGTCTAAGCCAGAACTCTGTTTTTCCCCCCAAGCCCTCCTCTCTTCGGGACTTCCCTATCACTCCAAGGGTACCGCCATCCTCCCTGTCACCCAGGCCCTCAACCTCAGAATCATCTTTGAATCTTCAATCTCCCATCAGACATCCATCTAACAAGTGCTAAATCTTGTCATTACTGCCAGTAGACCCCAATTCCCACAACTTTTCTCTCCTCTGCACTCACACAGCAACCACCCTGGTATAGATGCTCTGACTCCCACCTCGATGATTACTACAGCCCTTCTCATTAGTTTTCCTGCCCCAAATCTCTCCCCAACCCAATCCAATCTCTATTCAGCTGTGAAAGCAACTTTCCTAAAGAGCGGGTCTGACTGGATCACACCTTTCCAATTCAATAAACTCCAATAACTCCCTATTACCTCCAGAAGCAAATATAAAAACCTCTGTCTGGCATTCCAGGCCTTTCACAACCTGGCCCCTACTGACCGTCCCAAAGCTCTTACCCTTTACTCCAGAGCCTACATACTCTCCCTCACATAAGACACTCCATCTCTCACCTCCCTGCATTTCCATCAGCTGTGCCCCATGCTTTCAATGCTTTCCCTCCTTACTTCCTTCAAGTTTCCTCTCCAATTTTACCTTCTGCAGGAGGCCTTTCTCACATATACCCCCACATTCCTTCTAACCCCTTCTCTCTGAGATCATCTTCATCTTCACAGACTATATCTTTCTGTACTTCCCTACTTGTATGTGGTCTCCCTCATTAGACTGCCAGCTTCTGGTGAGTATGAAACGTCTTTTGTCTATCTCTACATAACCAGAGTTTAGCATACTACCTCACACAGAATACAGATTTCCTTAGTGCTTGCTGGACAACTGGCCCCCCAAGTGACTAGGGCCCCTATCCTATTTGCTTGTACAGATTTCCTTTTGTGTATGAGTACCTTCGCCTCAGTGGGAACAGGTGCAATTTTGGTTTTGTCCTAGTCTCTCCAGGGCCTGGCTTAGCCCAGTACCTGGCAATGTGTATTAGGCTCTTAATAAACGTTTATTGACTGAATGACTGACTGGCACAATGCCTGGCCTATGACTGGTGAGTGATTCTTTGCCATAGCCTAAGGGGAGGTAGTGTGGCGAAGTAGAGAAAATACTGGGTTTGGAGTCGGATGACCTAGATTCAAATCCTGGCTTAGTCATTTACTGTGTGACCTTGGCCAATTTATTTAATCATAATAATAAGGATAGTAGTTAACAATACAATTCCTACTATGTGCCAGGCTCTGG
Organism: Phalanger gymnotis; assembly: GCA_028646595.1. NCBI lineage: Eukaryota > Metazoa > Chordata > Mammalia > Diprotodontia > Phalangeridae > Phalanger > Phalanger gymnotis. The sequence goes on along the minus strand of CM053628.1, from coordinate 28,395,885 downwards.
GCTAAGTGATCTGCAATTATTTTCTCACAACAAGCCTGGGAGATAGGTCCTACTATTACTCCCATTTTATAGATAAGGAAACTGAGCCAGACAGTGACTTGCTCAGGGTCCCATAGCTAATCCATGTCTGAAAGTAGACAAATCATGAGAAATGGAAGTTTGGCTCATGCACTGCCATGCTTGCACAGGAGTTCTTTGCCAGTGACTACCCAGTAGCCACTGTATGCCCAGTAATGTCTCTTCCCTCCACCCAACACATACATACCCCACTTTTTCTCTGCTCTGTTCATCATGGTCTCCTAGATCTCGAGCTGGAAGGAACCTCAGAGGCAAACTAATTCAATTCCCTCCTTTCCATATGGGGAAACTGAGGCTCAGGGAGATCGTCGCTTACCAAGGTCACACACAGGATCACAGATGGAAAGGTCCAATCCTCTCATTTTATTTACATAGGTGGGGGCTGAGAAGTCAGGAACCAAAATGACTGACCCAAGGTCATGTACATAGTGTCAGAGGTGGGATCTGATTCCAGGCCTTTCAACACCAAACCCAGCTGTTCCCACTGTACGTTTGTCCCTAGACAAAGAGCGCCACAAGGATAATACTCCTAATTTTATACCCAGAGCTTTAAAAGGGGGGAGAGACTTGCTCAGAATCACCTGACTTGGGGAACTCTGCATTGAGGAGACTCCCTGTACCAATGCTCCCCCAACTCTAAACCTGGTGACCGTGCTGGGTACCATATTGTCTTTTACATGGTCCCTCTACTTGAGAAAGACCCTTCCTTTTGGAAAGGCCTGGAACTGAGGATATCTGAGGATAAAGAAATACTGGATGTGTGGTGAAGGTTGCAAGGGAGGGGGGAGGGGGAGAGGAGAGGAAAGGAGACAGGCACAATAACCCAAAGTCTGGGGCCTGGCTTCCTGGAACCATGATAGTGCCTGGGACCACAATCTGAACTCTGCCTCCCTCCTGATTTGCTGCACTGTGCTCCTTGCTCTAATTGCACAATTCTGTTGATGGCCAGAGCTGTCCTCTCTTCTCCCCGGCTGCTTCATTATCCTGAAATAGCTATGTTGAGAACATCCACTGTCTTCCAAGAGAGCAGCCTCCTTGCACGGAATTCAGGGGAAAGGGTGCCAGCTGCCTGGCCCTGGGAAGGTAAATTCACTTTGCTGAAAGTGACCAGACAACTGAGGCCCCCAGAAGTCATTCTGGACACAGCCTGTGAAAGAAGCCTTGTCATAGTTCAGCAGAGAACAGCTCAGGGCCAAGTTTCACCTTTGGAGACACAACTTTTCAGTGTTGCTTTTTTCGGCAGGCAAATCACAAGGCAAATGAGCACATAGAAATTTGTCACGGGCCTGCCTGCCAGACACACCAGCAGCAAAGGAGACTTGTTGACCAAGCTAGGGTCCAGGTTCCTGCTGGTCTCACAAACCAGAGCTTTCAGTCCTGAGAGCATCACCCAATCCCCCTCTCCCGCTTTAAAGCCAACCTTTCATAGTTCATATTGTTCTCAGATCTCCAAAAGCAAAACATAAATCCAGAAAGCTGGAGTTCTCTGGAAACGCTAATGTTCACTGGAAACCCCCCCCCCCAGGTGAGAGTAAAATATACATAGAGAAAAATCAAATAGAAAAACAAGCAGGTCGATTTCTTTCCCCTTGTCAAAGCAGAGATCAGAGAGGTTTCACAAAATCGTAAGCTGGGCAGCGCAAACCATGTTGTTTACTTAATATTCTTTCAACAGCCAGATAAATATTTTAAGAACCCTGGCTGTTTACTCATCTACAATTCCATAGCTGCAGAAATGCCACCTTCCTTATTTGGAAGGATTTTGGGAAAACGGTTCACATCTCTAAGTCAATTTCACCTAGAACCATCGCAATCGACTTTTCACTTTTAATTGTTGCTGTTAAACATGGGTTCTCCGACACACTGAAGCCTGGCTACATGATACCCAAGTTTAAGAACTATAATTAATATGCTCGTTCAAGGAGTGCGTCTCCCTTAACAAGATATATTTTTGGAAATATTATCTAACTGAAGGGCTGCATAAATAGTTGGGCTTAAAAAATAAACCCCAAGCCTTTATTTTTTCCACTTAAATGAGTTATATAATAAATCTAAAGGCCCCTTCCTTTCAGATGTATTTCTAAAAGTGGGGGGGGCAGAGTGCCACTAGGGTTACTTCATCCAAGATGGTGAGACCAACTAACAAGGGAGAAAAGGCCAGATGAGGAGTCCGATGGCTGAAAGGCACCTGGAGGAATTTACTTAGATCTGGAGGAGCTGATGACATCTGTTGACAAGATGTATAGAGGAAGAGAAGAGAAGGAGAGAAAAGGTGAGAGAGACAGAAACAGATGAGAGGGACAGATGAGAGAGCTACGGAAAGCATATGCCATGTAAGAAGGACAAAAAAATAAAATAAAATAAACAACATGAGTCCTACCCAAGAGTCAATTAAGAACAAGAGTAGTCTCTAGAACTCAGGTGTAACAAGCATGAAGAAACATGAGCTCTAAAATCAGCACACAGCCCCAGCTCCCTGGCTAACTGAAGCTTCAGAACGTCATCCTCACATGCAACTACCAGTATACTAGATTGCAGGATTCTGGAGGAAGGAGCACTGGCCTTAGAGTTAGGAAGAACTGGGTTTGAATCCTGCCTCTAACACTAGCTAGCTGGGTAGCTCTAGGCAAGTTACTCACATTCTCTGAGCCTCAATTTTCCCATGTGTAAAATGGGAGAGAGGGATATTAATAATACCTACCTCATAGGGGTGCAAGTCCAATGAGATGTATGGGAACTTTACGGACCTTCAAACACTATATAAATTTCAACTATTATTGTACCATTGGGAAGACTGTGGTGTTTCCTTTACTCCCCCATTATATCTTATCTGGGTACTTGCCATACCCTAATAGTAGAAAGTCGATTCTTTGAGTGCAGAGACTATGGCCTCAGGGCCCTACTCAGTGCCTTTCACATCGAAGTGGTTAAAGGTGAAATTAATATGGATAGGGACTAGACTAGTGATTTTATTGACTTGGGGAACTCTGCATTGAGGAGACTTCCTCTATCAATGCAGGGTAGCACCGTGAATGCAAGCCATAATCTTAAGGTAGTCTAGGACCCTTCTAGGTAAAATGGCTTCCCTAGGATCACAAAGCCAGTATCTATCAGAGGTGGAATTGAACCCGGTCTTCCGAGCCATGAAGTCAGTTCTCTATGCTACACCAGAGCAACCTCTCTGAAACCCAACTGAACTAAACTGAATTGAAGTACAGTAGCCCTATGAGGATGACAGGAAGAGACGGATGAACGAGGAAAAACACCTACGAGGAAGACAACGGCCATAACTTCCCATCTCAATTCAGAGGAGAAAGAGACTGTAGAACTAGTTTTTCATATTACCTTCTAACTCACTATTTTATCCACACTGGTCAAAAAAAGTCCCCAATCTCCCTGGGGACAAACTAGGTTGTCTAGGGAGAAAGATGGTCTCTTATTTCCAATGAGTCAAGAACTGCTGGAAAATTCTCCCTTCTTCCTCTCATTTCTTTAGCCTCCTTCTCAAAATGTCTGATAATCTGTTATTAAAGTCACTCCTTTGGGTGAATGCTAAGCGTTTGCCGAAATACTTAGTTAAAATGCAAATGGGGGAGCAGGGTGGTAATATCCATTTAGCCATTATCTGTTAACACCTTTGTAAGGATTGGTTTTATGGGAAACTTTCCAACATGCTAGATCAGTGGTGTCAAACTTAAATAGAAAATGGGGCAACTAAACCATATTGAGGAGTCCTGTAGGCTGTGTACTGATTTAGAAGATCACATATTAACATTATCTATGTTTTACTGTATTTTTATTTAATTGCCTAAGTATGTCCCAATTATAGTTTAATCAAGTTCAAGAAGCACTCAAGAGTGGTGTGGGCCACACGTGGCTGCAGGCAGCATGTCTGACACCACGGTGCCATATTATTGGGGGGAAGGGACAATGGGCCCGGTAAGTTGTGATGAGACTGGTAGCAAGACACAGGTGTTGAGTATATGATTGCATGGGGAAGCCATTCAATGGACACATCCCTTAAGCCCTTAATTTTGGTTCAAGGCAGTATGGAGCATCAGAGATGGAAGGTGAGGGGCAGAGGGGCAGGGCTAGGTATCCAGGGGACAAATACTAATTCCTTCATTTATCCAATGAACACATATTAAGGGGCTATTATTATACGTTTGGCTCTATGCTGAGGGCACAGGATGCCTTAGAAAGGAAGTACCTAGGGTGAGGATAGAAAAAATAGGATACGAAAAGGGGAGGTAGGTCAATGAGTGCCAAAAACACACTTCCCAATTCCATCCAGGCCTTCTGGGGGCCATTAAAAAAGTTATATTGGCCAATAAAGGTATGTTATTTCCACTCCAGCTCCTTCTGCTCTTTTTCTCTGGGGCCTAGGGATAGGGCACGGAAAGTCCACTACCTGTACAACCCTTGAGGGACATCAGAAATGGCCTAAATCACCTTCTGAGAGCTCTTCAGAATGAAGGAACAGAGCCAAGAGCTACATAGCCCCTCCCCCCCGGAGGCTTCAGACATGTCAACACAAAGCTGATGCCAACAGCCTCCAGGGCCACTGCCAAATTTAAGACAATCAGCAAGGACACCTACTAACCCCTGCTTCTGTCAGGGCAGAGAACATTAGCCACTGACACCAACACTGTCTCCATTCCATAGTCAACGCCCAACCCAGCATAATGCCAAAGGGCAAAGGGAGACAGGGTTCAGGAGAACCCCATTACAATGTTCTTAGATACACAATGCTTAAAGTCTGGACTCTAATGGCCCCAATAATTAGTTTCTCATTAACCCATATCTAGGGCCCATATATAATACCTATACTGGGGGAAAATACGGTTTTGGAAATAGAGAGCTGGCTTCAAATGGATTCAAGTGTCACCTTTGCTACACATTGGCTAGGTGACCATGGCTAAGGCAACTCTCTAAGACAGGGGTGGGGAATTTCAGCCTAGAAGCCACATGAAGCCCTCTAGGTTCTCAGGTGTAGCCCTTTGACTGAATCCAAACTTCACAGAACAAATCCCTTAATGAAAGGATTCGTTCTGTAAAACTTGGACTCAGTCAAAAGGCCACATCTGAGAACCTAGAAGGCTACATGTGGCCTCAGGGTCCCAGATTCCCTACCCCTGCTCTAATACTTTAAGTTGAAGAGAAGAGTGCCCACTTGCATTGGTGGAAAGAATTTCCTCACCTGGGAATTCTCTGTACCAAGGGAGTCAAAGCTCCAGTCTTTATACCCTCATCCTGTGATAGTTATATCATGCCTCAACACCCATCTCTTTTTGAAGAACAAACTCTTTCCAATGCAAGAGAGTAGTGTTTCAGGGAAGGCTTTAAATCTAATACATAAGAGGCCTGAATTCGAGGGGCAACTTGCTACTGTACTGCAGGTTAACGTGCTCTTTGTTCACGCTCATGTTTTTGTCAAGTTGATGAGCATTGGGAGGAGGGGAACCTATGTGAGGAGAGAAAAAGCAATCATGCCAGGTAAGGATTAGCTGAAAGAACCAGGGATATTTAATCTGGACAAAAGAACTGGAGTGGGGGGTGGAGATCAGAAGAGTTGTATCCAAATATCTGAAGAGTTATCACATGGAAGATGGATTAGACTGCTTCTACCTACCCTACGAGCCTTAGCTCATGCTAATTGCCTTAATGTATTCCAGCCTTAGCTCATGCTAATTATCTTAATGTATTCTACATTCCAGCCAAACTAGACTCACGTCCATACTTGGCTCTAATCTGTTTCTCTGTCTCTGATTTCCAGGCCTTTGTTCTCCCCATCCTTCACCCATGAAATGGACTCCCCTCTACTCCCATTTGCCGAAGTCCCAACCTTCCTTCAAGGTTCCATTTGATAGCTACCTCCTCAATGAAGCCTCAACAGAACCTCAAAATTCAAAAAGACCTCTGAGTCCACCCAGCCCAACCCATACCCTAAGCAGGACCTCTCTCTATAAAAACACCCTCCCAAATGGCCAGCCTTTATCTGAAGGTTTCTAGTAAGGAGAAAGGCCCATCCACCTCTTAGACAGCTCTCACTGAGAACAAGTTTGTGCTGGTGATGTAAAGTCTCAATTTGTCCCTCTACACCTGCCACCCATTGCTCCCAGGTCTGTCCTCTGGAGTCAAAACCATCTTCCACTCGATAGACTTTCAAACACTTTCCCCTTCAATCCAGCCCCTTCCACCCCACTCCCAACCCCAACTAAGTCTTTCCTTCTCCAGGCTAACAACCAAGTCCTAGTCTGGCAGAGACTCTAGTCCTTTCTCACTTCTTGTTACTCTCCTCCATTTCATGAATATCATTCCTAAAATTTGACACCCAGAACTGAATACACTACTCTTGACACGGTTTGACCAGAACAGGGTACAGAAGTACTATTCATTTATGCAACAAGCTTTTATGAAACAGTTTCTCTGTGCAAGGTACTGGGATTGGTGGGGAGAGGGGGGTTTCACAAGGGAACAGGAAAACAAAACAAAAAACAGTCTCCGCCATCAAGGACCTTACATTGACTGGGGGAAATAACATTTATACAGGAGAGTGAAGCACGTAATAATATGAGGAAGGAAAGAGAACTAGTTGGAGGAATATGGAAGGAGGAATACAGAATTTTCTATAGGAGGCAACATTTGAACTGAGCAATGAAGGAAGCTAAGGAAAGAAAGAAATTCCCGGCACAAAGGGAAGTCCGTGCAAAGGTCTAGTTGGAGGCAGGAAATGGAGTGCTGAGCTCAAGAACTACCAATAGGCCTGTGCAGGCCTGAATAAGTCTGAAAAGGTAGGTAGGAGCCACATGAAGAAAGGTTTGAAATGCTAAGCTGAGGAGTTTCCATTTGATCCTAGAGGAAATAGGCAGTCACTTGAGATCTTTAGACTGGTGTTGTAGGGAGGTTATTTTGGCATTTGCATGGAAGGCAGCTTTTTGGAGAGAATAAAAGAAAGCAAGAAGTGATGAGAAGGGTGAAATCCATATGAGTGAAGAGGATGGATATGGGGGATATTAGATAGTAGGCAGAATTAGCAAGATTAGGCAACTGAGTGGAGTAGCAGGAGGGAGAATCAAGAGTCAAAGATGACTTCTGCTTCCTAGGCGTAGCAGAAAGAACTGTCCTAAACCAGGTGACCCTGGATTCAAGTTCTGCCAGTACGTTGATGAACCCCTCTCTCTGTGCTCTAGAGTAATGGTGTCAAAGTCATATTCAAATGGGAGCCTCTAGGCCTTAAATAAGCATCTTTGAAGGCAGTAGATTGACTGTTTTAAAATGCAATATTATCTATGTCTTATTGTATTTGTTTCATTTGTTCTTTATTTTATTAAATATTTCCCAATTACATTTTAATCTGGTTCAAGCCATACTCAGGAGTGTTGTGGACTGCTTGCATGTCTATGTATTAAGCATCTCTGCTTTGTCAACTAAGACCTTAAATTGCAGAGAAGGTACCCACCCACGTGCACTGGTAAAGGGGGCTTCCTTACCAAGGACTCCCCCGTGCCAACGAAATCATAGGTTTGGTCCCATAAAGGAATGAGTGCTATTACTACAAGCAGAGCGCTTGGCCCATTTATGGGAGATGTCATGGTGCTGTGCAAAGAGGGTTGGACCAGGAATCAAGATAGACCTGGGTTCAAATATCCATCTGGAAACAACTAGCTGTGGTAACATGGGCAAGCCACAATCTATCAGATCCACAATCTCCTTATATATAAAGTGGCGAGAGGGGAATAAGAACACCTGTCATTGTAAGCATCAAATAAAATGGGCAAACCTTAAAGCGCTATGTTAATGTCAACCATCAGAATCATCACCATCTATCTATGCATCACCACCAGCACCCAGAACAGTAAAAACATTAGGCTGAGTCTAATGAAACAAAATTCAGCAGGGATCTACGGGGTGTACTAGAGTACCCTCCCCCCAAAAATCAACCTTATAAATATGTGCATGAGGAATAATTGGACCGTGATTGGTTTGGAAAAGATCCAGGGGAGGGAAATGTTAGTGGGTAAACTCAATATGAGTCAAAAGGGTGATGTGGCAGGCACAAGAGCTAATGTGACGTGGGACAGCATTAAGAGGGGCAAGGCTTCCAGGAATCAGGGTGAGGGTCATAGTCCCACTGTTCTCTGTCTTCATGAGACCTTTTCTGGAGATTTGGCTTTAGTTCTGGTGTTACAATTAAGGACACTGATCGGATGACTTCACGTTCCTCCCTCTCTAACTTCAACTCAGTAATTAGATGGTTCGATTCTCCACGGCCCTTGGTTCTTTAATCCCCTTCCCCCTCCTCCTATCACACATCATCTCTTGCCAAATCTCAGCTCTGTAAGACTCCCACCATCTGCCTCCTCCTCTCTTATTCACAAGCCCCTGAATGAAGTTGGAGAACTGGCTATATTACCAATTCGTGATACCCATCCTCAACTGGATTATCACTGCAGCAACATGGTCCTTTTATTCCTCCCTGATTGCTTACTTCACTTGCTATTCTGAACCTTCTCTTCCCTCAAGTCCCCCATGTTCCCCCCTCCCTCATCTGGGGACCATGTTTGTTACTTTAATTTTTAAAATGAGAGCGTTTGATGTGAGCTGCCTCTCTTCCCATTCTCTTCACCTCAAAACCACTGGACATTATCTCCTACTTTCTTCTTTTTTTTGTTCAGTCTGACAAAGAGACAGTTCTCCTCCAACTCAAGACTAACCCCTCTATGTGTACACTTGATCTCATGTTTCCCCATCTTCTCTAGGAAACTATACCCTCCATCTTCTCCCTCTCTCTTTCTGGTTCCTTCCCTACTGCCTTAAACATGTCCAAGTCTCCTCTTTCCTTAAAAAAAAAAACCCTTTACTAGACTATCCCATATTCTTAAGCTATCATCATATATTTCACTTCCCTTTCTCAGGTTTTTCTACTTGCTGCCACACTTCCTCTCCTCTCACTCATCAACCCTTTCCAATCTCATTTCCCACCTCATCGCTCAACTGAAACCATTCTCTCTGAAGTTACCAATGATCTCTTGGTTGCCAAACATGATGAGCTTTCTTTCCATCCTCATCCTTCTTCACCTAGTCATCACCATCACGCTATTCATTCACCTATTCATGACACCATGGATCACACTCTCCTGGGGTTTTTCTGACACTGCTCTTTTCTGTTTCACTTCTTCCTTATCTCACCACTCCAAGTCTCCTGAGAGACTGGCATCAACCACGTCACAACCCCTAGCTGTCAATGTTCTCCAAGGCTCTATTATGGTGTCTTTCTTTAATTTTTTCTGTAATCTCATCAGATCCCATGGATTTAACTATAACCTCTAAAAAGATGACACTCAGATCCAGTCCCAATCTCTCCCCTCACCTCCAGTCCTACATCAAGTGCCAATTGTCTGTTCAACATTTCAGATGGGCTAACCTAGAGATATTTTAAACTCAACGTATGTAAAATTAAACTTATCTTCTTCCTTAAACCATCCCTTCTTTCCAAACTCCCCTACTCCTGCTGAAAACACCATCGTCCTTCTAGTGGCACAGATTTATCACCTGGGTGTTATCACAGACTCTTCACCCTTCCTCATCCGACTTGCCAAACCTTGCCATTTCTAGCATCCCAACATCCCTCAAATCCAAGCCCTTTCCCTGACTCAAGCAGCTACTGCCCCGGAGCAGGTTCTCCAAACCTCTCACCAATCACCACAACAGTGTCTTAATTAGTCTCTCTGCCTCAAGTCTCCCACTACTCGAGCTCATCCCACACAAAACCGTTGCTAAAGTAATTTTCCATAAGTAAAGGTTTATGGGATGCCTCTATTTGACCAATTTCAGCTGCTTGCTACTTCCCCTAGGAGAAAATATAAACTATTCTTTTTAGCTGGTAAAGCCCTCCACATCCTGGCCCCCACCTACCTTTTGAGCCTCACTGGACACTACTTTTCCCTTTTACTCTTATCCAGCAAACTAGCTTTCTCTTTCTCACTCACTAGATTCCCATCTCTTGGCCCTTGCAAAGGCTGTCCCCCATGTCAAGAGCATATTCACTCCTTAACTTTGCCTCAAAGAGTAAGCCCCTGTGTTCCTTTGAGATGCAGCTTAGACACTATCTTCTACATGAAGCGTCCCCTAATGGCCCCTGCCACTACCCTCTCTCCCAAACTACTCTGTATTTAGCTGCTTCATATATATTTGCATATATTCACTTTCTATTTAAGTAGCTATTCTATGTAGTTGACCCTTATTAGAATGCAAGGTCACTGAGAATTGGGATTGTTTCATTCTGTGTATGTGCATCCCAAAGCCTGACACATAGTAGCCACTTGACAAATACCGATTAAAACCAGAGAGTGTCTGAGGTGGACAACCAGGATGATGAAGGACTTTGAATGTAGGTAATATGAAAATCCAGTGCAGGAAATGGAAATAGTAAGTGTGGAAAAGAAAAGACTAGGAGGGAACATGATCTGTTCTCCAAGCATTTGAAAGGCTGTCAGGTGAAGAAGAGGTCAAGCTTGTTCTGTTTGGCCCCAGAGAGAACCAAAAGCACCAAGAGGCTGGTACCAATGAGAGCTGTCTAAACATGGAATCGCCTGCCTCCACAGGTGAGGAGGTCATCCGCCAGGGGTCTTCAAGAAGAGATTGTGGGTATGTTGTTGCAGCGGGGATTCCTTCCACCTAGAGGTTAGACTATATGGTCACTGAGGCCCCCTCCTGAATCACCAAAATCTGTGATTTTACAAATTCTGCTTCATATCAGAAAGCAGAGCTAGGGGCAACTTGTAGCAATCAGAGGAAGGAAGATTTAACCATGACATAAAAGAGGGAAAAATACCTTCCTAATAAATAGAGCTATGGGGCAGCTAAGTTGCACTACAGTGGATAGAGTGCCAGGCCTGGAGGGAGGAAGACTCATCCTCCTGAGCTCAAATCTGGTCTCAGACAATGACTAGCTGTATGACCCTGGGCAAGTCATTTAACCCTGTTCGGCTCAGTTTCTCATTCATAAAATGAGCTGGAGAAGGAAATGGCAAACCACTCCAGTATCTTTGCCAAGATTTAAAATCCCAAATGGGGTCACGGAGAGTCGGACATGACTGAAAGGACTGAACAAAAACAGTAGTTAGAGCTGTCAAAATGCATAATGAATGGGCTGCTAAGAGGAGTGGTGAGCTCTCTGTGGCCAGAAGTCCTCCATCACAGGCTGCAAGACCCTTTGTTGTAGATGCTGGAGAAGAAAAAATGCCTGGGGCTGGATCTCTGAGATCCTGCCCAACTTGGAGGTTTGATAATTCTATGATTTCTGACAGTTTATTCTAAGCAGAGGCTGTGTTGAGGAGGTGATGTGTTTCACCTTTAGTTTGTAACATCACTACATTGACCTAGGAACTAAAGCTGCCTCCCACCCCCGCTAAAAAGGTAGGATTAAGCGAAGTTCCCTAAAACAATTACAAATGTGGAAACATTTCAGAAGAAAAAAACCAAATCCTGCCCAAAGTAAGCCACGTCCAGCAATATTCATTTCAGGGTAATGAAGGTGGACCCCGACAAAGTCTGAGACAATCAGTCCCCGACAACATTCCCTAAACTCTGCTGCTCTAACCTAATGATGATTTCTTTCCTAGTTGGGGAAGGCTAAGATAGGCACTGTAGAAGGAAGTCAAGAGGCCAGGAGATACCTGTTGTAGGTGCCAACCACAAGCAGAACGTTGCATATTTCGATTCGTATTTTGCTTCAAGGCTTTTCCCCCAAAGTTTTATTTCTAGTGATGGCCCACCCCCTTTAATTGCTTAATGTGAGCAATTTGTTCTCAGTTCTTATTAGTAAGCTTAGGCCCAAAAGGAGAAACCATAATGGTGCAAGCATTCTCACGAAAGCCTTCACATGAAGCACAGCATGATTTCCACTCAATGGAATTTCAAGGCTGAGTAGACGACTTGAACATAAAATAGCCATCACAGCTACACAAAGACCCAGTAGGCAAAAGATTTCCCCTTCCTGACCTCCTAACTCCCCACCCAACCTCACACCCCCAATACACCTCTAGCTTCAGCCTGTCTGTAGCCCTAGTATCTGCCTCCAAGTCCTGCTTGCCATCTCCTAGCTCTGACCTCCCTTCCTCACCTCAGCTCTTACTGTGGTCACCTTCCCAGGCCCACAGCATCTGGCCTAAATAACAGGCTTAAGACACAGGGCTATGGGTAGAAGGAAGATCTCCTTAAAGTACAGCCTCTCTACTAACCTTTCTCCAGGAAGCCATCGTCCCAGACAAAGAGGTCACATATCAGGAGGAATACCAACAATAGAACAATAAGCCCTTCAGGACCTGTCCTGCACTGATTATCTTCACCTTAGAGACAAGCTAGATGCCTGTGATCTACACCAGTACAACTCTGCCCACACTGGGAGGACTGCAGAAGAGGGGAATAGTCAGCACAGGCCCCTCACTCCCTCCCATCTTTTGCAGATGCCCAAGAGCACAGACCTGGGATAGGTGAACACATAGCATTTGCCCATCCAACTTATAACCTCTTAAAAAAGCAAACTAAAAATACAATAAAAAGGTAAATTGCTAACAATGTTCTGGGCCAGTGGCTTTACTCAAAGAGGCATTTTGCTAAGGGGTTCTTACCCCTTACCCCTTTTTTGTAAACCACCGGTTTACAACCTGTCCACATAACAGCATGGTGGCTAAGTATGCTGGAATGTGAGCGACCAGTAGATTATTCGTTTATATTTTTAACATTGTTGGAAGGGGAGCAAATAGAAGGAGAGAGGTGATCAAGGTCATGATTGTCTATTGGTCATATTGTAATAATCCTCCCCCCTTGTTTTTCAAGGCTGAAGCCACTGTGGGGAGGAGGACCTCAACTATCTCCTAAATCCAGAGAGACCAAGATGATCTCCATTGAAACGTTTTTCAGAGTTAATATAAAGCTGTGAGATGTGCCCCATATCCAGCCACAAACACCACAGAGCCTGGTGGGATTTCAGGAGCTGGAATAACCATGAAAGCAACATCGACCATGCAAGGCAGAGAAGGAACCCTCTCTACTAAATGCACACGGGGACTGCCAATCCTCACAGGGGCCACTCTGCAAGTGGTCAGCTTCTGGGAATATGCCTGGAATCTCTCTACATAGCTCAGCAAGAGGCCCAGGCCCAGACTACAAGGCTGGCCAACAGAAAGAACCAGCTCCCACTGAAAGCAGGGCTGAAATGGAAGGCTCCTTACAATAAGCACAAACGATCAGGATTGTTGCAAACACACACCACCGAACTCCCTTGAATAGAGAGAGAAATCTTTGCTGCTACTCAGAACTGTCAAGGGCTCAAAGCCAGCAAAGAAAAGAGCTTGTCTTAAGCAAATTCTTGAGGCCTCCAATTCCACGGGTGCCCCTTTTGCACCAAACCACATCTAATGCTAGCTAGGTACTTCTGTAGGAAACTAACTGCTGAATTCATTTTGTGGGGCAGGCAGTATCAAAGCTGCTTAAACAAACAAATATTATGCTTTCCTCTTTCCCTAAGCAGTAGATTGGCCCATGCTATACAGCCGCCACTGTACCCCTTTCTACCCTTTTCCCATTTTATAACAATAGTACCCAAGGTGGGGAACTTCTGGGGAGAAAAAGGACAAGGTTCCAGGCACATATCTGTGATCAAAACAGTCTCTGTAAGAAAATTTCCTAGAGGACTGCTTTACTGGTGAGAAGGTACACATATCAATTGAGAGTAGGAAGGAGAAGGAGGTTGAAATCCCATCAAACCGCTGATAGCTTTCAAAACAACTTGTTGACTTCAGTGAAAGGAACTATGAATAACGTAGCTGCTGGCCAGCTCTTTTCAGCTTTATTCAACCCTGTTTTCCCCAGCACAGGCAGAGGGCGGGTCCCCATGGATAAAATCCAAGATCAGAGTATCATTTTCCAAACCTACGCGGGTGTGTAGCTAAAACCATAATGCTGACAATGAAAGTCCCTAGAAAGGAATACTCATATTACTGCTAAAAAGTTCGTTGGTTCTTTTAAAAAAAGAAAGAAAATCAGGAATGCCACATGGAAGGCATTTCATGGTAGCTGTAAAAGATTTTGATTGCCATGTCTTTTAACATTTTATTTTAAAGAAGCAAATACTAATAGCAGGCTGAGACTTGTGCAAATATCCTCCATTAATTTCCCAATAAACCACTAAAATCAACTTTTTTAAAAGAGGGGTTTTTTTTAGTTCCTTTGTAATTAGACCTGAAATCCTAATAAATAATTCTTAGATGAAAGTATATGGTGTTAAAATGAAGGTGATGTAATGGGGAAAAAATTTAACCATACATTTAGCAAAATACTTTATTTCATAGAAACCGATGTCCACGTTTCCTGACACCCGTGCTACGCAATTGCACATGAGATGCTTCAGAGCCGCCGCCATCATTTTCATGTCGTGTGTGTAGGGGTTGGGTTTTATTTTATTTTTCAAAGTGGAAGGACGGTAAGACAACACTTAGGAAACACAGAGGAATGTATTCAAAACGCTGCCAGCTTCCAAGTGGAGTTACCTGAATTAAGACGGGTCTGTGCTACAATTGTCAAATGTGTTTATCTATCTGGGCACTTTGTGGAAAATAAGGCTTCTGAATGATTCTCAAGTCATTCCACCTTATCACAGAAATACATATTTGAAATGCTCAGCACCACAGAAAACAGCCTGCTTAGCTTAGCGGCCTGCTTTCCAAAGTTTACTATTTCAATTAAACCTCGCACTTAAAACCTTCAGTCAAGAGGCTTCAGCTCCCATGAGCAAGCAAAGGATGGGCACTGGGATCCCCCCACCACAAGCCAGCATAAACGGTCCTCCCCCCCCTTTTCTTTTCACCCTGAAAGAGACACAATCCTTTCTGCTTAGAGTGATAATGACTTGAACAACTTTTAGCTGGGGAAGGTTAACACTGCTACAAGAAGAAGGGGGGAGGAGAGAAGAGAGAAGAGACAAAAGGTTCTGGGAAGGAGTGGTACCGAAGGGTACTGGGTAAAGGGGCTTCTTCTCCCAAAAGAGCTAACAGAGCAAGTCCCCAAATCCCTACAACTTCCTGTGGGAATGGGCCATGACGTTAATATTTGCCCAAATCCCTGCAAGGGCATCTCAGCCCATGGGTTAATAGGTGGTGCTGGGAGGGGGGGGAGTGTAGAGATTAGACTCAACTAATTTTCTTGCTGTTCCCCACATCTCCCCAACACCCCCTCCCTACACCTCCCCACCCTGTTTCCATGGCAATTGTTACCCAGTTTATATCCAGGAGCAAAGAAACCAGTCCACTGCTTGCTGGGGGGTGGGGGGAGAAGCAAGAGGGGAAGGGGAGAGAGAGGAAGAGGGGAGGGGGTTGAAAGAGAAAGAGGAAG